>CM050438.1:78728743-78754251 GCA_027562315.1 Costus pulverulentus
TTGATTATATAGTTCATATGCGATCTACTTGAAGCCCTTTTCCGCTATGCATGCTAGAAGCGCATGTTTAGGGTTTCACCCCCTAATTTTAGGGTTTCCTACATGAAGTCAGTGGATGCATTACTTGTTTATGATAAAATGTCTGGGTCAGAAGATTGACATTCAATTTGAACGACTTATTTAATTCAAGTTATTTTATTACCTCATTATTTTTGCATAATGTAATGACAAAAGATTTGCAAATGAAAAGAATAATAAATTCCTTTATTCCAAATATCTCTATTCTCAAGGAATAGATACAATGTCAATTACATGTTTGCAAAAATAAAACAATCCTATCAATGACAAAAGAAAAAATAGCTCGGCAGCATCAATGCTCCAGCAGGATCTTCTTACTATCATCCATGTCCTATTTCTCTGGAGCTCCTGCATATTTTTGTAAATATCAGTCTCACCATGCGGTATAGAATACCCATGTACGGAAATAGACAATGTAGGATTTGGTAATAAAATTACCTAAGCCTGAAGACGAAGGGTTACTTCTCTTTATCTCTTTCTGAGGATGCTTGCAGTCTTTGCGCCAATGGCCCTCCTAGCCACAGTTGAAGCACTTGTTCTCCGTCACCCTGCCTTTCTTCAGTGCCTTGGCCTTGGACTTGCCCTTACCCCTTTTCTGCTTCTTACTATCTTTGGAGACTATAAGAACAGACTTGGGTTTGGACCTGACCATTTCCTTCTCGGTCGATTCCAGCAGTTTAAGTAGCTCCTCATGAGTACAAGCAATTTTGTTCATATTGAAGTTAATGATAAAAGAGCTATAACTCGGAGGCAGCGACTGTAGGATAAGGTCCGTAACCACATTCTGATCCATCGGGTGTCCTGGCCTAGTGAGATGCGACAAGTACCCAAGCAACTTGAGTACATGTGGTGCCACTGGAGCACCTTCAGGCATCTTGCACTGAAAAGCAGCCTTGGATGTCTCAAACCTCTATGTTCTAGCCTGCGACTCGAACAGTTGCTTTAGACGTGAGATGATCTGAAATGCATTCTGATCCTCATACTGCATCTACAACTCGGACGACATTGTGGCTAACATAAGGCAGCCAACATCCAGGGCATCATCTTGATGCTTGCGAAAAGCATCCCGTTCAGCCGTGCGGGCTATGGATGATGGTTGAGGAGGAAGCGCTTGCTCTAAGACATACAACTTCTTCTCCTGCTTGAGGATTATCCTCAAGTGCCGGTACCAGTCCATGAAGTTAACTCCAGTCAACTTCTCCCTCTCAAGGAAGGAACGGAATGACAATCCGCTGTTGTTATTGCTTGTAGAAGCCATCTACAATACAAACAAGAGCAGATTAGTATCACATTTTAATGATTTATTCTGTCCTTTTATAAATGACTGTTTCTCACTATTTTATTCGAATCAATAATCCTCAAAAATCGATCGAGAAGTTGCCCGACTTCCTTAGTGAGATGGGATCCTCATTTCGTACATGGCCTTGCGTCCCACAGAGGTGGGATGTACTGCACAAGGTGACGCATGCTTCCTGAGGTAGGCCCCTGGCCAATTGCAACTCGACAATTCCCCTTCTTAAGATAGTTCAAGCACTTTGTGTCCAACGGAGGCTGGATACAGCACAAAGCCTTAACTTCTTACGGGTGGCTCTAGAAATTTCATCATGTGAACCACCACATATGAAAAAGTCTAGTCAAGTCCGACCTGACCGTTATACCCAGGGCCAACGATTTCCTTGCGGAAGGCGCGTCTAGAGTTTTAACCAAACTGAGGAAATCATTGTCACCACACGCCTCCTGAAGATAAATGGGTGCATCCCACGGAGGTGGGAAATAGTACACAACACCATTGATCGACAGTTTGACGAGGGTTACACGTTAGAAGGCAAAATGAGACTTGAAATAATTTTGTGAAGATTTTTGTGGTCTCGGCACCATAAATTTTTATCTTATTCTACCAATACAGGCATGCAATCCTATGGTGGAATGAAACAAAGCAATAAACGCATTCTGAAGCAAAAAACAGTATATATGATGTGATCAAAGCCCAAAGCATGGGTAACAAGCCCCTAAACCTAGTCCTAGCCACCTAGCACTACCAAGGGCAATGAGCCATGGGCCCATGCCAACAAGTCCTTAGCTCATCCCTGAGTGCCCTAAGGGCTCTGCTCCAAGGCCCCGAGGTACGCCACCTAGGTCTTCAGCTCCATGGGTCAGCTCGCGAACCCCAAAGGCACCATCCAGGAAAACCCTAGACCCCCTTTAGGTTCGGCCAGCCCGAGTCTTCTCCGTGAGCTAGCTCGCAAATCCTAGGCTCCTCCTAGGATTCGACCAACTCCTATCTCTTCCTAGAGGATAGCTCGCAAGCCCTAGGCTCCTCCTAGGGTTCGGCCAAACATCCATGTGCCATCTCTATGCTATGTATCTCACCTCAATGCTTGATACGAATCATCCTTTGCAAGGTGCGCCACCTAGAGGTGCACCCCCTTTTCCTTGGATGTGCCATCAAGCATCATTGGTGCTCGACCTTCCTTCATCAACCCATGAACTTAAGAAGCATCCAATGGACCTTCAAGCTCTTGGCTAATGATAGAAGACCAGCCCTTTGCATGCTTGGAGCGCTAATCCTCTTCCTGAACCCTTGAACCTCAATATGCGCCACTAGGAGACCTAGAAGGCATCAAGGTTCGGTCAAAGAGTTAGATCAGCCCCCTTAGGTGGCTTGCTTGACTAGGTTGCACCATCTCCTTATCCAACCATCATCCCTTAAGTGAACCAACTAGGTAACCCTAGAAGTTACTTGAAGGTTAGGTCGAACAAGGGGATGCGCCACCTTGGGAGGTGAGGTGTGCCAACCCTAACCCTAGCCGCCACCCCTTTAGATGCACCCCTAGGTTTAACCCTAGAAGCCACCCTAGGGTTCGGCTAGGTGAGAGTTGCGCCACCTTGAGAGATGCGCAAGGGAGAGAGAGAGGAAAACGCCATAGAATGTCATCAAAGCTTTCTATTTGATTTACATTGTAAAATTGAAAACACAAGATTGAAAGTCGGCACGCAGGCCTCATATTGATACATCACAGGCATGGCAATAGGGCTTGTCTTTGATCATATCAAATGCATAAGGAAAAAACACTTAACACACGCTCTTCTATATGCAATGAAAACCGACAGAACCAGATTTTAGTTTTTCATTAGAATACATGTTCGTTAAATCTCCGCGATCCTATCGAAAATTCAGATCTTTCGTTTTCTCTCAGGAGTCTACAAGTGGCCATATATACCCTAATTATCGATGCAACTTGCAATCCCTAACTTGTATGGATTAGGGCAATCACCCAGTCCATGCCCCGAAATCTAGATACAAGTCTCACATCGTGGGTCTATCCCATGAATATGAGGAGAAATAAATTCTCACACATAGGGTCTATCCCCATGTGTAGAAACCAAAAATTATGAATTTCATAAGAGCGAGAAATAACAAACCTACTATTTTTCTACACATAAAACATGACATAAAGATTTTAAAAAATTTCTATGACATGCGCATGCTAGAAAAAACCCATACACCGATGTATCTCGTAAGTTAGCTCTGATACCACTGTTGGGAATCCCCGGGCTATAAGAAAACGAAAACAGCAGAAGCGAGCCCTAAACGAGATTCCTAATTCAACAAGGACCGACTTACGAAGAATACAAGGGATGTGATGGGGGCAGTACCTTATCAAGCAACTTTTAGATGCAGCCGATGATGAAGATGTGCAAGGGCCCGTCCTCTGCAAATGTGCACACACGGACTCCTTGAATCCTCTCCAATCTCCGCGTTGGGTGCTAGCCCCCGAAGATGAAATCCATGCCTCTAGCCTTCTCGACTTGCGCCACTGCCAAGGAGAAGAGGGGAGGCGACAAGGAGTGGGTAGCACTGCCACTTGTACCAACCTTTGATGCTGAAAAACTTTTATTGTCGTCACCTCCTAGACCCTCACGCCAAGGAGCAGAGGGGAGGCGACAACTAGAGACAAAAGAAGAGTCTGGTATAAAAGAATCTCCCAGGTGGGCCTCTCTATTTATAATACCAGAGCTATACGCACACTGGAGATACTTCCCATGTGGGATAATGAGCATAGGCGCCTACTCACAATTACGCGTCATGGGTTCGAATCCCCGCATATGCAATTAATTGTAAATGCGCCCAAGCATAGGCGCCTACTCATAATTAAGCATCATGGGATCGAATCCCCGCAGACGTAATTAATTATAAATTGCGTCCAGGCTTATTAATTAGCCAAGAGAAAAATTCTCTTGCTAATTAATAATTTTATTTTATTCATGTGTCTAATGTGCCAAACCCAAACTTGCACCCAGACCCTTGTTTGACTCATTTTGATAACATAGATCAACAGAGGTCAAACGTGGTCCACTAGAGTCAACTAGTGGTCAAACATGAACTAAAATAATATATCATCCTCTCTATAAAAGTCTCAATGTATCAGTTCCCCAAAAGATCCGAATCACACAATGATTCGATCAGAGGCTAAACGATCAGTATGAGAACTCAAGTGTCAAGGTGTGCGACCCTGTAGGTTCTTCAGACATTTGCAGTGATGACTAAATCATCACAAGCAATGAGTGGCACCTAGCAGTATATCATTGCTACCCAAGTCATCAGAATGGTGTCATCATCGACATCCCCTAAAACTGCGACAAAGTACAAGTGCAGCCTTGTCCTTTTGCCAACTGATGTCCAGATTGGGCAAGTGTGTCACACTTGTTAATCCCAATAATATGGCATGACTAAATCAGGTTCTCACCTGGGTATGGCCATACACTTTCAGTCATCCATATAGGGCGCCATGGACAATCAAGCTTCCTCGTAAGGAAGGGGCAAATCCTCTATTGGCATATTGAATCCCTCATGTAGGTTATGACATACCCAATGACAACCGAATGACTTCCCTTTTATGGCGAAGCGTTAGGTTGCATCAAAGTACATCAATCACTATATAGAGATACCAATGCCCTCTAGTCTAGGACAAGCGCAACTCTATCATTGTGATATTCATCTCGTGACACTGAGATGAATCCTCATGGCGGGTCGATCTAGTATATCCCCCTTGATATACCCATATGCCTGCGTTAGCAACCCGTGCTCAACCAGCGCATATACTAGTCTCAAGCGAATCAAGCAAATCATAGCAACCCATCGAAGCATTCACAGGCAGGGTGTGAAGAGACGCATAGTCGTGATGGAAATCTGCAGTTAACACCGAGGTATGCACGGTCGCCCCTTGCATCGATGCACGGCCATAACACGTAAGTAATGTTCGCGTTGATTCACCGCCGAGGCTTGCACAAGCTGGGCCGTGTACGCAGACACGGTCGTGCACGATTATGTATAAAGATGCGCGCCGTGCACACCCTTCTACACACTCGCGTATGAAATCCTAATCACCGCCGCCACCGTACCGATCCGCCACCTCCTGTACTCGATCGGCCTCCGGCGACTTTCCATCATCTTCCCTATCCTCCGGTGACTCTTTCCCCCAAATTTTTGGCGTCGATCCGTGCCTCCCGTCGCCGTTCGCCGCTACTTCGATTCCAGCCGCCGGCTGCTATTCAATCGCTGCCGACCTTCCCTCTTTGCCATCGACGCCTCTGATGCCTCCTCTACACCAAGTACTCCTTTCCTGTCACCTTTCTATGCCACCAGCATGTCCAGACGCAAGCAGGTGACCAGCAAACGCCACGCCTCCACCTCTCAGGCTGCCGCTGAACACCAGCCACCACCCACTCCTTATGGCATTATCTGCCATGATCTAGAGCAATTAACGAAGCTGAACGCTCTCACACGTTGCTAGGTGGTCACAACTAGGTTCCTTGATCACTCCACTCTGAACACTTTGGGCTTCCATGAAGATGTACAATGGCTTTTCCAGCATGTGGGATGGGATCAGTTCTTCACGATCTCCTATGCCACGTATATTCCTATTGTGCTAGAGTTTTTGTCTTCCATGGAGTTTCATGCAAATATCCATATTGATGAAGATGATGGCAGCCTATCCTTCCGTCTCAACAACACTGAGTTCGTGCTTACTTTGTTAGAGCTGAATCATATCTATGGCTTTCCTACTGATGGGACGCGACTTACCCCAAGAGCATTCAACGCCCACACCTTTTGGGGACAACTCACCGGTCTTCCACCTTTTGATACCAGAACTACCAGATCCACCTCTCTCAGCAACCTTGTTTTGAAGTATGTGCACCGTGTCATGGCACACACTATCTTTGGCCAAGGAGAGTCCGATGGTCTTGTACGAGCTTCTGAACTTCTATTCCTATGGGCGATGCTATATGGAGTCCGCATCAACACAGCCTTCTACTTTGCCAGGCAACTACAGAAAGTTTCTAGAGCTCTGAAGGGTGCCATTGTTCTCGGGGGACTTCTTACCCCACTTGCTCTTGCTGTTGGGATCCAGGCCTACTAGATGGAGCAAGCCCGTGGGAACTCCCACTTTGACGTTGACGCCTGCATCTTGATGCGGATGATAGTTAAGGGAGGAGAACTCTACAGCCTGCTCTTCCTCGGGAGTGATGTCAAGCTACAACTGCCAAATCTCGTACGCACCACAGTCCGCGAGTAATTTGGGTGAGCGGTTGGGCAAAACGAACCAAAACGGCGAGACCTAGGGCTAGACGGCGATTTCTGGCGACGAAAGGCTTTTCCGGTGAGATCTCTCCATTGCTTCGATGCTGAAGATCGTGCCTTGGCCTCTCTCGACATAGATCTAGTCTTCCTACTTTGCATTAATTTATTTGAGAGATTACGATGTATTTCATGATGAACATTGTAGCTTAACTCCTTTTCAGTGTTTGGGCGTAGCCCACTGTAAGAATGTTGATTGTTAATGTTTGATCTACATTTTATCTAAATTTATCTTTGTTCTTATTCATGTCTAGGAAGTTTTCATTCATGTTTATGTACTGGCCATACATGTTCATGTTTTAGACATTGTGGGAAGGACTCTGAGGTGAACCACATTCGTCGAATCCCCTTAGACTAGACTGGTGATTTCGGCCACGAAAGTTGTTGAAATCACCCGAGGAACCCTAATCCTTCACAGTACTCATTGGGTCCGCTTAACTCGGTGAGCCACAAAAGTAGGAGACTTGGGTTAAGTTAGATACCAGACCGTATCCTAAGAAGGAGCGCGTCTGTACCTTAGGAAGGATTACCAGAGAAGGAGCGCATCAGTTTCACACCACCTCTTCCTAGCAACCGATGCTATACTCGCTTCTGATCAGGTGCTATATTTACATCACGCTATCCTCATTAACTCTGCTCTAATTCTCTATTCACCTACTAATATTCTTATAGCAACCTCTCTGCGCCACTACGGCTAATGACACACTTCGCCAATTTTGCCAGAGCCCTGTTCTTCTCCTCTGCCTCCTGCAGTTCATCGCCACTTCTTCATGTATCAACTTCGCCAATTTTGCCAGAGCCCCGTTCTTCTCCTCTGCCTCCTGCAGTTCATCGCCACTTCTTCATGTATCAACTTCACCAATTTTGCCAGAGCCTTGTTCTTCTCCTCCGCCTTCAGCAGTTCGTCACCACTTCTTCATGTATCAACTGTTAGTGTTGGCTGTTGATTTCTATTCCAGATGGTATCGCTTCTACCATCCTCTCGACGACCCTTTTCAAGCTACGCCATCAGGTCTGACTCCAGTAGCTGCAACTCAATTTGCAGGCTTTTATCGAGGGTGATTTCTTCTCTGCTATTTCTGATCCAGCTTCACAAGCGCCGACCACTAATATCATCACGACCATTGGCGACTCAGGAAGAGGCATTGTCTTCTCTTCGTGGATTCCAAGACCATCTGATCTCCTACTGAAATCACCTGCTAAGACTCTTACTGCTGATCTACGCCACTACTACTATCAACAAGCTTCATCAATTGTTCCAAGACTTGAATCTGATTTGCTCATCATCTACTTGGATTTCATGTCACCTCACTCACAACAAATTTTGGTACAATCCCTACTGCTAGCCTCTTTGATTTCACCTATCAACTACTGCATCTGCCAAGGCCCCCAAACAAAAGATCGGAGCCCGGAAATCTACCATGCACATCCATGCTACTCCCTTCCGCCGGCCTAAATCTTCTACTATTCTGCCTCCTTCATCCAACGCTATTCTGAGGCCGCATGTTGTCTTTGGATTTTCTATGTGCAATGCTGTTGAAGTCCACAAATGCCAGCAGCTTCTTCAACTTCTCTGGATATCTTACTAAATTAACACGACAATATGGACGACCCTTAAGAGGAACGTGCTGAGATGAGCTCCGATGATGACTCTGCCTAATCTAGTGAGTGTTACTACCTATTTCTCCATATTTTGAGTTCTTTACATGCTATTCATAGGGACTATGCATAATCTAAGTCTGCGAGATTGTGGGTTGGGTTCATTTTCAAAATATGTTATGTAGTAACTCAATATTTATGCTTTGTGCTTTGATGATACATTTTGCATTACTCTGATGTCTATTGCACCCCTGATTTCGATAATTGGATTACATTGTGATTTTTGAAAATGCTGATGATATGATGAAGATAAGTGGTAATGTTATTTTTGATGATATTATTTCTAATTTTTAACTAAAATCAATATAGCTTTATATTTCATATTGAATCCATGTGATAATATTATATTGTGGAGTGATATATCTAATTTTTTATTGAGGTTTTATACTTTCAAAGTAATGCTTATGATCTCCTCGTGGATGTACGTACTTCTATCTATTTGATTCACCTTACTACTTGTTGGTTCTGTCCAATGCACTTATTTGATGGTTGTTACCTCCCCTCCAAAAAAAACCCAAAACAAAAAAAAGGGACTCCTCTACTAGGCACTATGAAAAATTGGTAGTGGTACCGAAGACATGTGTTGAAGTCCAAACACAGACTTCTCTACTTGGCACTACATAAAATTGGCAGTGGTACCAAAGAAATGAGTTGAAGTCAAAATAAAATAAAATAAAATAAAAAGGGAGGATGAAAATAATACAAATAAGAGTGCATTGGTGTTTTCCCAACTCATGTCTATGGATGAATCTAGTTCGAACAGAATGTATACTCCAAACAAAAGATTATCGCAGCTCATGAAGGTAAGCCTCATCTGATTTTCTATTTTGAGCTTCACACCCTTATTCTTGATGATAGATGATTACTTTGAATTCCCTAACTTGCTGAGGTTGCTCATAATGATATCTTCCTAGGAAATAATGTTTTACAAGCTTGGATTGATTTCATCTTTTTTGGATTACCACTATTATATGCTTGAGGACAAGCATTGATCTAAGTCTGGGAGATTTTGATGTCTCGTATTTTTATAGTCCTTTAAACCTATATTTACCTGTGAATCAAGACATATTTTCATAATGTTACATCTCTTTCTAGCTTATTTTATTGATTTTGTTCAGAAGCTTCACTTCTTGTCATGTTTGATGAATAAAAGATAATTCACTCACTTTTGGAGCTATTTGGAGGTATATTTATGCCCCCGAGTGAATCAAGAACCTTGATGAGAAATTTCGCTTTAAACGGGACTAATCTCAGAATTACGGCCGAGGCTATAATCTGCATTATGGCCGTAATTTCCTGTTTAAATTCTCAAGAAGTCTGTTTTCATTCAAGCATAATCATATTCCGAAGGCGTGCCCTTAATTTTCTCAAAAGAAACCTTTCGGAAGACAAAAACTTTGACAAGAGACATTGCGGGTATAGCCGTAATTTTTACTTGGCCGTAATCTTTGTTGGGAATCCCCGAACCTCATAAAAACTTTAAACACAGCGGAAACGGAGGTCTGAAACAGAATTCCAAAAACACCAGGATCCCTTACGAGAGAAAACGGAAGGATGTGAAGAGTAATACCTTATCAAGTAACTTCAGATGCAATCGATGACGAAGACGCACAGGTGTCCGTCCTCTACAATCGTTCACACACGGACTGTATCGAGATCCCTCTGCTCCATGCACGTGCTAGCTTCGGGAGAGGAGATCCATGCCTCTTAATCTTCTCGACTTGCGCCAATGCCAAGGAGAAGAGGGACGTTGGCGACAAGGAGTGGGTAGTACTACCACTTGTCCCAACCCTTGATGCAAAATCTTTTTATTGTCGTCACCTCGAAAATCCTCACTCCAAGCAGCAAAAGGGAGGCGACAATAAGAGACAAGAGAAGAGTCTGGTGCAAAAATTTCCTAGGCAGGCCTCTTTATTTATAATAGCAAAGCCAGATCAGCCTTGGAGATTTTTCCCATGTGGGATAATGCATATAGGCGCCTATTCACAATTAACCAGATTAGCGTCACGGGTTCGAATCCCCGCAGACGCTATTAATTGTAAATTGCGCCCAAGCCTATTAATTAGCCAGGAGAAAAATTCTCTTACCAATTAATGATTTTATTTTATTCATGTGACTAAAGTGCCAACTCCAAACTTGCACCAAGACCCTTGTTTGACTCATTTTGATAACATAGGTCAACAGAGGTCAAATGTGGTCTACTAGAGTTAACTAGTGGTCAAATATGAACTAAAATAAAATATCAACTCCTCTGAAAAAGTCTCAATGCATCAGTTTCCCAAAATGACCTGAATCACACAATGATTCGATCAGAGGCTAAACGATCAGTATGGAATCTCTAACGTCTAGGTGTATGACCCTGTAGGTTCTTCAGACATTGGTAGTGATGACCAAATCATCACAAGCAATGAGTGGCACCTAGCAGTACATCATTACTACCCAAGTCATCAGAAGAGTGTCATCATCGACATCCCCTAAAACTGCGACAAAGTACAAGTAAAGCTTTGTCCTTTTGCCAACTGATGTCCAGATTGGGCAATTGTGTCACACTTATTAATCCCAAAAATATAGCATGACTAAATCAGGTTATCACCTGGGTATGGCCATATACTTTGAGTCATCCATATTGGGGCGTGATAGCGATCCGCAAGTGTACGGATTTATCGAAGTAATAAAAAGATTATCGTTCCCAACGAGGATCTGACAGTCAAGTACTGATTACACGATTGATCTATATCTGGACGATTCAAATGTTGGTTATTTTTTTGGAAACTTCTAAGTACAAATTAAAAGAAATAGAGGTAGTGTTTTTGGCAAAAATCAATTCAGATAAAAATCAGGACTCAGGGTTTCATCACGTTAACGATTATGAATTTAATAAAAATAAACCTTTGATCAGAAATTGTTTTGAAAGGGATTTTTCCTAAGGTACAGATTACCTCCTCTCGAAGCGTAATCTGGTATCTATTTATATTAATTCCCTACTCTTGTGACAATTAACATAAATAGACCCATTAAGTTCTATGAAAAACCATGTTAATCCTTCAAACGAATCCAAACTACTCTCGTGATTGGATTTGTAGTTTTGAAAAGAATAGATCCGACGTTGCAATTCACCTCTCGGTCCTTCTCACAACGTCTAAGACTTAAAATTACGTGGCCAAGGTAAATTATGGAATAAGACAATTCTAATCTAATCAAATCTATAAAATTCGTGTAAAAGATTTAAAACAATATATTCAATCCATAAATCGTCAACGGGCTATTCCCCAAATCCCAAAAATAGAGTTTACTCGTTCATATTCAAAGCAAACATCATGTTCATCGATGAATTACACATGTAATCTCTCTAAAATAATGCAAATAGGCACTAGGAAAGCAATTAGAACTCTTCCCTTTGATCTGGTGATGAAGATGAAGTGATCATATCTCGCCGAATTTCTGCCCTAGAATTGAAACTCGCAATTGCCGCCACCTCCTCTCGTTTTCGTCCGTAGAAGCCCCCGAAACCCTTCTAAAACCCTTCCTTTTATAGTCTAATCAGTATAGAACCCATGTGGGAAGGTATCCATAGAGTTTGGTTCAATTATGGTTCGGTTTGGAGTCGAATCAAGTGAAAAACACGTTGGGCGGAAGTTTTTACGGTCGGTGATGGAATTACAGCTGAGGTCGTAATTGTTTCTATGTACACATGCCTTCGGTCACAGAAAGTTTCATGGACCGTGATGGGTTCACGTCCTTACCCGTGAAAGTTTTTGTGCATTCCGACACTTAGCTGATTTTTACTTTCTGCTGGATGTCAGAATTACGACTGCTCCGTAATTACGGCCAAGGCCGTAAACGTCTCGTTCTTCACCTTTTTCGCTTCAAATTTGACGTGTATGCTTGTAATCTTCTTAGGAATCGTGATATGGCTTCAAAACTCTCAAAATCCATCATTTTTATGCTTTTTAACTACATTTTTAATAAAACCAAGAAAAGTGAAGATTCCGTGCAAAGTAAAGTAAAAAATACCAAAAATAACACAAAATCATGCAAATAAGCTCAGAATATGATCTAAAACATAAGCAAAAACATGGTTTAAATGCAACGCATCAAAACACCCTAGACTAAAAATTTTGCTTGTCCTCAAGCAATACTTTGATATGTATAAAGAATGTAAATATAAGGAACTCTCATTTATTTTTTTTTGCCTCTAATAATATCCTTAGTCCATAGATTAAGTAATCAATCTTTCAAACTCAAGTAATTCAAGAAAAATCATAATAGAAATAAACTCTCAAGAGGGTACAATCCAAGAAAGATAAAATTCACAATTCATGTCATAATATTCATTCTTCACACACTAGATATCACATACTTTGAACTTTATAAATCTATCTTACTCAATAGACAAAAATTTATTTCAAGAATCTTGGTGATGTTAAAGATAAGAGATTTTTAATGCAATTTGGTCTTTAAACTGTCATATGCTATTTACCGTTAGCATCATTACATTGTTTAAAGTATACCATAGAGTAGTATAATTTAGCTCATAGTCTCAATCATGAAAGTCAGCGTAGTTGTTCACATAACCTACTGCTTTCTCTTTTTCTCAAATTTTTATTCTTCTTATTTTTTTTATTAGACTTCAACTCATGTCTTCGGTACCACTGTCAAATTTAATAGTGCCAAGTAGAGAAGTCTTTTTCTCTCTCTCTTTTTGCCAAGTAGAGGAGTCTTTTTCTCTCTCTCTCTCTCTTTTTCTTTTCCTTTTTTTTATTTCTGGAGAAAGCCGGTCAGTGGCATGTCCTTAAATCGTTATCGATACTTGATCGTAACAGATTTAAAGTATACCAACTCGTGGTATAATATAACTCATGACCTCATATCACTTAACTAGATGAGTTGGAGCAAATCTCAAATTAAAGATATATCACCAATTTTCTATTCATAAAAATTTCCATCAAGCAGAAATAGATAAATTAAACTTCATGTAACAAGATACTATGCACGTGTCCTATCAATACCAAAATTGAATTTACTCAATAATTTAAGTCCACATGAAATTTAAAAAATTTCCTAAGTCATCAAATCAATCACTCAAAATGTTTCCTAAGAAAAATTAAGGACAAAACAAATTTGATTATCCTTAAAAATCATAAACATTCAAAATACATACCTATAAAGCTTTGAAGAAAAAGCAATATATGTAGGACACCCTAGACTTAAATTGTTGCATATGCATAGACATTAAAATCAATGAATGATAGATTTTAGAAAATTTTTTGCAAGAGTTCCCTTTATAATATGAGCGAAATCCTGTTCAGTTATATCAAAAGATGAAAACATGACTTAGAAAAATCTAGAAACTATGTCACATCAAAGATCAATAAGTTTCAAACATCAAATACCATCATGTTTCGCAATCAAAATCATATTTAATTATACTCACAAAGAAGAAATCGCAAGGATCACGGTCCATGGTGATTCATGGCTGCACCGGTGATGGTCTCGTTGATCAGTGATGACACCAAAATTCATAATATATTTTGTGGCATTTTATTGGTCTTTTTGTGTCATATTTATGCTCTTTTGCTTGATTTTAAGCCTTATTTGTCAAATATTGCAGAATCTACATCATTTCTTATTTTTGATCATTTTCAGGTTAAAAGTGTCATATTTTGATGGATTTTGAAAGATTTGAGTACACCAATGGATTCCAGACATTGAGACGAAGTTCCCTATCAAATTTCATGAAAATCGGAGCCAATTTATAAAAATACGGCACTACCATATTTTTGGGAACAACTGTCACGGTACCGTATTTTTGGAGTATTTTAAATAGAAAGTTTCAGAATTTTTTGGCAAAATACGGCACTGCCTTATTTAAAATACGGTACCGTATTTTAGACCCAGTTTTCTGATTTTTCCGCCTGAATCTTGCGCGGACCATATCTTTTAATCCAGCGATCCAAACTGAGATCGGAAAGTTGCTGCGAACGCGTCGTTAAGTGGAGAAGACACACGAAGTGAAAACCCTAATTTTTATCTAGTATCGAGGGAGCAATCAACAGAGAGGTGCTTAGGGTTTGGACTCACGCTGAGAGGCATAGTCGTATTTTTACACTGAAGCTTCGCCTAGAGGAGGGAAGGACACACTAGAAATTTCAGAGTGAAAGGAGATCAGATGGAGAAGAAATCAATGAAACACTAGTCGCCGCTGCTGTTCATCGCAGATTATGGCCGTAATCATCTTTACCGCCGTACCGTAAATTATTTTCTCTCTTTGTTTTCAATTTCCTACACTATGGATTATTGTAATCTTCCTTCCATGCGAGCTTAGATATTTTTATGGGACATGGGGTGTAATCCCCTTGGTTTGTTAATGAATAGAAAACATTAACTTTTGTCATGATAATTTTATTATGATAATTTTACTTTTGTGATTGATTGTTCTTTGATTCTCCTTAGTTTTATAAACATCAGCATGTTTTAGAATTTTGCGAAATAGACTGAGAGGTTGATTATAAAATTTGGAACCCTAAGAATTGTTGAGTTTGGAACTATCGTAAGAGATTAGGTAGTTCTTCGAATTTTGATTTTTAGTGATTTTATTGCCATGTTGAGTTTTTGATTCTTTAGATTGAGTTAATGTGTTAGACGTGAAGATCCTGCACAAGTGTGAGGATCAGAACGTTGGAAAACCTTAAGTAGAACTTGTGATGAGTTTTAGGATGCACGAGAGTGATCCTTGAGTTCCCACATGAGATATTTGACTTAGAATTCGAATGCACGAGAGTGATCCTTGAGTTTTTTGTTCAATGATTTACTTATTTTCAGTATTGGATAGATCTTGCACGAGAGTGAGGATTGGTCCTTTGTATGATTGTCTGCGCGATAGCGAGATAATCCTTTTATGAAGTAAATTAAATCTTTATCGTAATAAAATTTGACTGACAAACTTTATTTCCTTCTAGTCATTAGAATTAAAGTAGATGAACCCCTAGTCTCAGTTTCTCTCTCAGATATTTAGTTTACTTTCCGTTTGTGTTTTCATTATATTTGATTTGCTTAGCTAGTGAGAAAACAATTATTTGGTACTTAACACGTAGGTCTCTGTGGTTCGATATCTATTTTAGTACTTCGAGTATCCTGCACTTGCAGATTACAACAATCAGCTTTTCTTTATGTAAAAATTCTCCAAAAATTTCCTGCAAATAAAACAATTTATTAAAAGATTTTCCATCAATAAAAATTCATCAATACATGCTGCAAAAATTTCTAAAAATTTAAAGAAAATCAAAAAACAAAAACTAAGAATGCAAAAATTAATAAAATTCAAAAGCTTTAGGCTGCCTCCCAAAAGCGCTTGTTTAAGGTCATTAGCTTGACCACAGCTTCATGTCATGGTGGAGTTGGTGAACCTGTGTCATAGTAGAGAGCATATAATATTCTGCTTCTCCTTCATCTCATTAGTGTGTCCACCAAAGTATAAATCCAGTCAAATAGGTGGATCAATGTTGTAGTGTCAAGTACATGCATGCAAAAATAAGAGTTAAAATCATGCAAAGAATAATCAATAATTTCCTATATTTATCCAAGAGTAATATCGTGCATTCTTCCTTTAGATTTACATTAGTAACTGGAAGAATATTAGAATTAAAATCAAAGAATTCATACCCCGGATTGATCAAGAAGCTTTCAAATTTTATTTTTGGTTTTTCAGTTACCTCAATGTCAATGTGATCAAGAATCTCATGTATTATCATCTTTTGGGTACCTGTGGTAGCATTTGAATCAAATAAAATTTCATCTACCTCATTATCATTATCCTCTCCACCATCTATCATATTTATTCCTAATGATTTTTCCTAATTGATGGTTCACATGGTGGTGATGGTACAATATGCACAGGATCCTCTTCCTCATATTTTTCTTCAATTTCTTTCTCTTTAGTGGGGTGTTACATCCTAACACAATCAAACTCACCCCCATCTATCTCACTAGTTATTTCTTGAGGATCCATAAATTCATTATCCTTCTTCTCACAAGACTCCAAAAGTTCAAATTTTTCTTCAAATATGCCCCAGGTATTTGTGTTGCAAGACACTTCATTATGTGAGAGGGGACTAGATGACTGGTAAAGTGCAGAGGAAGGTAAACCACAATCATCAAAATTTTCAAAATCATCAAAATTTGAAAAAGGTAAATCATAATCAGGAGTCATGACTAATGATTGATCCAACTCTACAAAATTCTCAGATTTATCCTGGATTCCATCCTCTATATCATTTTTATCAGTGCCATAAAACATACTATGAATTTTCTCACTTTGTTTAGTCACATCAGCTAAAATCTTTTCAAGCCTGGCTTCTAAGTTGGATTCTTGAGGTTCACTAAAGTTTGGTTGTGGAATAAAAGCTGGGTCATTCTCATAAAAATAATTTTCATGGTTCTCCCAATTTTGATTGTGAGTATTAGGCAAGTTAAAGCATGGAGGAATCCCTAATTGACATTCAGTAAAAAAATGCCCTTGACAACCACAAAAATCACAAATAACAGAATATTGCATTCTTAAATAATGAAGTGTACTGATTTAAAGAATTTACCCTTGCTACAAGTGATTGTAATGAATCTGTACCATATTCTCTCGTCTGCATCGCCGGTGGTACATACGTCTGACCTAACCATTGACATTGGTTAAACATTATTTTTTTTTCAGTTTATGCAAATAAATTTAGAAATATAAAACGTAGAATAGGAAATATAAAATGATGGTTTTTTATTTGGAAACTTCTAAGTACAAATTAAAAGAAACAGAGGTAGTGTTTTTGGCAAAAATCAATTCAGATAAAAATCAGGACTCAGGGTTTCATCACGTTGATGATTATGAATTTAATAAAAATAAACCTTTGATTAGAAAATTATAGTTTTGAAAGGGATTTTTCCTAAGGTACAAATTACCTCCTCTCGAAGCGTAATCCGGTATCTATTTATATTAATTCCCTACTCTCGTGACAATTAACATAAATAGACCCATTAAGTTCTATGAAAAACCATATTAATCCTTTAAACGAATCCAAACTACTCTCATGACTGGATTTGTAGGTTTGAAAAGAATAGATCCGACGTTGCGATTCACCTCTCGGTCCTTCTCCCAACGTCTAAGACGTAAAATTACGTGGCCAAGGTAAATTATAGAATAACACAATTCTAATCAAATCAAATCTATAAAATTCGTGTAAAAGATTTAAAACAATATATTCAATCCATAAATCGTCAACGGGCTATTCCCCAAATCCCAAAAATAGAGTTTACTCATTCATATTCAAAGCAAACATCATGTTCATCGATGAATTACACATGTAATCTCTCTAAAATAATGCAAAGAGGCACTAGGAAAGCAATTAGAACTCTTCCCCTTGATCTGGTGATGAAGATGAAGTGATCAAACCCCTCCCTTGCGTGATCTCTAGCCGGATTTCTGCCCTAGAATTGAAACTCGCCGTTGCCGCCGCCTCCTCTCATTTTCGTCTGTATAAGCCCCCAAAACCCTTCTAAAACCCTTCCTTTTATAGTCTAATTAGTATAGAACCCATGTGGGAAGGTTTCCGGAGAGTTTGGTTCAATTCTGGTTCGATTTGGAGTCGAATCGAGTGAAAAACTCTTCAGGCGGAAGTTTTTACAATCGGTGATGGAATTACGGCTGAGGCCGTAATTGTTTCTCTGTACACATGCCTTCAGTCACAGAAAGTTTCATAGACCGTGATGGATTCACGTCCTCACCCTTGAAAGTTTCTATGCGTTCTGACACTTAGCCGATTTTTACTTTCTACTCGACGTCAGAATTACGGCTGCTCCGTAATTACGGCCAAGGCCGTAAACGTCTCGTTCTTCACCTTTTTCGCTCCAAATTTGACGTGTATGCTCGTAATCTTCTCAGGAATCGTGATATGGCTTCAAAACTCCCAAAATCCATCATTTTTATACCTTTTTACCTACATTTTCAATAAAACTAAGAAAAGTAAAGATTCCGTGCAAAGTAAAGTAAAAACACCAAAAATAGCACAAAATCATGCAAATAAGCCCAAAATATGATCTAAAACATCGGCAAAAACGTGGTGTAAATGCAACGCATCAGGGCACCATGGCCAATGAAGCTTCCCTGCAAGGAAGGGGCAAATCCTCTATTGGCACATTGAATCCCTCATACGGCCTGCGACATACCCAATGACAACCATTTTGACTCCCCTTTTATGGTGAAGCGTTAGGTTGCATCAAAGTACATCAATCACTATATAGAGATACCAATGCCCTCAAGTCTAGGACAAGCGCAACTCTGTCACTGTGATATTCATCTCGTGACACCGAGATGAATCCTCACGGCAGGTCGATCCAGTATATTTCCCTTGATATACCCATATGCCTGCGTTAGCAACCTGTGCTCAACCAGCGCATATACCAGTCTCAAGTGAATCATAGCTGTCCCAATCCACTATGATTCTCGACCAGGGATAAACACAGAGACTAGATAAAATCTATCTCTTATGGACATTGTATACGCAAATGTACATATGTGCAGATGTACAAACTTGCATAACAACGACAATGTCAGGATAACTCATCTATCAACTAGATATGATACACATATCCTAATGGACCATCCTGAGGTCCTAGGGCATAAACACTAACAATCTCCCACTTGCACTAGGACCTTGCATTGAGCAACCTGAACACCATGTCCTAAGCACGACTTGCCATGCTCCTGCTACACCAGAGCATCAGTCTATAGGCCTATCATGATTGTATCAGTGTTCATATCTGCTATATCTTATGTATCTCTATCCCCAAGACAAGGTATAAGCATCTGAGTACGCTTGTGAAGTTGAACGAAGAACTCCCACAGCTTCCCAAAAGCATTTGCATACTCTACTTTCATGTAGTCTGCTCTGAAGCTCCCAAAGCTTCTAGCACCACTACAGGAATAGCTAGACTGTCATTGGTCTCACTGGAACAAGCTGCAAGTGAATACACTGAGCTTTTACTATTATTGATGACCAAGAACCACCCCATAGTTCTTTGCAGAACCTAAGGACGTTCCTTTCCCTTTATCCAGTGCCACGCACCTGGATTGGACCTAGTATCCATTGGTTATGCTCTCGGCACAAACCACATCTATGTTGGTGTATACGCCCTTGGACCTAGTATTGGTCCATTATTGTACTACTTGACATTGATATTTATATCATTCTGGCATTGTCATTATCTATGTTTGTCTACATCTGCGATTATGTGTTTACATGATAATGTCCCTGGAAATAGATTGGATCTGTGCTCAAATGATTGTCCCCAGTCGATGCACCTGAGTGGATATGGGACAGCTCTAGTACTTGTGAGACTAGTATATGGGCAGGCTAGGCACGAGGTGCTAACGTAGACATATGGATATATCAGTGGTGGATATACTGGACAGACCCACTATGAGGCAATGACTTGGTGTCATGAGTTATCCTCACAAGTGATAGGAGATGCATTGATCTCTTGACTTGAGGTCATTGGCCATTCTATATGGTTAGGGAGATGCATTGATACAACCTAACTCCTCACTGTAGTTGGGAGGTAATAACGGTTGTCATTGAGCATGTCACGACACATATGAGAAGGTCAATAGACAGACAAAGGATTTGCCCCTTCCTAAGGGAAGCTTGATATCCATGAAACTCCTCTATAGTTCTATGACTGAAAGTGTATGGCCATACCCAGGTGAGAACCTGATTTAATCATGACCATGTGATTGGGTGAAAACAAGTGATGACACACTTGTCCAATCGGATATCAGTTTGGCAAAGAGACTGTGTGATGGAGGAGCAAACGGGCCCATGAAAACACTTGAGGGTGGCCCAACCCCTCAGAAACATACTTGGGGAGACTCCCCAGGACCCTAGGAATTTTCCCTGGAAATTTCACCCAAGTCAGAGCTCCCCAGACCTCGACACGGCCAGGCCGTGCCCCCCATCACGGCCGTGACACGGTCGCCCGAAGACGCGAATGCTGAACACGGCCGTGCTCCTAAGCATAGGCAAGCCATGCCCGACTCTGTGGATTTCGACAATGCCAAGCACGGGCGTGACTCCAAGCACGGTCAGACCGTGCCCGACTCAGTGGGTTTCGACAACGCCACGCACGAGCGTGACACCAAGCACAGGCAGGCCGTGCCCGACTGTGGGTTTCGACAACGCCAAGCACGGGCGTGACTCCAAGCACGGGCAGGCCGTGCTTGACTCTGTGGCTTTCGACAATGCCAAGCACGGGCGTGACTCCAAGCTTGGGCAGGCCGTGCTCGATTATGTGGATCACGACGACTCTGAACATGGCCGTGCTCGCCATCACGGCCAGGCCGTGTTTGCCCCTGATGACTCATTGTAGCCCTGAAGACCCCACTTCGACGTGCATCGCCCTCCCTACCATGTTGCTCCACCGAATGATGATCCAAAGGAGCCCAACAACGTGGAAATCCGGCGATCCCAATGCCAAAGTAGGCCCCCGAATCACTTCTTAGGAGTCATTAGCCCCCTTTCCATACACGCCGAAGTAGCGCAACCCAAGGGCACTCCAAGCCAGTCCTCTGGGAATCCAACTCCAAGTGGGCCACTCAATCTCATTAGCAATACGGCCCAAGAACGAGCCGCGACAGTGGTAACCCAGCCCATGAGTTCAAAGTTTTGCTGTCTTGTCGCGATGTGCTTGGAGCGCGTCTAAACCGTCTCCGCTAAGGCACATACGCTGAAGGACCAAGGACCTGCGCCCCCTCATAGGAATAGTTGGTAGTTGGTAGGATTTTATGCTTTCTTGTTTTATGTGGCAGCTTGACCACTTTATGGTAGTTAGTTTGTTAGGATGCTGTCCCCTGGTCTTGTTCCCCCTCCTTATCTTATAAAAGAGAGGGGTTGGCTAGCATCCCTCTTTAGTTCTCTTTGGTGTAGATAGTTCTCCTAGTGAGCTTAGGAATCGCCAGCATTGTGTGAAGACGAGCCGAAGCCTCACCCGCGTCGTTGTTCGGGTCGAAGACGTCTCTTCAATTCGAAGTTCCTTTCTCTTCTGTTTTGAAGTAAATCCCACCTTTTCAGTGGGTCAGGTTCGCCTATGTTCTCCTTCTCGCTTTGATGACAACTTGGTTTTTCCCCTTTCATATTCACCCATGCCAGTCCGCACGTCGAAGCGTGGTCGGTTCTCTTATTTTTTTGGTTTGTTTCAGCCCTCAAGGCGGGCGATCTGAACCCCTGCGCACTCATTGTTCCCCGTGTAGCTGAGCTTAAAACGCGTTAAGAGATCTACGAGGAATGCTTAAAAAAATGCTATGAGGTTAGCTTGTTGCGTTAATTAGTTGGGTGTCGTTCCTTTCATTTGCATTTGTGTTGCCTTCACCGAGACCGCCGCTGTTTCATCGTGTTTTCTATCGGTTTCCCTGCTCTTTTCCGATGCATTTTCTCTTCCCTCACCTCACGACCCTCTCACGTTTTATCGCGCATTGTGTAAAGCCCTAGAGTATGGCCTAAGGACCCTCTCACCTATTAGTCATTACGTCAGTTCTCGTATCAGAGGGTATTACACGATCGATTCTTATCATCGCATGATCTGCCCCTTTGCATTGCATATTTCGGTATTTCTCCGGGTTTCCGCATTTCGCATTAGTCATGTCTCGCTTGTTTGTGCATGGTGACTACACGTTCACAAATCATGTCGTCCCAATACCCCGAAACCATTCCTGAGACGCAAGAGTCAGTCCAGCCTTCGGAAGGGGCTAATTCCCGTCTAGAATCTATGGCTGCGCTTGAGGCGCGAATCGATGCCAAGCTTGAGGCGCTGTCTGCATGCGTGGAAGCCCAACAAGCTAGCACCAATGCCACGGTCCAGCAGATATTGGCTGGAATCCAACACCTCCTTAGTCGCTCTGGGCCCACGGAGCATGAGCGCCCAAGCTCGGTAAACCCTCCGGTGTCCGCACACTCAGCCCCCACTAAAGAGTTACCCTCCGGTGTCTGCACACGCGGCGGCACGTCCACAAGGATAAATGGGGCCACCCGCGACCTCATGAAGTCCCTCGGAACCCGAGTCATGGCGATGATCCCCTCGATGAGGATGACGTTTGGGCCGCACAAGGGCCTTAGCCCGGTGGTCGTTTTGGTCACGCTTAGATCGCACCTCGAACCCCCGCCCATGCCCGCATTGAGCGCCCTCGGGTGGATGATGATTTCCATCATTTCATTCGTAACACCCCTGCACCATTCACAGGTGGTCTTGACCCCACGCAGTTCTTAGATTGTGTCGCGTCCGTTGACGCGTATTTTGACCTTAGCGTTTGGCCTCCGCACTCACGGGTTCGGTATGTGCGCACCTTACTTGAGGGGCCTGCACATTTACATTGGGAAAACGTGGAGCGCCAAAACACACAGCAGGCTCTTCCCCCGATCACTGAGTGGGCGGAGATGCGGTATCGCCTTCGCAAGCGTTACGTACCCCCTTCATATAGGCAGTGCCTTCTTGATCGGTATAGTAGTCTACACCAAGGGTCAGGTACTGTGGAGGAGTACCGTCTTACCTTCGAGACGTTGCAACTCCATTGCAATTTGCAGGAGGATCCCGAGTTAGTTTTGTCAAAATTCAAGAATGGGCTCCGTGCGGATATCCGCTGAGCCTTACCTGCATATGGATCGGAGACACTTGACCAAACTTTTTAGTGCGCTCGGGATATCGAGCAAGACCTTCGCGTCGCTGCAAGGCGCAATGACCTTGGCCCACATAGGCGTCCCTATGCGGGCGGTCCCCCGCAACCCCACCCGTGACTTGAGCGTCCGGAGCCTCGTCCGGACCCTCGACCCGCGCCCCCAGCCCATTAGCCCCTTCGATGCCCACCCCCTGAGGCTTTGCCTTCTCGGCCCACTTGGGAGGAGAAGGGCAAGGCCCCAACAGTCGGAGCCTCGGGCCATATTACTGGCTACAACTGTTTGTAGCCGGGTCACATGTCGCGTGAATGTCACAAGAGGCCCGCTCGAGCCGACACGGGTCCGGTTCGCGTCACCACCATAACCCCCGCTGAACACGATGTTGAGGTGGAATGTTACACTAGTGGCGAGGAATTGGGTCCGTCCACACTTGTCGTTCGCTGCAACCTTGTGCAGCCGACACCCACTGAGGATTGGCGGTGCTCGGGCATTTTTACGACTTACATTAAGTGCAACGGGCACTCGTGTAAGATCGTCATTGATGGTGGTAGTAGCCTAAACGTGGTCTCTCGGACCGTAGTCACGCGTTTCGGCCTACCCCTTGAACCCTACCTGAGACCTTACTCTATTGCCTAGGTCGATGCTACGAGTCTGCCGGTCACACACCAGTGTCATGTTCCCATTGCGTTTGGGACCTACCGTTAGAAGGTCCTGTGCGACGTGGCGAGTATGGACGTCACCCACGTCCTCCTTGGCCGTCCATGGCTGTACGACAGAGACGTCGTCCACTATGGTCGGTCGAACACTTATGTGTTCGAGCACGAGGAGCAGAAGATCCACCTGATTCCAGCTCTGCCTAAGGAGCTTCGTGCGTCCACCTTCAAGGGCCTGATTACACCCTCGGCACCTGCCCCGCCACAATCCCCCGTGGTCTCCCTCATGCGCACCCCCTCATTGGTTCGCGAAGCTCATGCGGCCAAGATCGTCTACGCGCTCATGGTGCGCGAAGTGCAGGACCCTATCCCTTGCCCTGTCCTAGCACCTCCTGTTGAGGTGTCCGCCCTCCTTGCCGAGTTTAGTGATATCAGCCCTGAGGATTTGCCCATGGCCTTCCCCCGGAGTGGGAAATTTAGCATGGGATTGACCTCCTCCCGGGAGCTCCCCTCCCTAACTTGCCCCACCATCGCCTTAACCCCACGGAACACGCTGAATTGCAGCGTCAGGTGGATGATCTCCTCACCAAGGGGTACATCCACGAAAGTCTCATCCCTTGCGCTGTTCCTGCGCTCCTTACGCCCAAGAAGGATGGGTCGTGGCACATGTGTGTCGATAGCCGCGCTATCAATCGGATCACTGTCAAGTACCAATTTCCCATTCCTCGGCTTGATGACATGTTAGATTTGATTTCTGGCACATCTTGGTTTTCCAAGCTCGACCTCCAAAGCGGGTACCACCAGGTCCGCATTCGCGAGGGCGATGAGTGGAAGACCGCGTTTAAGACCAAGGACGGTCTTTACGAGTGGCTTGTCAAGCCATTCGGGTTGTCCAATGCCCCGTCCACATTTATGCGCTTGATGAGTCAGGTCCTCCGGTCCTACATGGGCAAGTTTTTCGTCGTCTACTTCGACGACATCCTGATCTTTAGTCGGACCCGAGATGAACACCTGGAGCATCTTCGCTCCACTTCTTCCCTCCTGCGTCAGGAGTGCCTCTTCCTTAACACAAGGAAGTGCTCCTTCCTAACCAACAGCGTGTATTTCCTTGGGTATATCATATTGGACCAAGGGCTTTCCATTGACCTGCAAAGGTTGAGGCTATCCGGCTTTGGCCTGAACCCCGCACCGTGATTGACGTCCGCAGTTTCTTGGGCCTCATGGGATTTTACCCCGGTTCATCCTTGGGTTCAGCACCCTCACCACCCCCTTAACCCAGTGCCTTTCTAAGGATGAGTTTGAGTGGACCCCTGCCACTCAACGAGCTTTTGACGCGCTTAAGGACGCCCTAACCACCGCGCCTGTTTTGCGCCTCCCTAACTTTTTGAAGGTATTCGAGGTCGCGTGCGATGCTTCCGGTTCTGGCATCGGTGGTTCCCTTAGTCAGGAGGGCCATCCCGTGGCCTTCTTCGGTGAGAAATTGAACCTTGTTCGCTAGTGTTATTCTATGTATGACAAGGAATTCTACGCGATTGTTCAGTCCCTTCGGCAATGGAGGCATTACCTCCTCCAACGCGAGTTCGTATTATACAATGACCATCTGGCCCTTTCCTTCCTTAAAGCCCAGAAGAAGTTGGGTGCCCACCATGCCAAGTGGGTCGAGTACCTCCAACAGTACTCCTTCATGAACAACTACAAGGCGGGTAAGGAGAATGTCGTCGTGGATGCCCTGAGTCGCGTCCGAACCCTCTTATGCGTGATGCGCACTCGCAT
>CM050438.1:78762840-78795340 GCA_027562315.1 Costus pulverulentus
CCTGGACTTGGTTTTACCTAGCATATGAATCGATCTTGTATGACACATCCTGTTTCTTTTATGAATTATGTTGTTTGTTTGGGGTTAAGATAACGGGATGTTACAAACCTCGTGGGACACGAAGCCTCATGTGGAAAAGGGATCCCATCTCACTAGGAAGTCTTAAACTTCCCGATTGACTTTGTGGGTTGTCAATTCGATTAAAATAGTGAGAGCCATAATTATTTAAAACAAGTCCAGTTTAAATGATTTGAAGTAGTACTAAGTCTGCTGTTTCTTGATTGTTGTAGATCAATGGCAACAAACAATAGCGGATTGACACTGCGATCACTCCTTGATAAGGATAAGTTGGTTGGAACCAACTTTATGGACTGGCATCGGAACTTGAGGATTGCCCTCAAGCTCGAGAAGAAGCTGTATGTCCTAGAGTAGGCTCTTCCTGCGCCTCCTCCACCTAATGCCCGAGCGGCAGATAGGGATGCCTTTAGAAAGCATCAGGATGACTCTATGGAGGTATCATGTCTCATGCTGGCCACTATGGCACCTGAACTTCAGGTGCAATATGAGGAGCAGACCACTTTTCAGATGATCACTCATTTGAAATAGATGTTTGAGGCTCAGTCTAGAACTGAGAGATTTGACATCGCCAAAGCACTCTTTCGGTGTAAGTTATCTGAGGGTGCACTAGTGAGACCCTATGTTCTCAAGTTGATTGGGAACGTGGATCATCTCAGGAGGCTGGGACACGCCATAGATAACGAGCTGGTTGTGGATCTTATTCTGCATTCCTTGGCCCCTAGCTTCAGTCCTTTTATCATAAATTTGAACATGAACCGGATTGAGTGCACACGGGAGGAACTAATGAATATGCTCCAAACAGCCGAGCATGAGATGGTAAAGACCAAACCTAATTCTGTTCTTTTGGTCCCTACAGCCAAGAAGATGAAGAAAAAGGGTAAGGCACATGCCAAGGGCAGTGCCAAGGGTCCTACTAAGGCACTGAAGAAAAAGGCGAGGAAGTCAAAGGACCAGAGGTGCTTCCACTGTGGTGAGCAGGGTCACTGGAGGAGGGATTGCAAGCAACTTCAGAATGAGGAGAAGAAAGGCTTGGCCTTAGCTTCTAGCTCAGGTATTTATGTTACAGAAGTCAACATTTCTACTTCTATGTCATAGGTATTAGATACCGCATGTGGAGCTCATATTTGTACAAATATGCAGGGGCTCAAGAAAAGTAGATCGGTACGGGCTGGAGAGATTGACTTACGAGTTGGAAACGGGGCACTGGTTGCTGCTGTTGCTGTAGGAGTTTTGACTCTCTCCCTGCCATCTGGACTTTAGTTAGAGTTAGATAATTGCTATTATGTACCTTCGCTTACTAAGAACATTGTATCCATTCCTTGCTTGGCAAAGAAGGGATTTAAGTTTGAAATAAGTAAGAAGTCTTGTTCTTTTTCATTTGCAAATATGTTATATGGGAAGGGTACTTTGTGAAATGGTCTATATGTGTTAGACATGGATAACTCTATTTGTAACATAAATAATAAAAGGACCAAATTAAGTGGTTCAGTTGGTGCTTTCCTATGGCATTGTCGCTTAGCCCATATAAACAAGAATCACATTCAACAACTCCATGCAAATGAGTTGTTAGATTCAAGTTCCTTGGAGGAATTTGATACATGTGAGCCTTGTTTGTTAGGGAAAATGATAAATGCGCCCTTCACCAAAATTGGTGATAGGGCAGGAGGTTTGTTGGATCTCATACATAGTAATGTGTGTGGGTCATTCAATAAGCAAGCCAGAGGAGGACACAACTACTTCATTACCTTTACAGATGATTTTAGTAGATATGGTTATGTCTACTTGATGAGACATAAATCTAAATCCTTTGAGAAATTCAAGGAGTTCAAGAATGAAGTAGAGAACCAGCTTGGTAGATCCATTAAGGCTCTTCGATCAGATCGTGGTGGAGAATACCTGAGTGGTGAGTTTCTTGACTATCTAAGAGAGTGTGGGATTTTGTCCCAACTCACTCCTCCTAGAACACCCCAATGGAATGGTGTGTCTGATAGGAGAAATCGAGCTTTGTTGGACATGGTTCAATGTATGATGAGTCATGCAACTCTACCTCCCTCATTCTGGGGACATGGACTTGAAATAGCTCCTCTAATATTGAATAATGTTCCATCTAAAGTGTCTAAAATATTCCATAAAGGTATGGAGTGGGAGACGCCCTAATCTCACTTTTATCAAGATCTGGGGATGTGAGGCTTATGTCAAACGTCAGGATTCTAGCAAGCTAGAACCTAGATCTGATAAATGCGTGTTTGTGGGGTACCCTAAAGAAACTAAGGGTTACTACTTCTATGTTCCCAGCGAGAACAAAGTTTTTGTTGCTCGGGGTGCTATCTTTATAGAGAAAGAGTTTCTGATGAAAGAAGTTAGTGGGAGGAAGTTTGACTTGGACGAGGTCCAAGTGCAACCACAAGACACAGAGATGGAACCTGAGCCACCTGCACCGGTTGATGGGCAACCTGATGCTCAGACATAGGCCCCGTGCAGGTATGGGAGGATTCGCCGTGTACCTGAGAGGTATGGGTCGCTGCTGACCCAACACGACGGTATCTTCATCATTGAGGATGAACCCAAGACTTATGAAGAGGCGGTCAGTGGACCGGACTCCGAGAGATGGCTTGATGCCATGGGATCCGAAATGGATTCCATGTCAGCTAACCAAGTTTGGGATTTGGTTGAGTTACCTGATGGGGTAAAACCCATAGGGTGTAAATGGGTCTTCAAGAGGAAGACAGACATGGATGGGAATGTAGTTACCTATAAAGGTAGACCTGTGGCTAAGGGATTCAAACAAGTCCACGGGGTGGATTATGATGAAACCTTTTCGCCAGTTGCTATGTTCAAATCCATTAGGATTTTGCTTGCTATAGCTGCATATCATGAGTATGAGATATAGCAGATAGATGTAAAGACAGTGTTCCTTAACGGAAAGCTAACTAAGGATGTGTATATGACACAACCTGATGGCCTCGTCCATCCTGCAGAGGCAAATAAGGTCTGCAGGCTAAAGAGATCCATTTATGGATTAAAGCAAGCATCTCGAAGTTGGAATCTTCGATTTGATGAAGCTGTGAGAGATTATGGCTTTATCAAAAGCGAAGATGATGCTTGTGTATACAAAAAATTCAGTGGGAGCTTGGTGACTTTTCTGGTCTTGTATGTCGATGACATACTGCTCATCGGGAACGACATCCCTAGTCTTCAAGCTGTGAAGACATGGTTAGGGAAGTGTTTTGAGATGAAGGACTTAGGGGAGGCCGCCTATATTCTAGGCGTGAGGTTCTACCGGGATAGATCCAAGAGGCTCCTAGCCCTTAGTCAGAGTACCTACATTAATAAGGTCCTGGAGAGGTTCAACTTGGAGCAATCCAAGGAAGGGTACCTTCTAGTGAGACACGGCCTTACTCTCTCAAAAAGCCAGTGTCCCACCACACAGGCTGAGAGGGATGACATGAGTTGAGTGCCTTATGCTTCGGTAGTGGGATCGATCATGTATGCAATGTTGTGTACTAGACCAGATGTGGCTTATGCTGTGAGCATAACCAGCCGATACCAATCCAATCTTGGAGTGCAACACTGGGTGGCTGTAAAGAACATCCTGAAGTATCTGAGAAGAACTAAGGATTTGTTCCTAGTCTATGGGGGACAAGAAGAGCTTAGTATGCAGGGCTACACTGATGCGTCATTCTAGTCTGACCCTGATGAGTTTAGATCGCAGGCTGGCTATGTGCTAAGATAAATGGAGGTGCTGTTTGCTGGAAGAGCTTCAAGCTATCCACAATTGCCGATTCTACAACCGAAGCTGAGTATGTGGCCGCTTTTGAGGCAGCCAAAGAAGCTGTTTGGATAAGGAAGTTCATTTCTGAACTTCAGGTGGTTCCCAATGCAGTGGATCCCATTGAAATCTACTGTGAAAATAATGGAGCAATTGCACAAGCCAAAGAACCACGGTCTCATCAAAGATCCACACCTTGATACTTGAGTTCTCGTATTGATCGAGAAGCCTTATGATCGAGTTATTGGATAACTCGGATCTATTTGGGAGATTTCATCTGCACCAATGGGCCTGATGAGATGGAAGAAACTTATTGGAGCCAACTTCCAATTTTGGCATATTGACCAATGTAACCATGATTAGCCTCATTTGACCTTGGGTTAACTTAGATTGGATCCAATAACTTGGTTAACATTCATAATGGACCTTGGGCTAGGCCCATTGATAAGTTGGGCTTGCTAATAAGTTATCATGAAGGAGAAAGGGGCTAAAAGGGTATAATGGGGATAAATCTCCTCCCATTGGCGCCTAAGGGCATAATGGGGAGGAGTAGGCGATTTTGCTTCATGAAGCCAAATACCAACCCTAACCCTGGCCGCCCCCCTTGCATAACCGACCTATGGCTCTATAAAAGAGGCCATAGGCGCCCCTCTCTCATGATTACATCCTTGGAGGCATGAGCAATAGAGAGGGGCGAAAGTTGGGGGCTCTGGGCGCAAGTTCTCTTCCTCTCTTCCATAGCCGCAACCAATTCTTCTTCTCCTCCTCTTGGCGCAAGAAGGAATTGTTCTTGGCGGCTTCTCCTCATCTTCATCCTTGGCGCATACTCATTAGAGGTGGCACAAGTTGTGAAGAAGGTATACTAAGGCTTGGATCTTCTTCCCAAGGCTAGCACCAGGCGTGGAAGAAGAGCACTCGAGGCATCCGTGTGTGTGAGACTGCAGAGGGCGCACGCTTGGATGCTTATCACGACATCAGCCTCATCTTTCTTTAAGGTATATTCTATCTCATCGTGTTGACTCCCTTGCATGCGATCTTCACTGGGTTTTTTGGACCGGCTCATTTTGGGGATATTGCTTCCGCTGTGCAATGTTTTGATAATCTCTATCTCTGAAAATTGTAAAATATCCTCGGGGTTTCCCAACAGTAGGGACCAGCCTGGAGGCTGGATCATGGGTGCAGACATCCGGGCTTCCTTAAGCTTTTTGAAAGCTTCCTTGCACTCCTGGTCAAAATAGCAAATTGAATCCTTAGCAAGAAGATTTGTTAAGGGATGAGCTATTTTTGAAAAGTTTCTGATAAATCTTCTGTAAAACCCGGTGTGGCCTAGGAAGCTTCAAATCCCCTTGACTGTTGTAGGCAGCTTCAGATTTTCAATAACTTGAACCTTTGCTGTATATTCCTTAATTCCGCGCTTAGAGACTAAATGCTCTCATAGCATGAAGTGGCATTTCTCCTAGTTCAACATCAAGCTCACCTCTTCACATCTCTGCAAGACTTTCTAAAGGTTAGATAAAGAATGATTAAAAGATGAGCCATACACAGAAAAATCATCCATGAATATGTCCATGAAGTCTTCATTGTAATCAGCGAAGATTGCCATCATTGCCCATTGAAATGTGGCAAGGGCATTGCAAAAGCCGAAGGACATCCTCCTGTATGCGTATGTACCATAGGGGCAAGTAAAAGTTATTTTCTCTTGATCATTGGGTTGGATAGGGATTTGGACAAAACCTAAAAAGCCATTCAAAAAACAAAAGTAAGAGTTATGTGCTAGTATATCTAATATCTGATTAATGAATGGTAATGGAAAGTGGTCTTTTCTGGTTGCCACATTCAATTTCCTGTAATCTATACACATTCTCCATCCTGTGACTATGCGTGTGGGTATCAATTCATCAGAATCTTTCTTGATCATTGTAATGTCTCCCTTCTTAGGTACAATATGAACTGGGCTCCCCCAAGAACTATCAGAGATGGGTAAATGACCCCCTGCATCCAATAGTATGAGCACCTCTTTCTTCACAACATCCTTCTGATGAAAAATTCCTCAAATAATATATCCACCAAAAATCTCATTCATCAATCAATGAAAAATTTTAAAAGTAGATATGTATAAGAGAAATAAATTTGTCATGATATAACTAGACCTAATCACAAGCATGAGTTCATTCACCATCAATAGAATCAAACAAGTCATCAACAATAAATAGATCATGGCCATAAATCAATCACATCAATCAAAATTATACTTATCAATCATCAAATTATATCATCACAAATATCAAAAACATCATCATGTGTAATACAACCATATCGAAATAGATCATCAATATCAAACTGTGATAATACAAGCCCATCGAAGATCAAAAATCATTATCATCTTCATCATACAACCATATCAAAAATAAGAATATAGGAATTTAAAGCAGAGTGAATTAGCACGGTGGACACAACATGTATGGAGGAATCATCCTTCCCTATAAAACATGAAAGATCAATAAGATAAAGAAAATGAGATGCAAAAAGTTAAGGGAAAAAAATACTCACAAAACTCTACTCATCATCTGATCCAATCTCCTCGGTGTCCTGAGCTGCTGTGTCCATCGGATCAACATGTAGCTCTCCCTGGTGCCCTCCATAGTCTCCACCTCTCCTCGAATCCTGGAAGTCAAAGCTGTCATATAAGAAGTTGCCCATCTCCTCCATGTAGTTGCTGAGATGTTCCACATCATAGTGAAGGTGATGCATCGAGTCCTTCATCTGGCCCATGGTATCCATCATCCTCTCCATGTGATGTCCCTGGCGATATATCTCAGCGGAGAGTGCCTGAAATCCTGGGTCGAAGGCACTAGACAATGCTCCAGTAGGTCTGTGGGAAGAATCAGCAGCTGGGGGAGTGGAATCAGTGGGCCAATGAGATGGTGACTCCATAACATAAGGATCGTCTCTTCCACCCCAAGAGGGTGGTGGTGGAACTGCACTCAACAGTGGTGTAAAGGCGGCCTCGGCAGTACTCGGTGAAAGCTTCCAATTCGCTCTTTCTTTTACAGTGGTCTTCTCTACATGGGATAATGGTAGAGTAGGGGCATTTGGTCCAAGGACCAAACAAAAGACATCCCCTTCTCTAACTATCATTTTCATTGTCATGCAAGACTCAAGATCAAGCCTTGCATTCCTCCTTGCCACTTCTATTCCATATGGCTCAACATTCAGATGTAGAGCTATAGGTGTAATCAGCCCTCCTATCACAATTGCTCCCCTCTTTGCCCTAGCCACTTTATCCATGTGTTTCATCGTAAAGAATGCAACATCTACAACTACTCCATTCAGCATCCCCCAAAGTAAGTAAAGCTCAGTCTGTCTCACCATGCCATCACTATCTCCTCTGCCAAAGACAATGTGGGCAAGAACTCTATGTACATACTTGATACAAGGATTTGTAGTCTTTGATGCTCTAGCAGAGACAGTAGAAAAGTGAGTCTCGTGGGTAATCTGGTTCTAGAACACATTCTCAATAAACCCAATTGGTGGTATTTTGGTATACCCTCCTGAGCCCAAGTGGAAAATAGATCTGACTTCTCTTATGGTTAGCTTCCTTCCAACATTTGCCAATCTGAATGTGATCTCTCCTTCAGCAGGTCCATCAGAAAACTCTCTTAGATCTACATTCAGGCTACTCAAAAATTCCAAAGTAAGTGGCAAATAAGTATAGGGCGTCATCTCAAAAAATCTTCTGGCTCTGATCTGTTCAAACATCCACATCACATCATCGTACAATCCAAATGCCTCTAAAGTCCTTCTATCAGAATATTTGGTATTGACAACCCTTCTTTCCACCAATTGATTATACCTCAACTCTTGAATTTCATCCCTAAAAATAATGCCATAGGGATTTGGTGGTGTAGAAGATGTGGCTAGTCCTTTTCCTCTCTTCTTTGAAACTACTTGTTTGATCTTGGGTGCCATGAGTGAACTAAAGTTGCAACTTGAATTTCAAGACAATATATCAAATATAGCAAACATTGAACTCAAGTAATACTTCCAACATGAAAAACAATACTCATTAAGCATTATAGAACGAAAATCAACTAATATGCATGTTTGAACTCAAAGATTTAGTTAAAGATGAAAGGGGCGAAATGTGAATAGTAAAAATTCAGCAAATCCTGCTTGTTTAAGCTTAAATCTCTCTCAGAAATTGGTCAAAAACTCTAGAAATGGACAAGAACTAATCGCCTATCATATAAGAAGTAAATAGAAACATGAATCTCTGAAAATGACCAAGAATCGAAGACAAACGATGAAAGGGGTGAAATATGTGCAAAAACTCACCAAAATCGAGAAATCGGGTGAAAGAGTACCAGATCGGCGGCAATAACTGGAAAGGAAGGGTCGCCGGAGTGCTTTGAAGGTCGGAGATGGTCGGAGTTCGAAGGTTGGCACTTGAATGAGTGAGAAAACTCAAAACACGGTCTAGAAAACCCTAAAAAAGGGCACATGAATCGCGTTTAAAAACAGAATTATGGCCGTAAACCCGATTATAGTAGTGTCGTAATCTAGTGAAATTGAAAAACACAGGCCGTAAAATGAATACGGTAGTACCGTAATTTAGTTCTAACTCTCTAGTCGAAAAACATCCCTAATTACTGTACCGTGAAAAAGCTTACGGTACCGCCGTAATATTCAGAAAACTCTCGGGTGAAAAATCAGTAGCAAATACGGTAGCAGAAAAATGGTTACGGTAGTGCAGTATTTTGCTCGATATTCTCTGATGAGAAAACGGTCAAAATTACGGTGTCGTGAAATTGTAAACGGTAGTGTCGTAACAACATTTTTTTTTGAAGGAAAATAAAATAAATAAATAAATCAACTCAAAAATACGGTACCGTAAGAACAATTGCGGCAGTGCCATAACAGCAATGAAACTCTCGGGGCGATTTTGTACACAAAATACGGTACCATTAAAATACTTACGATAGTACTGTTATCTCGTCAAAACTTTCTGTCCGAAATTGACAGGAATTACGGTACCGTAATGTGCATTACGGTAGTGCCGTAATTTGCACCGAAACTTGCTCTCCTACAAAAATAAAAGAAAAAATTAGTTCTAAGTGCAAACTAAGGAAAAAGTAAATAAAATAAAGCAAACTAAAGTTAGAAAGCTTGGGTTGCCTCCCAAAAAGCACTAATTTAAAGGTCTTTAGCTTGACCCTTTTGCACTCAGTTTTGGTTCTGATTTCTTCAATTTCCACTCTGATTTTTCTTTGATTTGAGCATCTCTTTCAATCACATAAGGCTCAGCCGTGAAACAGTGTCCAAATTTACTCAAGATCTTCTTTCCTTTATCAATCAATCTAGAGCCTCTTCTTCTTCTTCTCTTTTTCTTCTTCTTCTTAGAATTTTGATGTCCTTTCTCCTGTAATCCTCTATCAATATCCTCAGAAAAATTGTCTGTTCCAAAATTAGAGGATTCATCAAATAAATTACAAACATCATAAACAACATCATCAACTATGTCAACAGTACAACATGATCCAGAATATAAAAGTTTATTCAAAGAATCAGCAAGATCAAATTCAATTATTTTTTCACAAATATCAAAAGTGATTTTTTCCTTTTTTAACATCTATGTGTGCTCCAGCAGTAGCCAAAAAGGGTCTACCAAGAATTATTGGATTTTTACTATTTTCTTCCATATCAAGCACTACAAAATCAGCATGAATAAAAAACTCACCTACCTTAATTGGAACATTCTCTATAATACCTATAGGATACTTTACCGAGCTATTAGCGAGCTATAAAGATATTGATGTGGGTTTAAGCTCTCCAATGTCCAGCTTCCTACAAATAGATAAAGGTATTAGGCTTACACTGGCTCCTAAATCACATAAGGCTCGGTCAAAAGCCATGCTTCGAATAGAATAAGGTACAAAGAAACTACTTGGATCTTTCAGTTTTGGTGGCAATTTATTTTGAATGACGGCACTGCAATCCTCAGTTAAAGCCACAGTACAAGTACCATAGTCCTCTATTTTTCTTTTGTTAGATAAGATTTCTTTCAAAAATTTTGCATATGATGGCATTTGAGATATAGCTTCAGTAAAAGGAATATTAATGTAAAGCTTTTCAACACTTCAAGAAATTTGCCAAATTATTTATCAAGTTTTACTTGCACTAACCTTTGTGGAAAGGGTATAGGTGGCCTATAAGGTGGAGGTAAATTAGGTTTAGAATAATGTTTCTCACATGACACATCCTCTTTTGGTTCATCACCCTTTTGAGATGGCAAACTAGCTTGGGTTTGTTCATGCTCAGAAGATTTTTCTAACTGTAATTCATCATCATGACCATCATTAGGCTCTTTTTCATTGATTACAACTTTCCCTTTTAGTTCTTCTAATTGTTTCCCACTTCTAGTGATAATAGCATTACAGTGCTCCCTAGGGTTCAACTCTGGTTTAGCAGGTAATTTTCCAGGGGGTCTGTATGAACTACTAGCTTGTTGTGCTATTTTATTTTATAAGATTTTGTTGTGGGTAGCTAATGATGCTACTTGGGATGCGAGTTGACTAACCATTCCCTTAAGATCTTCAATTTTTTTGCTTTGATTTTAGATGAACTTTTCTAGCATGGACTCAATATTTGAATTCTGATTTGAATTTTGATGTTGATTTGGCTTGTTTTGGAATCCTCTATTTTTAGTTTGTCCCCCTCCATTCTTGTTGTTTTTCCAAGACAGGTAGGGGTGATTTCTCCATCCAGGGTTGTAGGTATTAGCATAGGGATCATTGTTTCTACCTTGATTATAGTTCCTTAATGCATTAACATGTTCACTATCCTGACTAGAAATGACTCTACAATCTTTAGAGACATGACCATTGTTACCACATATATCACAAACAAGAGATGAAGAAATAACAACAGTTTGCATCTTAAATGAATCAAATCTGTTGCATAAAGAGTCTACCTTCTCTGCCAAGGTGTGCCATCCATCACTTTCATTCTTACCTTAGGAAGGTTTATAAAGAACTCCTCTCTCTGAAGTCCACTGGTTATGATTCAAAGCCATTTCTCCAAGCAGTTTGAAAGCATCATCAATGGTTTTGCTCATCAAAGCTCCTCCTGTAGCAGCATCAATAGTTAGTCTGGTATTATAAAGAAAACCATTGTAAAAAGTATGAATTAAAACCCAGTTTTCAATGTCATGGTGAGGACACTTCCGTTGTAAATCATTGAATCGTTCCCATGCCTCAATGAAAGATTCACCTTCCCTCTGTGCAAAGCTTGAAATCTGATTTCTCATTTGGATGGTCTTGCTTGGTGGGAAATATTTCATCAAGAAGGCATTTGACAATTGCTCCCATGTAGTGAAAGTACCGGTAGGTTGTGCTTGAAGCCAAGATCGTGCTCGGTCCCTAAGAGAAAAAGGAAAGAATCTCAATTTTAGTGCATCGTTAGAAACTCCATTAATCTTAATTGTATCACATAGTTCAAGAAAGAAAGAAAGCTGTTGGTTAGGATCTTCAAGAGGAGATCCTCCAAACTGGTTCTGTTGAATCATGGATAAGAAAGCATGCTTTATTTCAAAATTATTAGCCTCTATGACCAGTATAGCAAAGCTAGAATGAATCTCTCGTGGATTAGGGGCTGCATAGTCCCTAAGTAATCTTTGTTCTGCCAAGGTCACTTCTTCCTCTTCTTGTTGTCTTTCTTCAAATCTCAACTTTCTGCACAGTCTATGAGTTTTGTTTATCTCAGGATCAAAAGGTACAAGAGGTCCTGATCTAAGATTCTTGCGCATGCAAAGTAGATAGATCAAATGATTTCAAGAGAAATGAAAATAACAAGACAATAGACATAAAATAGAAAATAAAACCTAGTCTAGCAATACTCTCAATATCTTCAATATTGACAAAAACCAAGGTCCCCGGCAACGGCGCCAAAAAGTTATTGTACCGAATAATCGATTTCTTACTATCTAGGCAATCAAAACTATGCAAGTGAATTATCGAAAGCTAACGAAAATACTAGAGAGAGAAACTGGGACTAGGGTTTCTTCCAATTTGATTTCTATGACTAGATATAAATAGAAATTTGTTAGTTTAATTTTATCACGATAAAGATATAATTTATTTCACGCAGGATTATCTCACTTTCGTACAAACAATCATGCAGGGATCGATCATTACTTTCGTGCATCCGAATTCTAAGTGGATTATCTCGAGTGGAATCTCAAGGATCACTTTCGTGCATCCGAGTCTCAACACAAGTTCTACTTATGCTTCTTCAACATTCCGATCCTTACTTTCGCACAAGACCTTTACATTTGATAAATTGACTCAATCCTAGATTTATATTATTAAACATGACAATTATTCTTCTAAAATCATGAAACAAGAACTAACTTAATTTCTTACAATAAGTTCCTATCATGCAATTCTAGGGTTCCAAGTTATCAAGCAAGTCACCTTTCGATCTTTATTGCGAAAACTCTAAAACATGATTAATAACATAAATCTATGGAGAATTAAAGAACAATTATCACATAAGAAGAATTATCATGCTAATTATATGTGACGAAGTAATGAAAAGTTTATCTAGTCATTAAGAAATCAAAGGGAATTACTCCCCCATGTCCCACAAAAGGTTTAAGCTAACATGGAGAAAATATTACAATAAACCATAGTTTCAAGTGATTAGAAATAAGAAAGAAGGGGAAGAACGAATAACCACATGGCTGTAATGGAAATTACAGCCGTAATTTCCTAGCGTGAACAGTGCTGGCACTGGGTTCTTCGTCGATTTCTCCTCTGATCGAGATCCTTTCACGTTGAAACTTCTGGGTATGTTCTCTGGCTCCAGGCGAAGCTTCCCTTCAAATTTCATGGCCGGAGATGCGTTGCATGCTTCCCGGCAATGAAACCTAGGGCAGCAGCGTGAAACTCGATTTCTCCTTTGTCAGTGGATGAAAATTAGGGCTTTTGGTGTCTCCTCCTTCATCTCATCGAAAGCTCTTCTTTTGCTTCTTACAGCTTTGAATTTTATGGCTTGAATCATCCGCAATCGATCCCACAAAAATTGAACTCAAATTTGACCGTGAAAATTGTGTCTCCAGGTCATAATTACGGCCGTATTTTTGGTTACGGCACTACCGTAATTTCAGTCGAGCTCCTGGGTGGAAACTATCTGGCAATTACGACACCGTAATATCGGTTACGGTAGTACCGTAATTTCGGCCAAAATTTTTGGTCGAAAGGCGTTCCAAATTACGGCCCATGAAAACCTTTACGGTAGTGCCGTAATTTTCTAAATTCTTTCTGGACGAAAAATTCCCAAATTACGGCAGTGCTCAGATATTACGGTAGCTAATGAAAATACAGTACCGTAATATAGATTACGGCCCTGCTGTAATTTGGTCTGAAGCTCCAATCTTCATGAAATTTGATGTGTAATCTCCTCTTGATGGTGGGGATTCCTCCTTGCATTTGAATTGCTTGAAAACACCTAAAAATCATGCCTTTTTACCTGAAAATCATCAAAAATCAAAAAAAGTGTAGATTCCGCAGAATTTGATAAAAAAAGGCATAAAAATAAGCAAAGGTTCATGAATTTGACACAAAAAGATATATGAAATTGCATGAAATTTACTATAAATTTTAGTGTCATCATCTAGGCATTTCATGTCCAGCGAGGGCTGAATACAGCATGAAACCCTAACCTCTCAAAGATGCCTCTAGAGTTCCACCATGTGCCCAAAATATGTGAAAACTAGTCAAGTCAATTCCTAACCGTTATGCTAAAGGTCAATGAGTTTCCTTGTGAAGGCACGTCCAGGTTAAAACTGGATTGGGGAAACCATTGTCACCCACACCTTCTAAACTTAAGTGGGTGTGTCCCACATGGGTGGGAAACAGTGCACAACACCACTAATCGATAGCTTGATGAGGGGTACAAGTTAGAATGCTACTAGACTTGATATTTTTGATTGAGGGCTTTTTAGGTCTTATCCTCTTTTTTTTATCTTATGTCTAACATTACAGGCATGCAATCCTATAGTGATAACATAAAGATAAAATATCACAAGCATGCTTTAGCAGATAAGGAAAGCAGGAAAAGGATGATGTGGTCATATCCTAATCAATACATTTCACCAACACATGCCAAAGGTGGGTTAAATGCTTGACCAAGGAAGCAAGCCCCAAGACTAGACCTAACCGGGCCCACCTTATCTTGATCTTCAAGGTTGGCTACAAGGTCCATCACACCATGGTTTAGCTCTCAAACCCTAGAAGTATCTCTAGGGAAACCCTGATGTGATCCGAAAGGACACACTTTTAAATACAAGTAGGTAGACTAATTTAAGAAGTCGCAGCCAAAACTTGTTTGGCGAACAGGGAACTATCACCCCTTGATACGGCTCCAAAAACTTGTTGTCCCTAAACTTGTAGTGTCCGCAAGTGCACGGATACTCGAAGTAATAAAGAAAAATATCGATCCCATAGAGACCTTATTGTTAAGTACCAAATAATTGTATTCTTGCTAGCTAAATAAACCGAATATGATGCAAGTGAACGATATAGAGAGAACATGAAAGATAATCAGAGAGATAAACTGGGACTAGGGTTTCATCCACCTTGATTTCAATGATTAGATATAAATAAAAGTTTTGTCAATCAAATCTTGTTATGATAAAGACTTAATTTACTTCATAAAGAGATTATCTCACTTTCGTGCAGACAATCATGCAGGGATCAATCCTCGCTTTCACGCAAGATTTATCCCAATGCTAAAAATAAGTAAATCATCAATCAGAGAATTCAAATATTACTTATGTGCATCCGAATTCTAAGTTGATTGTCTCGAGTGGAATCTCAAGGATCACTTTCGTGCATCCGAGACTCAACACAAGTTCTACCTATGGTTCTCCAACATTTCGATCCTCACTTTCGTGCAAGATCTCCATGTTTGAGAAACTAACTTAATCCTGGGTTCATAATTATCAACATGGCAATTAATCACTAAAATAAAGAAATAAGAACCTAACCTAATTTCGTACGGTGAGTTCCTATTTATCAATTTTAGGGTTCCAATTCTCAAGCAAGTCACCTTTCGGTCCTTATTGCAAGAACTCTAAACATGATGACAAGAAATAAACTAAGGAGAAACTTAGAGCAATAATCACATTGGTAAAATTATCATGGCAAAATTATGTTGACGAAATAAAAAGGTATCTAATCATATAAAATCAAAGGGGATTACACCCCGTGTCCCAAAAAATGTTTAAGCTTGCATGGAGAAAGAAAAAAAATCAACCATAGTTTCAAAGTATCAGAAGTTGAAGAGAAGGAAGAAATAAACTTTACAACACGGCTGTGAAATTAAACACAGCCGTAATTTGCAAGGAACACATTGTGAATAGTGTTAGCAATGCTTCTTTCATTGATTCCTTCTCCAATCGGACTCCTTTTGCTCTAAAACTTCTGTGGTGTCCTCCTCTCCTCCAAATGAAGCTTCAGTGTAAAAATTATGGCTGGAGATGACCTATATGCCTCTCGGCGTGAGGCCAAACCCTAGACGCCTCTCTGACAATTTCTCTCTCGATACTCTATAAAAGTTCCCCTTTTCAGTGCGTGTGTTGTCTCCTCTTAAATACAAGTGCGCAGCAACTTTCGGATCTAAATTTGGAGCTTTGCATCAAAAGCTATGACCCATTCAAGATTCGGCCGCGGAAAACTCACGTTTTTGACAGGAAATTACGGCCGTGTTATATTTTACGGCAGTGCCGTAAAATAAGCAAAGTTCTATTCTGAAGTGCTCCAAAATATGGTTCCGTAATCTAGTTTACGGTACTGCCTTAAAATCCAAAAAACCTTCTATTCGGAAACTCCTCAAAATACGGTTTTACGATAGCGTATGAAAATACGATACCGTAAAATAGGTTACGGCACTGCCGTAATTTGCTGAGTTGCTCCATTTTGCATGAAATTTTTTGGGTGATCTCCTCATGATGATGGTAACTCTTCTATGTGTTTGATTTTGCTTGAAAACTCCTTGAAATAATGCCTTTTTACCTGAAAATCATAAAAAACCAAAATAGAAGTAGACTTTGCAATATTTGATGAATTTAGCATGAAAACAAGTGAAAGATCCTCAATTTTAGCATGAAAAGATACATAAAATGATACAAAATATACTATATATTTTGGTGTCATCAAATACATAAGGCTCAAACTTTGCTTGTCCTCAAGCAAAAATCAAAAGTTGATTAAAAGATAAACCTTTTCATGCTCAATAAATTTCTAAAATACAATCATCAATGAAAAATTCCATCAATTGATTTATAAAACTTCAAGCAAACATATCATTATTAGATTCAACCCTCTAGATCCACAATTCAATCAAATAAAACTTCGCAACTTGTATAATAAATAGAATTATCAATATCATGATTTCACCTAGTTTTCAGTTCAAATCTATCATGCTTTTGTTTACAGCAATTAGGTTTCCAAGATCTTTTTCCATACATAATTTTTTTTATGCATTTTGTTTGTTTTTGTAAATATGGCATGTACCCACTTAGATACACTCTTTTTATTTTTGACTTCAACCCTTGTCTTCGGTACCACTGTCAATTTTACACAATGCTAAGTAGAGGAGTCTTATTCTTTTTGTCTCTCATTATTTTTCATGCATAGACTTCAACCCATGTCTTAGGTACCACTATCAATTTTACATAGTGCCAAGTAGGGGAGTCTCTCACTATTTTTGCGGATCTTGGATTCTTCTTTCCTAACAAATAGCAAAATAGACTAAACATCTACTAGGTTGATCAATTGATATCAATTCACAAATCATACTCATATGCTCATTTTATTTAAAGGAGTAGTTTCACTTTTAGATCTTATTCTTCAAATAACACATCTACCCAAAATTTCATGCATCAACCAATGCCAAATTTCAAAAATAGATATGCATTGAAGAAATAAATCTAACATGATAGGGTTTTTCTCTAATCACAAGTATAAAAACTCACATCATCAAGGAAGATATTTTATCAATAGAAATTTTATCAATAAATCATGCCATCATATAGTAGAAAGTGGATCATATGCTTTCATCAATTTTAACAAAAAATTTGAATAATATCATCATCAAAACACATAGAAGAGTTACCATAATCAAGAGGAGATCACCCAAGAAATTTTACGCAAAACGGAGCAACTCAGAAAATTACGGCAGGGCTGTAACCTATTTTACGGTACCGTATTTTCATACGCTACCGTAAAATCTGAGCCACCACCGTATTTTGAGGAGTTTCCGAACAGAAGGTTTTCGGATTTTATTGCAGTACCGTAAACCAGATTACGATACCGTATTTCAGAGCGCTTCAGAACAGAGACTTTGCTTGATTTTATGGCACCACCGTAAAGGATTACACGGGCCGTATTTTCCAGTCACTTCCGAACAGAGAGTTCAGCGGATTTTACGGTAGTATCGTAAACCAGATTACGGTGTCGTATTACCCAGACAACATCAAATTAGAAAACTCTACTGATTTTACGGCAGTGCCGTAAACTATTACACTAACGTATTTCTATTGTTAAATGCGATTTCCAGGTCAATTCTGAAGTGCGGTTCTTGCGGAGACGATTGCGGGCGAACCAGAGGTTTATATTTGAAGCCGTAAGAAGCAATCAGGGAGCCTTGGATGAGAGGATTACACACAAACCGAAAGCCCCAATTTTCATCGACTGTCGAGGGAGAAATCATAATTTACGCCGCCGCCTAGGGTTCCGTTGCCGTGACCAATCCAGACCACCTCCGCCTGCGATTTTCATACTGAAGCTTCGTCTGGAGGAGGAGACAACATGCCAGAAGTTTCAGTAGAGAAGGAGATCAATTGGAAGAGGAATCGAGGAAAGAAGAAGGACAACCACTATTCACCGAGAGCTTTTGAAATTACGGCCGTGAAATACTTCACAGCCATCCTGTATTTTCCCAAAACTCTTCTTTTACTAATTTTTGAACTTATGAAATTATGGAATATTGTATTTTCTCCACCATGCTAGCTTAAACTACTTTTGGGACATGGGGGAGTAATTCACTTGATTTTTAATGACTAGATGACTATTTTTGTTTCACTATTTCGTTGCATTTAATCTTAGCATGATGATTTTGCTCATGTGATATTTGTGCTTAGACCCTCTATAGATCCATGTTACTAATCATGTTTTTAGAATTTTTTCTATTGACTAAAAGGTAATTGCTTGAGAATTCAGAACCCTAGAATTGCATATTAGGAACCCTTCCTTAGGTTAGATCCAATTTGTTCAGTTATAGTAGATTAATTGCCATGATAATAACATGAATCTATAGATCGAGTCTAATTGTCAAACGTGGAGATCTTGCACGAATGTGAGGATCGGACCGTTGGAGATCCATGAGTAAAACTAGTGTTTAGGCTCGGATGCACGAAAGTGATCCTTGAGATTCCACTAGAGATTATCAACCTAGAATTCGGATGCACGAAAGTGATCTTTGAGTTCATTGATTGATGATTTACTTATCTTCATCGTTGGGACGAATCTTGTGCGAAAGCGAAGATTAATCCCTACATGGTTGTTAGCACGAGAGTGAAACAATCCTTTTATTAAGTAATTTGCATCTTCATCTTGATAAAATTAAACTGACAAATTCTTTATTCATGTCTAGTCATAGAAATTATAGTGAATGAAACTCTAGTCCCAATTTTCTCTCCGACAGTATTCTTCCATGTGTTTGCGATATTTGCTTGACTTTCATTCGACTACCTAGATAGTAAGAAATCAATTGATCTGTACTTGACAACATAGGTCTCTGTGGGTTCGATATCTTCTTTATTACTTCGAGTATCCGTGCACTTGCGGACACTACAAGTTAGGGACAACAAGTTTTTGGAGCCGTGCCAGGGAGTGACAATAGCCCTGTATGCCAAAACCTTTGGCCGCGACCCCTGAAACGAGTCTACCAACTTGTATTTAAAAGTGTGTGCTTTCTGATCACAACAAGTTTTTGGCGCCATTGCCGGGGTCGCGGCCAAAGGTATTGGCGTACAGGGCTATTGTCACTCCCTGGCAACGGCGCTAAAAACTTGTTGTGTTACGCAAGTGCACAGATACTTGAAGTAATAAAGAAAGATATCGAACCACAGAGACCTACGTGTTAAGTACCAAATAATCGTATTCTTGCTAGCTAAGTAAACTGAATATGATGCAAGTGAACAATATAGAGAGAACACGAAAGATAATCAGAGAGATAAACTGAGACTAGGGTTTCATCCACCTTGATTTCAATGACTAGATATGAATAAAAGGTCGTCAGTCAAATCTTGTTATGATAAAGACTTAATTTACTTCATAAAGGGATCATCTCACTTTCGTGCAGAGAATCATGCAGGGATCAATCATCGCTTTCGCGCAAGATCTATCCCAACGCTAAGAATAAGTAAATCATCAATCAAAGAACTCAAAGATCACTTTCATGCATCTGAATTCTAAGTTGATTGTCTCAAGCGGAATTTCAAGGATCACTTTCGTGCATCCGAGACTCAGCACAAGTCCTACCTATAGTTCTCCAACGTTCCGATCCTCACTTTCATGCAAGATCTCCACGTTTGACACACTAACTTAATCCTAAGTTCATAATCATCAACATGGCAATTACGTCACTAAAATCAAATAATTAGGAACAAACATAATTTCTTATGGTGAGTTCCTATTTATCAATTTTAGGGTTCCAATTATCAAGCAAGTCACCTTTCGGTCCTTATTGCGAGAACTCTAAACATGATGACAAGAAGTAAACTAAGGAGAATTTTAAAACAATAATCACATAGGTAAAATTATCATGGCAAAATTATCTTTACGAAATAAAAAGTATCTAATCATTAAAAATCAAAGGGATTACACCCCATGTCCCAAAATATGTCTAAGCGTGCATGGAGAAGAAAATACAATAATCCATAATTTTAGAAGATCGAAAATCAACTAGAAAGGAGGTTTTAGAAAAATACACCACGGTTGTAATACAAATTACAGCCGTATTTTGCAAGGAAACTCGCTGTGAACAGTGCCCGAGAGCTTCTTTCATTGATTTCTCCTTTGATTGAACTCTTTTTCCTCTAAAACTTCTGGGATGTTGTCTTCTCCTCCAGGCCAAGCTTCTGCGTGAAAATCATGGCTAGAGGTGCCCTCTATGCCTCTCGGCGTGAGGCCAAACCCTAGATGCCTCTCTGTTGATTGCTCCCTCGATACTCAATAAACATTGAGGTTTCCACTTCGTGCATCTTTTCCTCTTTTGGATGAGTCCGCAGCAACTTTCGGATCTCAATTTGGAGCTCTAGATCAAAAGTTATGTCCCGCACAAGATTCGGACCTGAAAAACTTGCATTTTTTACTGGAAATTACGGCACGGTCAAGAAGCATTTTATGAGCCGTAATTTTGATCCAAAACACGCAGAATGAAAATTCGGCACCAAAACCTTGTTGTGATCCGAAAGGACACACTTTTAAATACAAGCAGGTAGACTCGTTTCAGGGGTCGTGGCCAAAGGTATTGGCGTACAGGGCTATTGTCACTCTCTGGCATGGCTCCAAAAACTTGTTGTCCCTAACTTGTAGTGTCCGCAAGTGCACGGATACTCGAAGTAATAAAGAAGATATCGAACCCATAGAGACCTATGTTGTCAAGTACTGATCAATTGATTTCTTACTATCTAGGTAGTCAAATGAAAGTCAAGTAAATATCGCAAACACATGGAAGAATACTGTCGGAGAGTGGGCCATGTTTGGTAAGCAGTACTGGCGATGCGGGATGAACCGGAAGCTGGGTTACGGTGCCCAACTGCGCGCTAACCTAGATACCACAAAGAGTGCTGGTCGATTAAGACAGTAGGACGGTGGTCATGGAAGTCGAAATCTGCTAAGGAGTGTGTAACAACTCACCTGCCAAATCAACTAGCCCCGAAAATAGATGGCGCTAAAGCGCGCGACCCACACCCAGCCATCGTGGCGAGCGCCAAGCCCCGATGAGTAGGATGGCGCGGCGGCCGCCGCAAAACATGGGGCGCGAGCCTGAGTGGAGCGGCCATCGGTGCTGATCTTGGTGGTAGTAGCAAATATTCAAATGAGAACTTTGAAGGCCGAAGAGGGGAAAGGTTCCATGTGAACGACACTTGCACATGGGTTAGCCGATCCTAAGAGATGGGGGAAGCCCGTTAGAGTTCGCGTCTTCGCGTGAGCTCCAAAATGGAATCTGGTAAAAATTCCCGAGCCGGGATGTGGTGGACGACGGCAACGTTAGGAAGTCCGGAGACACCGGCGGGAGCCTCGGGAAGAGTTATCTTTTCTGCTTAACGGCCCGCCCACCCTGGAATCGCCTCAAGCGGAGGTAGGGTCTAGCGGTCGAAAGAGGACCGCACTTCGTGCGGTGTCCAGTGCGCCCCCGGCAGCCCTTAAAAATTCAGAGGACTGAATTCCGCCCACGCTCGGTCGTACTCATAACTGCATCAGGTCTCCAAGGTGAACAGCCTTTGGCCCATGGAACAATGTAGGCAAGGGAAGTCGGCAAAATGGATCCGTAACTTCGGAAAAAGGATTGGTGATGTAGGGTGGAAATATGAGAGGGGTTGTAAATTCCCACCCTAAGCTAATAGTTGAACTTTGTTGTGATTTCAGTAACAGTAAATAACTATGCAAACAATAAATATACCCTTAAACAACTAAACAGATATGATCTCAAATTTTAAGTGAAAATTCTATCAAGTTTGCATGCACTGAAATATAGGGCAGATACGATCAATTTTAATAAGTAGAGTTGCCTAAATTAGGATGCAAGTAAAAATTAAGGAATTATACCTCTTATATTCGATCTGCAGTTTGGATAAATCGATTTAGGACTCAGCTTTTCTTCCTCCTTCAGCCCCTTCGTTTGTGCATGATAGGGAGTTTGTTTGCATCAACAATGTGTTAGTAAAATAGCTTATGCTGAAGGCGCCTAATTTGGATGGAGGTAGCACTAGTGTCGTTCATGGCTGCAGGTGCCGACGGTCAAGCAACGGGCAGAGGAGGAACTACTCTGTTCACTAAAGAACTGAACTGATGTCGCTGGATTAACAGGGGTGAATCGTTGGCTGAGTGAGGCAGTGATTTGGGCTTGGACGGTGATGAAGTAAGTAGCGGGTACGCTTGCAGATGAGAGACGACCGGCGAGAAGGAAGATTAGCACAGAAATTTTCAAGGCGTTGTTGATTGGCTGAGTCCGTGGAGAGGCGATGAGAACTTGTCGCCGATAATAGAAGCAGTCTGGATGGTGTGAAGAGAACAGCGGCTGGATTAGCGCTGCAGGGGAGAAGGAAGGACGGCGCCGGACAAAGGCATCGCCAAAGGAAGGAGGACTAGGGTTTCGCAAGCTTCTATTGGTGAACAAAAGGTGGCGACGAGTTCGGGAGGAAGGAATAGAGCTGTGAGCGGACATTGTGGCGGCGACTTCTGTCCAAGAGCGATGGTGGTGGGGCGTTATAGTTGGGCGGCGGCAGGCATTTGATGGCGTCGATGGAGGCTGGGCGGCTAAAGGCGGCAATTGACTCATCGTCAGGAGATGGAGCATTAGGGCTTGGTTCAACTTTTGCAGGAAAGAGCAGAGGCTGGGAGCGGCGGGTTTGTCAATGGATGAGGGCGGCGTCGACTCCTATCAAAATTAAGGCTGGCGGCTTGGTTTGACAATGACAGAGGGGTGGCGACCCTCCGGCCAAGGAAGTGATGGCGGTGATGGGGGCAGAGACCACAAACCACGATGGTACAAGTGGAGTTTACGATTGCCATAGACAAAGGCTCCGAGTCTTGCCAATATGCTAGCAAACTCACTTATAAAGCTAGCTCAATAATTAGTAGAGGGCTACTTCAACCACTCAATAAACTCAAGACATTCAAGCTCAATAAGTTGCGGGAATCAATTCCAAAACGTGACCTGCATCAACGACAAACCAAACAAATCATGCGTCAGCCAGCTAAAGCTCTCGTGACATGCCATCCAGTGTCAACTTCAGCCAACACTCAACGCTGCAAATATGGAAGTTGCAGCGAAGGAAATCTTCAACGTTTCCCCCCCCCCCCCCTTGCTGCTCAAGATGGAAGCTGCAACGTTCACATCTCTCCAACGTCTCTCTGCTGCCGTGGAAGGAAATAGCAACGTCTCTCCCTGCAACGTCTCTAAAGCCTCACCTATATGTATCACACGAATACAATGTAATGGATAGTGAATTTTGAATGAAGAAATAGTTTTCCTTCTAATGGCATCGGATGTCTCTTTCCCTTGTCTTCTCTGAGGTGCTTGTGTCACCTAGCTTTCCCCTCATCTCCTCTAATCCCTCTCCATTAACTCTCCAGCTCCGCTGCATTCATCCGCTCATCTCAGCCATTTTCTAGATTTTCAAAAGGTTGTGAGCACGCCGCCGACGATCCGCCGGTCTGATCCTCACAAAACTTCGGGCATCACTCCTCCTCCCCAAGATGAAGCTCTAGCCGCCGGCATCCGCCAATCCTCCCGTCCGATCACCGGAATCGAACGTCCGTTCGAATCCCCTATTCTCGCCAGCTTTCCGCCCTAGTGCCATCTTCCAGCACCGTTCTCCTCCGTCCGGCCACCATCCACCACGAAACTCCGGCCACGTCGTCACCACAACCTCCTCAACTCCCAGTCATAGCAATTTTGGCTTCAGTGCACTACCGGCCGTCCGGCGACGCGCCCTGTTCTTCTTTCGCATTTCCCTTGTTTCCGCCAGTCTTCCGCCCTAGCTCCACCTTTCCTCGTTGCCCTCCTCCGACCGGCCACGATTCAACCTCAAACTCCGGCCACGTCGTCCCCACAACCATACCAACCTCCAGTTGTAGCAGGTCCGGCGAACGGCCACCACCCGACAAACGGCGGCCACCTCTGCTCCACACTCGCGTCTCCCCTGTTCTGCTGAACAGCGCGTCCCCGCCTCCGCCTGCGTTGCCACCCTCACCTCGCCCCACCACTAGCCGTCGGTGATCCGACGATACCGACGCCGCCTCGTCTCCTCATTGCTTCCAAATCCTCCGACGAGCAATCCACGCTCGAGCGTCGATGAACAACGCAAACCTTGCGTTCCCTGTTTCTGATCTCCATGAATTTCTTGCTTCAACTTCCTGTTCGCTAATCTGACTATGTTTGTTTTCGCAGGTACTTTAAGCAATCGGCGCCACCAAAATATTGATCTTTGGCGTCACGAGGAAGAACTCACTTTGCTCTACGAGAGGGATGAGTTGATCCAACTGAAGCTACAATGGATCAGTCCGAAAGACATGACAACTTCTCGTAAATGATATTTTTGTAGCACTGAAATCTATTTGCTATTTCCTGACTGCATTCTAAATTTTGATTTTTTTTTAAATTAAAAAAATAATAATAATCGGACTTTAGTTAGTATCATATTTCGTGATTCCACCCTACATCAGGCGGCCTGGATGTGGAGTTACGCATCGTTGGCGTGGAGGCGGAAGAGGCTTGGTGAGCATTGATCGTGTGAGGATGGAGAAGACGGCATTGGCGGCGACTGACATTGGTGGCAGAAGGATGCGGTTGGGATTTCAGAAGGATTCGCAGGGGAAGAATCGGGTAACCGGGAAGAAGAAAAAAAAAACCTAGCCCTCACCGCCAACACCCTCACGGTGTGATACGCTACGCGTAGATTTTTAGGAAACAAGAAATTTTATTAAGCCAAAAGTTGAATGTTCCCCGTAGTGATTACAATGCTTAAATAGAGACTTACCATAGCAAAATTTGGCTAATCCAAATCCTACTAGGAATTGCTAAAATTCAAAATAAAAATAAAATAATGTCCTAATACAAATATCTAATAAAAGAAAATAAAAATAATGTCAATCACTTGTGTGATAGCGGGCCGGTTTTTGTTGGGCCCTTGTAGATCTTCCGGGCCTATCTTTTATATCCCCATCAATTCTCCCGGGGGGCGAAAATTCACCTCTGGTGAATTGTCAAAATTATGGGCATCCAACTTTTTCTGGGGGGATCTGTCGAAGTTCATCTTCAAGAATCCATGTGTTATCTGTACCTAGATGATTTTTCCATTTTACCAGGTATTGATGTTCTGCTTGATCAGGATGAAGAATAATCTGATCTTCTATTATGGCTTCAATTTGGTCATCTTCTACTTCATCCGGAAGTTGCTGTGGTGTTAATTCATTGGATTTTGGTTCCTCCGGTGTATAATACAATGATATATCTTCCACATTAAAAATAGGACTAATTCCCAAATTTTTAGGTACATCGACAACATAGGCATTATCATTTATCTTATGTTTAATCGTAAATGGACCTATACTTCTTGCATGTAATTTCTTGATAGAACCAGGTGGAAGTCTCTCAGCTCTCAATCTCACCATCACTCTATCTCCCTCACTGAAATTTTGTGGCCTACAATGTTTGTCTGCATTGCTCTTATACTTATCATTGCTTTTTGAGATTTTGTATCTGATTTCAGTATGAAGTTCATGGATATGTTTAACAAAAGAAACAGCAGAGTGTGATCGTCGGGTAGAAGCAGGTAGGGGTAATAGATCAATTGGTTTATTAGGTTGCATACCAAGGATCACTTTAAACGGGCTGAGACCACTTGTCCTATTCACCACACAATTGAATGCAAACTCAGCTGTCGGCAATATATCTTCCCAGTTAGTTACATGATCCCTAATAAGACATCTTAATAAGTCCCCTAAACTTCTATTAACAACTTCAATGTGACCATCTGTTTGAGGGTGGTAAGCAAAGGAAAATTTGAGTTTTGTGTCTAATAAAATAATGTCCATAAGGTATTCCAAAAGTAACTTACAAAACGGACGTCTCTAACAGGAGGCTTTGGATCTAAGTCAAGTTCTAAGGGTCCTAAGGTTTCCTTAAAGGTATGGGATCCTAATTTAAGTTTGAGATCTATAGGTGTAGGATTCTCTATGTCCAAAGGTTGGATAGGAATATCTAAGTTAGGCTCATTAATTCCTAAAGGTGTGCTTAGGGATTCTATGTATGACTTCGGAGGTTCTAACTTAAGTTGTGTAGAAGGTTCCTCTATGTCTTGAGTTCCTAGATCATGCTCTTGGTCAATAGGTTGCTCATCTTCTAAGTTTCTCTCTATGAGTTCCCTAGGTTGGTGGTTTCCTAAATGTTCATGAGGTTTTGGATAAGGACCTGGACAAGGCTCATGGTCATCTGGAGAGATTAGGTCTAACTTAGGCTTATCTTGAGATTGTGAAAGACCTATAGCTTTAGGGTCAAGTTGGTTCCTAGGCATATCATCTAAGGTAAAAGATTCAAATTTAGGTTTAGGTTCATCTAGAAGAGTCTCTAAGGTTGACTTAGGGTTAAGTTGACTCTCAAACAAGTCAACTAAGGATTCCCTAGTAGTGGATCCAGACTCTTCTAAGGATACTTCTTGAGAAGGTGTAGGTAGCTTAGGTTCTAAGGTTTCTTGAGAGGTGGAAGGGTTGACTACCTTAGGGGGTTTTGGTTTGGCCTTTGTGATCCTAATCTTGGGGTCATGACACCTTAAGATGTAAGAATCATCTTGTTTTTTGTGGTACCCGTTAACATCACATAACCAAGGTTCTCCTAGATGGACATGGTATGTACCTTCTAAGGGTAAGACATCACACCAAAGTTCAAATAAGATACCAAGCTTAATAGGTACGAGGCATTTAAGGTTCACTAGGGTTTTGGTTTCATCATCCCTACTAATGGTGTAAGGGTAGGTTTTAGGCTTAGTGGCAAAGCCAAATCTATCAATGGCACTAGGAGTGATGAAGTTAAACCCTATGGTTTTATCTATGGCAATCTTACACATCTTTTCTCCCATTCTAGTGTAGGTATGAAAAAAATCATTCCTAAGGGTGATCCTATAAGTTGGGAGTCTCTCTAAGTACCAACTATAGGCTTTATCTAAATGACTATTAAGACGCACTACTAGTTCTTCATGTTGTACTAACCTATAATCAATTGCGTCCATCTGGGCATTCAATCATTCAAGTGACTTGGACAATTGGTTTTCGCTCATTATTGGTACTAGACATAGCTGAGGGTAAAGCTAGGGGTTGATATTCATGTCCTGATCTGGTGGTCATGATGTAGGTCCCTTTGAATTTTTTTTTTCCTTTTTCTCTCTTTTCTCTTTTTTTTTCTCTTTTTTTTTCTCTCTTTTCTTTTTTTCTCCTTTTTTATAGAGATCTCAGTTTGGTATGTAGTATGGGTTGGGAATCAAGGTTTAGGTAGTAATGGATGAGGATCAAGGTTTGCTCTGATACCAATTTGATGTAGGGTGGAAATATAGAGGTGTTGTAAATTCTCTACACTAAGGTAAAAAGATGAGACTGTTACTGATTTCAAGCACGGACAAATCTCAGGAAGCAATAACAGTAAATTACGATGCAAACAACTAAACATATATTCTCTCAATTAACTAATTAAAGATGCTCTCAATTTTAGGTGGAAATTCTACCAAGTTTGCGTGCACTGAAATATAGGGCAGATACAATCAATATTAATAAGTAGAGTTGCCTAAATTAGGATGCAAGTAAAAATTAAGGAATTATACCTCTTATATTCGATCTGCAGTTTGGATAAATAGATTTAGGACTCAGCTTTTCTTCCTCCTTCAGCCCCTTCGTTTGCGCGTGATAGGGAGTCGGTTTGCATCTACAAGGTGTCGGTAAAATAGCTTACGCTGAAGGCGCCTGATTTGGATGGAGGTAGCACAAGTGTCATTCATGGTTGCAGGCGCCGATGGTCAAGCAACGGGAAGAGGAGGAACTACTCTGTTCGCTAAAGAACTGAACTGATGTCAATGGATTAACAGGGGTGAATCGTTGGTTGAGTGAGGCGGCAATTTGGGCTTGGGCGGTGATGAAGTAAGTAGCGGGTACGCTTGCAGATGAGAGGCGATTGGTGAGAAGGAAGATTAGCGCTAAAATTTGCAAGGCGTTGTTGATCGGCTGAGTCCGTGGAGAGGCGATGAGAACTTGTCGCCGAGAATAGAAGCAGTCTGGAGGTGAACGAAAGGTGGCGACGAGTTCGGGAGGAAGGAATCGAGCTGTGAGCGGACGTTGTGGCGGCGACTTCTGTCCAAGAGCGATGGTGGTGGGGCGTTAGAATTGGGCGGCGGCAGGCATTTGAGGGCATCAATGGAGGCTGGGCGGCTGAAGGCGGCAACAGACTCGTCGTCAGGAGATGGAGGATTAGGGCTTGGTTGAGCTTTGGCAGGAAAGAGCGGAGGCTGGGAGCGGCGGGTTTGTCGATGGATGAGGGCGGCGTCGACTCCTATCAAAATTAAGGCTGGCGGCTTGGTTTGACAACGACGGAGGGGTGGCGACCCTCCGGCCAAGGAAGTGATGGAGGCCTAGATGTGGAGGTACGCGTCATTGGCGTGGATGCGGAAGAGGACTGTTGAGCGTTGATCGTGTGAGGATGGAGAAGACGACGTTGGTGGCGACTCGCATTGGTGGCAGAAGGATGCACATGGGATTTCAGAAGGATTCGCAGGGGAAGAATCGGGTAACCGGGAAGAAGAAAAAAAACCTAGCCCTCACGGCCAACACCCTCACGGTGTGATACGCTACGCGCAGATTTTTAGGAAGCAAGAAATTTTATTAAGCCAAAAGTTAAATGTTCCCCGTAGGGATTATAATACTTAAGTAGAGACTTACCATAGCTAAATTTGGCTAATCCAAATCCTACTAGGAATTGCTAAAATTTAAAATAAAAATTAAATAATGTCCTAATACAAATATCTTTTTTTTTTGCCAAAGCAAGAGGTAAGTTTTATATAATCAAAAAGAAATATTTATTTGTTATGTACAATCACACCAGCCTCTCCTCATTCGCACAGTACCCTCAAAAAACAAGGAAAATTGGGCGGAGTCTCCCCTGTAAACTGCTTGCATGATCCCTGCATACATCCACAGTAGACCTCGTCTACTTCAAAAAAAGGAAGGTAAAAAAAACACAGAGGAAGAGATGATAGCAAACTCTTCCGCCCAAACCAAAACATGATCACGACAATCATTACATATATTGTCTTTTTACAAGCGAATAAGCAAGATTTACGTTTGCAGGCAGGATGTTGCTATGAACTCATACGTGCCGCACGCATCCTTGATGGTGCTCTGCACTTGATCTATCATTGTCGCTAGTTGGGGCCATAGCACGTTTTGCGTTAACTGCTGAGACCCCGACGTCGATTCCGGCTCGCTACCAAGGAAGCTGCGAAGCTGATTCTGCTGCTGCATCTGAGAAGATCGTCAAACACCTAAAAAGCACCACTAAACAATACTACATATGAAGTGTGAAATCCTAAACATCAGTGCCCAGACTCCAAAAGAACGATCCATGGATTTAGCAGGCTAACTCCCAGTACAGGAGAACCTCGAGGATATGGTTATTTGTGTGTCCAGAATTCTCCCGGCTCCTCACCTTTACACATATATCAAAAATTAAACATTTAAACCAAGTCCTGATGCCTGTGACGTGGTTACCAAAAATTGTGTCGTTTCTAAACCTCCAAATGTAGTATATGGCTCTGGTGACTAACAGCTTGTTTATGTAGGTTTGAATTGCTGGGCCATTCTTCCAAGCGTGAGTAAGATACCTCATCATGCTGGACCAGGTGTTGTCATAAATTCTAAGACCGCATACCTCCTTAAGCAACCGCCACATTCCTGCAGTGGCATTGCATTGAAAAAAAAGGTGATCATGGGTCTCCTGTTGAAAGTTGCACAATGCACAAGTTGGCTCCTGCATTATCCCCATTGCCAAAAGTCTATCCCTCGTGCTCAGTCGCTTTAAACAGAATAACCACATAACAAAGGAGAACCTAGGTATCCGCCCCTTGTACCATACTACTTCTGTCCACGGCACCCCCTCCTCCTGGTATTGTCCTTCATACGCAGAGTGAACCGAGAACCTCCCACTAGTGGACGGTTTCCAGAAAATTCGGTCCTCATTAGAGTTATTGTGGAGCCATATCTGAGCGAATGTAGCATATACAGCACGCTGGCTGGTAGATCTTGGTATAGGTATTACCCGGTTGTTGTCTACAATCAGCGAGTTCAGATGTGCTTCCCTCCCAGGCGGCTTCTCAAACCTGGTGTCATCGACTAGATCAATTAAGATCTTAGACTCATACCAAGGGTCTAGCCAAAATCTGATTGAGTTTCCATTCACAATTTCATACCCTATCATCTGTATACACGCACTTCGAATCTCCATTATACTTCTTGCGGGACCCGCCATTCTTTGAGACATTTTTACCAGCCACACCGAGTTAGAACGTTAGTACCTTTCATGCATCCACTTCACCCACAAAGAATTTTTTTCCTTTACAATATTCCAAATATGGCGCATAAGAAGGGCGGAAATGAGCTTACTCACATTAGGTATCCCAAGACCTCCTAGCCTAGTAGGTTTTGTTACGGTGCTCCACGGAACCTTGGCCATGCCTCTATTCTTCCGATTAGACCACAAAAAGTTCGCCAGGATGGTGTTGAACCTCGTGACAATTCCCTGCGGCAGCTTGAGGGCGTTACACTAGAAGATGATATTACCATAACACACTGACTTAATCAACTCCACCCGCCCTGTGTAGATAGAACTTTAGCTCTCCAAGCTAACAAGTACTTGGTGATTTTCTCAATCAGAGGCATACAGTCTCTTACTTTAACCGGCTTACTCAGATATTTAAAAGGCAAGGTCCCCTTAGGGATACCCAACATCGATGTAATCTTGCCCTGTATGTCAGTCCCACAAGATGCCGAAAATATCACCCGTGATTTGTCTCTGTTAATTTGCAATCCTGTATTATGATAGAAGGTATTCAACACTCCTAACACAGCCCACGCAGAATCCTCTGAAGGATCACAAAAGATGATCACATCATTCGCGAATTGGAGGTTGGTAATGCCCAATTTCTTGCGTTTACTGTGAGGATGCAGCAGCCCGCTCAAATATTTTTCTTGCATCAGATCGGTAAAGTATTGCATCACCAGGACGAATAGATAGGGCGACAATGGACACCCTTGGCGCAACCCCCGGGTTCCTTTAAAAAACCCTACATCTTGTCCATTCAAATTAATTGTATAAGTAGGAGAAGTGATACAAGCTATTATTCGCTTCACTAACCATTGGGGAAACATGTACGCCTTAAGCATGCCTTCTATTAAATCCCATCTGACCGAGTCGTATGCTTTATGAAGATCCACTTTAACTGCTATCCTCTGAGCCCCTACCTTCTTGTGGAAGTCATGCATAATTTCCTGGCACAACATGATATTCTCGTGAATGGATCTTCCCTGTATGAACGCATGTTGGTTCTCATCAATTAGCTTTGGAAGGGCAGCCCTTACGCGATTTGCCAACAGCTTTGCAATAAACCTGTACATCATTTGGCAAACCGAGATGGGCCTAAAGTCTGCAAAACAGGAAGGGTTAGGAGCCTTTGGAATAAGCGTAATAGAGGTTATGTTAACTCTCTTCAGAAGTTTGCCTTGCTCCATAAAATCCATAATAGTGTGGGTAATATCTTCCTTGATCGTTCCCCAGCAGGACTTAAAGATGGCAGCGTTGAAGCCGTCCACCCCGGGGGCCTTAGAAATGTTTGCTGTCATGATAGTCTTCTCAATATCCTCCCTGGAAAAACCCGCTTCCAACACGTTGGCGTCCAAAGAAGAGATAGTTCTAATAACCGGCACCACTATCTCCTTCGGATTTTTTTCTGGGCCAAGGATGCCTTGGAAGTATTTAACTGCCTCATAGCCGATCTTGTCACCAGAAACAAACATCCCTTGTAGATCTTGAATAATAGAAATAGTGTTTTTTACCCGCTGCGCCCTCATTAGATTGTAGAAATAGGCTGTGTTAGAATCCCCCAGTGAAATATAGAGCTCCCTAGCCTTTTTCTTAAGCGCCGACTCCTCCTCTTCCCAATAACCCTTTATATCGTTTTGAGCTTCTCTCTCCAAGGCATGTAGGTTTACATCCCCTTGATTAGCCTGGAATCTCTGTTGAATATCATTAAGCCTCTACTGAGCATCCCTTAACTTAGCCTCTTTCTCTGCCTGCATATCCTTCGCCCTCTGCTTAAGTCTTTTTTTCACCATAGTCATCTTGTGATAAGCAATGAACATGGGGGTCCCCCTGGTACGGCAAGCCTCCCAACTCTCCCTCACCACCTGGAACATGCACGGATACCCTTGCTAGTAATTGAAAAATCTGAATCTAGGCCCTTTGCGTGGGCCTTCCTCTCCAAACAAAAGAATCTCCGGTGAGTGGTCAGAGATCCCTGTGTTCAAATACACTGCCTCGGCATGAGCGAACTTGTCTCTCCAGTCCTGAGTAGCCATCACGTGATCCAGCTTACATGATATCCTATTCGCACCTCCCTGCGAGTTGGACCATGTGTAAAGGGCCCCTCCAGACTTTACATCATGGATATCCCAATTGGCACTTATCTCCAAGTTCTCCAATATCTCCTGCTCATTATGAGAGGAGCCTCCACACTTATCCTCAAGCGAAAACAGCATATTAAAGTCC
>CM050438.1:78805495-78834892 GCA_027562315.1 Costus pulverulentus
CAACACATAGATGACACTCTGCATGCTAAGGGTAGTAGGGGGGACATGCCCTCTTGCTATGGGGGCAATGCCCCCAAGTACCAAAACACATAGGTAGCACTCTACATACTGGGAAGGTAGGGGGTCATTCCCCCAGAGCTAGGGGCAATGCTACCTAGTGCCCCTAACATATAGTCTACCAAATATGTAAAATCATGACTGGCACCGGGCTCGTCATGACTGGCACCGGATGTGTGTTCATGACTAGCACCGGGCCTGTCTGGGACGTGGCCGAGTCCAGGAGGACTGCGCCTTTCGTGTCGGAGGATCCTCCCCCGGGATTGGTCACTTATTTGACTTGGCAGCTTTAGCTGCAAGTGAACCTCCTCCGCGGCAGAGAGGTTTCACTGGTGCCAGAGCTCCTGTAGTGAGCTAGCTCTCCCCGGAGATGGGATTAAGCGGACCGACACGGTGAGCCGCCTGACATGCGGGGTCGCGGTGTACACCGGCCGAGTACCACTACACGAGTACGCGTCTGATCTCTATGATTCGACGGCGAGACTGTGGTCATGTCCATTTGCAGATGTGCGAGGGTGAGCGAGCAGAAGCCCTGGTGCGCCGAAGCGTGCCGGCTGTTGTGAGCGAAGCTGGCGCACGGAAGCGTGGCATGACACAGGTCGAGCCTAGACATGGGACCGACGGCACGAAAGCGGGGTACTACAATGTGTTGACATGGACCTCGGGAGCAGGTATTCAGGGCCCGCTAGACGGGGTGTTGGGCATGTGTTTGGTTGACGACGATGGGCGCATTTGAGACCTACACTTGTCCGAGTGGCCGGCTTACTGACCCTAGAGGGCTAGCTGCTGTTGTGACCCAGCAGGCTTGGTTTGTCGAGGGACTGAGGGCGACTAGGTCGCTTTGGGCATCGGATCAGTGAGCCCTGATTTCGATTCGGTCCCGAAAGGAGGGTGAGTCCGGTGGTGGCACCCCGGCTCAAGGGCTAGACGGGGTGGCGCCTGTCCTAGATGATTCCCTCCACTGCGGGTTACTTGTTTAGACGCGGTCCAGTATGGTCGACGTATATGGAGAGGGGATCGAGGTGGCGTGTCCACGGTTTTCTACACATATTGATACATGCACGGATTTCTATGTTGAGAGCTTCCATATTATATGACATGGCTGGGCACTTAGCCGATTTGGAGAGTTGCTGCCGATTTGGGATTTGGTGTTGACCAAATCCTAATGTTGACTTCCCACATATACGTGCACATGGGTGTTAGCGATTTGGAACTTGGCTGCCGATTGGAGATTTGAAATTGGGAGTTGGCCTGTATTCTATTTGGACCTCTCTTTGATGCTGCCGCACGTGATTTGGAGGTTGACCAAATCAATTCCAGATGTTGACCTTCCCTTGCGGCAACATTGGATTAAATCTTGATGTAGGGACATGTGCTCAACCAGATGAACTCAAGCTATTTGACCCAGGATGACTTAAGCCATGCCGATTTTGACTATTGCCTACTTTCTAACCTGCAGGACATTTTGGAACATTATTAATGTTTAAAGTAGGCTTACATTTCAGCATTTTGAACTTGTTTAATTTCTGTTTTGAACTTGTTGAATTCTGCATTGTAATGTTGTTGTAAACGCTCTTTATTTTCAGCTCTTAACATTTTGTAACTAGGAATAGCATAGGATTTATTTTGAAGCTTTTATTTTATTTTTAGTGATTGTAATAGGTTGTTCTAGCCTAGACTTTATGCACACATGTATTGCACATGCAAGCACCTAGCCTCCCATTGATAATTTGACCTTGGCATAGATCAGTCAAAGATAGTCAACATCAACACTCAAATCAACAATGGGCTCGCCCAACATTCAAGCAGCCCACAAATGAAGGTGTTCAGCCAGCCCACAAGTGAAGGAGTTCAACCCCAATCCAGCAAACATCAACAAGCTCTCGGCCACAACAAACAACAATCCTTAATCAGCCATGTCCAAGATGAACCCAAATCAATCTAGGCTAGCTCAACATCAGAATCAAGTCAGCTCCGAGTCCAGCCCAACTCCACATTAAATCAAAGTTTGAAGGTAAGACAAAGTCAGTTCAAGCCAATACTAGATAGCCACCTTGCAAAGTTGGCAAATACTGCCAACGGTAACAATGATTCTTTTCAGCATGCATAAGGAGAACATCACGGCAACTCAGCAAACAGCCACCCATCACCAATGAATGATCACACATGGAATGCCAAGGGTCACTAGGAAATGTAATCATTGGGAGAGACTAGGTTTTAAGCCTGCGCATGTTCACTTGCACACTTAAGTCTTGAATATTTTGAATCTGAAAAACTTGTGTTTGTGTTCTTGAGTTGAGCTTGCTCCTCTTGGGTTGAGCTTTCTCCCCTGCCTGGTTACTAATCCATTCCAACGCTTACTCCATCGCTTCCATCATCTCCCTCAGCCGATCACTCATAACCAGCCACAACCATGGTTACTGTTCCATTGCCGGACTCAAGTTCTCCATCAAGTCATCGCACAAGCTGAAGTTGGAGGACATTGATAGCACATTCATCAATCCTTTGAGGACTTCCCTGCCAAAGCTCCTTGCCGTGAAGGACTTAGAAGGGGTTTGGCCCCTTTCCCTTAAGGGGGCCCTGAGGTGTCTTCATTCCATCATCTCTACCTTGCGCTTAACTTGTGTTATAGAGCTACTTACCTAAGGTTATTCTTGGGCTAGGAATGTCATCCTTCATCAAATCCCCTTTTAGTGGGATTAGTGGGCTGATGTGTTTCAACCTTTGTACTTTGTTGCAAATGGGATGCGCTGGATTGTGCTGGTGTTGCCATGTGGTGGTAATATACAGGATTAAGGATTTGGTGGCATTCAGCTGAAAAGGGGAAAGTAAGGGCGAGAGTCTCCAGTTCGTGCGTGGCTTTAGGCAAAAGAAAAGGAGAGGGGCGAGACTCCATACGTGAGATGTTGAGGGCGAATAGGAAATCTCTAGATTTCCTCCATGCGTGAGATTGAGGGGAAGGTCTTTTACGAGCCTTGTTGCTGGATCTTTATTGGAGGGTTGGCTGGACTTCTCGGCAGGAAATGTGGAGCAGCTCTCGCAGGATTTTTGGGGCTGCTCGCGTATGCTCTCTTGAATGGGATTTCGGTTATGTGAAACAGGGGTTTTCTCTCTTGGATTTATTCCTTCAGTCCAGCCATGGTTCCAGCTCTCGTAACACTTGATTTCTTGGTGTTCTTTATGGTATTTTTCAGCCATGCATTTTTATTGAGGGGGCACAGACCACCGGCCATGAAGGTACAAGTGGAGCCTAAGGTTGTTGTAGACAAAGACTCGATGACTCACAGATAAGCTAGCAAGCTCAATCAATAAAGCTAGCTCAATAACTGAAAAGGACTATTTCACCTAGTCAATAAAGTCAAGACACAAGCTAACAACGAGTTGCTGCATCAAACTAGAACTAGCATATGCGTGAACTATTTCAGCCACACCCAATAATGTTAGGCCCAAATAAGGCCAAGTCAAAGCCCATCTTCAACAAGTTCTCCAATGTTACCATCACAGCCAACAAAGGAAATACCAACGTTCCTTTGCAACGCTCCTCTTCAATGGGAGTCTTGCTCGCTTGCCGCCAACAATGGAAACTCCTCCAACGTCTCTTTGCTGCTGAAGAAGGAAACAACACAATCATCTTCAACACCTCTTCTTGCTGATCAAATAGGAACGGCTCTAAATTTCTCCCTATATGTATCACGCTGAACAGTGTAATCGACAGAGAGATTTGTTGAATGAATGAAATAGTTTTCTTCCAAAGGAATCAGATGTTTCTTATCCTCTTCCACTCTGAGGTGCTTGTGTCACCTAGCTTTCCTTTCTTCCCTCTTCCCTAGCCTCTTCCTCCTCCCGCCATCAATCATCCAGTTGCGAGGCGTCCCCAGGATTTCCGAAATTTTGAGAGTTCACCGCCGGCGATCCACCGGCCGGATCTCATCGAAACTTCGGCCACCATTCCTCTTTCCCCTGAAGAAGCTCCAGCCTCTAGCATTGGCCGATCAACCAGTCCGATCATCGGAATCGAGACTTCCGTTCACAACCCCTGTTCTCGCCCAACTTCCGCCTCAGACCTGCCCTTCATCATCGATCTCCTCCGACCGGCCACCATCCATCACGAAACTCCGGCCACGTCGTCATCACAACCTCACCAACTGCCAGTCGTAGCAGTTTTGGCGTCCATACACCACCGGCCATCCGGCGACGCGTCCTGTTCTTCTTTCGCATTTCCCCTGTTTTCGCTAGCCTTCCGCCCCAGCTCCGCCTTTCCTCGTCGCCCTCCTCCTCCGACCGGCCACCACTCAATCCAAAACTCTGGAAACCTCTTGTCCATCACCCTAGAAAGTTCTAGTGGTAGCAGGTTTCGAATTCGTGTGCCACCGGCCATCCGGCGACGAACCCTGCTCCGCGCCCACACATCCCCTGTTTCCAGATCTTCATGTTTTCTGCTTCAGTATTTTATGCATTGCTAATCTGATTACGCTTGTTCTTGCAGATACCTTAAGCAATCGGCGAATCCAAAAAAACTTGATCTTTGGTGTCAATAGGAAGAACTCATTTTGCTCTACTAATTGGATGAGTCGATCCAATTGAAGCGACAATGGATCAACATGAACACCATAACAATTTTTCATATCTTATTTAATCCCTGCACTTGTTTTAAAAACTAATCTGAATAGTATTCTTTCTGCAGGTATTCTGAGCATTTGGTGGAGCACAAATTTATTAGTTTGGCATGATCAAGAAGAATGCATCTTATTCTCTCATTTGGACTAGATGAATCGAATCGAGCTTCAACAGATTAACCTAAGCAGCATGGAAAATTTTGATGAATGAAACATTCCTGCACAAATCTTATTTTCTAATCTCATTAGCTATCTTGTCGCAGTTATCATACATGCCTGACAGCTCTTCACACTCCATTTTTTTTACACAATTCAAAAGAACTCATTTAATTCTATATCTTGGATTAGTCTATTTGAATTTCGGTTCATTGGAACCCATTCCATGGCATAACAACTTTTCCTAACTGATTATCTTTGTTGCCCTGGAATTTTGGCTGCTTACTGTATTTTTAAGTTTTAATTACTTTTTTTTTCTAGTTTGCTCATCACGTGTCTCCACCCCACATCAGTTTGGTATCAGAGCGAGGTTGTGGGCAACTCTTGTCTGCTCAGACGATCCTTGTTTCATTCTTGCATAAAAAAAAATTTATTTGTTTTTGTTTTATTACTTTCATGTTTCTTGTATTTAGTTTGCATGTTAGTTAAGTAATTTGCTTTTTATTTGAAAAAACAAATCATTATGTCCTTTCATGCTTAGTTGTTTATAGCTCTTGCATGCTAGTGTGTTTTTTCATAAATTTTTCTCTCTTACTAGCCTAAATCATTTCTGTCATCCTAGGGAGCTCTATTTTCAAAATATTATATTGTGTTTTCAAAACTCCCCATGGCCACTAGACTCAATGCCCTAAGAGGCAACAGACCACCCACCAAGAGATGAGATGAAATGATAAAAGAAATGTATGATCCTTCATCTCTCAAAGCAAAATTTCTTACACAAGAGAACATGAATGTAGCTGAATATATACTGAAGTTTAATGCGCTCTACCATAGCAGTAGAACTAGAGAAGCTCCTAGGGTTTTGCTTAACCGGTTTATAGATGGTCTTAACTTTGAGATTAAGAGAGGTCTCACCTACTACCCCATATACAAAATAGAAGATGTTTTCCAAATAGCTAGTAAGGTAGAACAAAATCTTAAGGCATATAGGAAAAGACTTGACCAAAGTAGAACACGAAGCCAACCACTCCAACAAAAACTTCTTCAAACCTCAAAGCCTACCTTAGAAACCAAAACAAGTCCAGATGAGACATGCGAAACTCAAGAGGCAAACCATGAGGTAGAACCCATTACTCTACCTTCAATTTTAGGGCCCATACCCACAGGTCCCCAACTTGAGTCTAGCATTCCAATTAAAGAACCCATAGTTGACTTGTCTGAGAGCCAAACTACCCCTAAGTTGCCCATAGAGACCGTTCTAGACTTGTCTCAATTTAAGAGTGAAATAGAACCGTTGCCTTCAATTTTAGGACCCATACCCACAGGTTCTGAACTTGACCTTAGCACTACCTCTAGCGAACCTAAAGATGACTTGCCTAAAAATCCAGTTGAACCCAAACCCATAGGTCTTCTTGAACCATGTCTTGAACCTAAGTTAGAACTTTTTGAGCTTGACCTGGATACTAATCCTCAATCTTTAAGTCAACCCCTAGACGTAGAAAATCTCTTCCAGGACCCTATGATCCTTGAATCTTGTCTTTTAGGCCCTTCTACCCACACCCCTAAGCCTCCATTAGTATCAACAAAACATAATGAAATCAAACATGCTTTGCACTCTACTATTACAGAAATTGAGTATATTGATTTCATCATTCCTTGTTCTTTTCAAAGTCCTATGATTTTCTATGACAGATTTACTAATGAATATGGCCGAGAAAGGGAATTCAACGTAGGTGTCCTTGACTTGCAGCTTGGACTATGGATATGGAATGAGAAGACAACATGCTATGATGCTAACAACAGTTTGAAGATGCGGATCCTAACGGGACAACTGACTCTCACCCCTCCAGAACTTCTCCACCTACATAAGAACAATTCTTCGGGGAAGAATTTTTTTCACCCGGGGAGAAATGATGGGGGCAGAGACCACCGGCCACGAAGGTACAAGTGGAGCCTACGGTTGCCGTAGACAAAGGCTCGATGACACGCAGATAAGCTAGCAAGCTCAATCAATAAAGCTAGCTCAATAACTGAAAACAACTGTTTCAACTAGTCAATAAAGTCAAGACACAAGCTAACAACGAGTTGCTACATCAAACTAGGACTTGCATATGCGTCAACTATTTCAGCCACACCCAATAATGTTAGGCCCAAATAAGGCCAAGTCAAAGCCCATCTTCAACAAGTTATCCAACATTACCATCGCAGCCAACAAAGGAAATACCAACGTTCCTTTGCAACGCTCATCTTCAACGGGAGTCTTGCTCGCTTGCCGCTAACAATGGAAACTCCTCCAACGTCTCTTTGCTGCTGACGAAGGAAACAACACAATCATCTTCAACACCTCTTCTTGCTGATCAAATAGGAACGGCTCTAAATTTCTCCCTATATGTATCATGCTGAACAATGTAATTGATAGAGAGATTTGTTGAATGAATGAAATAGTTTTCTTCCAATGGAATCAGATGTTTCTTATCCTCTTCCACTCTGAGGTACTTATGTCACCTAGCTTTCCTTTCTTCCGTCTTCCCTAGCCTCTTCCTCCTCCCGCCATCAATCATCCAGTTGCGACGCGTTCCCAGGATTTCTGAAATTTTGAGAGCTCACCGCCGTCGATCCACCGGCCGGAACTCATCGAAACTTCGGCCACCATTCCTCTTTCCCCTGAAGAAGCTCCAGCCTCCAGCATCGGCCCATCAACCGGTCCGATCATCAGAATCAAAACTTCCGTTCACAACCCCTGTTCTCGCCCAGCTTCCGCCTCAGACCCGCCCTTCATCGTCGATCTCCTCCGACCGGCCACCATCCACCACGAAACTCCGGCCATGCCATCATCACAACCTCACCAACTCCTAGTCGTAGGAGTTTCGACGTCCGTACACCACCGGCCATCCGGCGACGCGTCCTGTTCTTCTTTCGCATTTCCCCTGTTTCCGCTAGCCTTCTGCCCCATCTCCGCCTTTCCTCGTCGCCCTCCTCCTCCGACCGGCCACCACTCGATCAAAAACTCGAAAACCTCTTGTCCATCACCCCAGCAAGTTCCAGTGGTAATAGGTTTTGAATTCGTGCGCCACCGGCCATTCGGCGACGAACCCTGCTCCACGCCCACACATCTCCTATTTCCAGATCTTCATGTTTTCTGCTTCAGTATTTTATGCTTTGCTAATCTGATTACGCTTGTTCTTCCAGGTACCTTAAGCAATCGGCGAATCCAAAAAAACTTGATCTTTGGTGTCAATTGGAAGAACTCATCTTGCTCTACTAATTGGATGAGTCTATCCAACTGAAGCGACAATGGATCAACCTGAACACCATAACAACTTTTCATATCTGATTTAATCCCTGCACTTGTTTTAAAAACTAATCTAAATAGTATTCTTTCTACAGGTATTCTGAGCATTTGGTGGAGCACAAATTTATAAGTTTGGCACGATCAAGAAGAATGCATCTTATTCTATCATTTGGACTAGATGAATCGAACTAAGCTTCAACAGATTAACCTAAGTAGCATGACAAATTTTGATGAATGAAACATTCCTGCACAAATCTTATTTTCTAATTTCATTAGCTATCTTGTTGCAGTTATCATACATGCCTGACAGCTCTTCACGCTCCATTTTTTTTACACAATTCAAAAGTACTCATTTAATTCTATATCTTGGATTAGTCTATTTGAATTTCGGTTCATTGGAACCCATTCCATGGCATAACAACTTTTCCTAACTGATTATCTTTGTTGCCATGGAATTTTGGCTGCTTACTGTATTTTTAGGTTTTAATTACTTTTTTTTCTAGTTTGCTCATCACGTGTCTCCACCCCACATCATTTATTGGACAACACCTTGATCCCACTAACATGCAGCTCTCTCCTCTCCATTGTGTCACTGATTGCCCAGGTTCCTGACCTGGGCAAAGCACCTGGGCAAAGCTGTCGCCGTCCGTAAGACACTTCTCACCTGCTCTTTGAGCTATGTTGAGAAGCACCCGGTAGCCAGCGTGATATTCATGTAGCTGGGTGTGCGTGGGTTTCCTAGGGATCCTAGTTGGGCGGTAACGCTTCCTATCCTATTGCCCGCAGTTATGTTTTGATGAAGCAGTGTTCCAGCTCCTAGTTCTCTTTTGGGTGACCTCTTTGGTGCTGGACTCCCACGCAACCCTCAAGCTAGCCTTGAGTTGGATGGCGTGGGACTTCCTTGGTTTTCCCTGTTATCGTAGTGACATACGTGCTTCTTGCTGATTAGCCACGTTATTAACTGGAGGTTCTGTTGATGGACTCTTTCCCTCTAGCTTGAGTAGCCCACACCATGGGCTAGGTATTCTCATCTTCTCCCTTTGATGCTAGATGCATGCTTCTTATTTGGGACAGGTCGTGCCCTTGATTGTTATTGATATCTGCATGCTTTTGGCCAAGTCGTGCCTCGTCCGCCTTGCCGGATTCTTGGCCATGTTGAGCCTCGATTATTATTAATATATTGTGGCCAGGTCCCTCGGGTTTATTCGGCTTTCCTTGGTTCTTCCCTTGATTATATTGCTTGAGATGTGCCATTATATGATGTGCCTTATGCTTGCGCTGTGATGGTATTATTCTGCATGCGGGTGTATATTGTGATTGCTATGCTATGGAAATAGCCAAGTTGGCTTGCGCACGCGGGTACTCGAATACCCCTATAACGCCTTACCTATCTTTTAGGCGCTTGTATGGGGAAGAGTGTAAATGAGGCCTTGTACTTATGTGTGAGGGTTGTATAAAAGAAAAAGGAAAAAGAGGAACCTTGGGTTGGTGTGTGTCATTCTTGTGAGGCTGACGCAGTTGACCGGGCTTAGGGAGTGGGCGAGGACTTCATTCCGCACTTATTAGTTAGTCAGGTCCGTTCCTACCTGCTCTGGGTAGACGATCCTAGACCCCTGGTGAGAAAATTTTGATAGGGGTGATTTAGGCTGTAACATTCTGCATACTGGGGGTATTAGAGGGGACAAGCCCCCATGGCACTGCATACTAGGGTAGTAGGGGAACAAGCTCTCATGTCATGGGGGCATGTGCCCCGTACTAACCCCAGTATGCAGAGTGCCAAATGTGTAAAATTAGTCTTGCTACGGCTTGGGAAGCCTTTTGCACATCGGTGGCAGTCTGCATGCTGGAGGTAGTTGGGTGGACATGGGAAACTCTACAAGGTGGTACTCTGCATACTGGGGGTAGTAGAGGGACATGCCCTTATGCCATGGGAGCATGTCCCTTGTACTACCCCATGGATGCAAAGTGCAAAATGTGTAAAATTAGCCTTGCTACGGCTTGAGAAGCCTTTTGCACATCGGTGGTAGTTTGCATACTGGAGGTAGTAGGGGGACATGGGAAACTCTACTAGGTGGCACTTTGCATACTGGGTGTCACGCCCCAAATTTGTACCTAAATTTTTGCACTAATATCGAGCCTAATGGCGTAACTTACACACCACTGTGTAACTTGCCAGCCAACACTCACTATGCGGAAATAACCAAGATTTAAGCACTTACTAGATACACTCTGAATCCACTGCCTCAATCTGATGGCAATGCGCTCCACGGGCTGAGCACTAATGGAACTGAGCTCCAAGGGTGATCTAAGGTGATACTGAATCCTAGCCTTCTCCTAATCCTAGACCTATGTCAATAAGTGGCGGATGGGTAGCACATGATGCCCCTCAACCTCTTTGCACACTTAAAGACCGTCTTAGACTTAGGCGCCCTGTAAATGTCTCACACACGCTGGCAGTTCACAGAATAAGGGCACTAGACATATGCCCAAAACCCTAAACAATATCCACAACTACACAGCGAGCGAGCTTCTTGCATAAGCACAGCGCTTGCACAAGTCACAAGCTAAACACACCGGACAGTCAACAATGCACTCCTCCAAGGTAACCTCGGGTATAAGATGTGGCCTCTCCCAATGTGGGTAGAGATACCAAACACATAACAATAATAACTACACAAGGTTCTCAATGTTCTTACGAGGCCACTACAATGCAATAACACAAGTAAAGATAGAGTTCTACACCACTCCAACGCTAATGCTAAGTGGTGATAAAGATCAGCCCACTCTCCCTAGATGTGGCCGAACTCCTCCAAATGCCCCTCAAGCGCAAGCCCTTGAGGGTTCCACCCTAGAGTCGCCCCTCTAGGTGGTTTTGATGTCTTCTTTGCACTCCTTCACTCCAAGAAGTGCTCAGCCCCAAATGGACAGTAATGTTGCCGCCCCCAATGTGGATGATGGTGAAGAGGTGGCACCACCAATAGAAGATGGCCGCCGGTCCCCTCTTCCCCCAAATGCCGCCGGTCCTCCTTCCTCCAAAGAGAACCACGCCAAGAGCAATGGAAGTTCTCGGCCCAAGTAGATGAAGCTTGAGCTCCTCTCAAGCAACCCACAATCAAGCTCCAAGAAGATTGAAGCTCTCGGCCAAGGTGGAAGGATGAACTCCCTCAAGCAATCCGCCACCAAGATGATGGGAACTCTCGGCTAAGGTGGAGGGATGAGCTCTCCTCACTCAATCTGCCACCAAAATGAACCGGATGAAGGATGGAATGGATGAAGGCGTGAGCTCCCTCAAGCTAGCTCCAAATCGGTCATGGAAGAAGGTTGATGAAGATGGTCGCCCCTCTCTCCAAGCCGCCACTCCTCCAAGCTGAATCCGAGAATGTGGAAGTGGAGTGGAAGGTGTCATGAGCTCCCTCTCCAATCGCCACCAAACGCCCAAGGAAGAAGATGAGCTCGTCTTCTCCAAGTCGCCACCACAAACTCGGTTGAGATCCCCTTTCGAATGATATTTCTCCAAAAGCCGAATGCCTTCAATTTCTCCAAGATCCCCAATTTGATTTGGGCCCCCAAATGATAATGGAAGCCTTCATTAGGAATGCGCCCTCTTTGTCTTCAGCAATGACCTTGAAGCTGGGTTGGTCCTCTCATGCAACATAAGGCTTTGGCACTCCTCTAGGTCTTGGATTTGAATCTCACCCATGCCATATTTTTTTAGCAATGCTTGTACACCTCTATACAAGCCTTTGATGATGTGTCATGGCCCATGTAGCCTCCTACATGTGCCCACATAATTTTGCTAGTGGATGCTCCTTGCCATGTACCTGCAAAACATCCTAACACAAGATTAGTAGCCTAACTTCACTACTTCACTTCTCTTCTCCAACTTTTACCCCCTTCATCCCTACTCATAACCTCCATGAGTCCATGGGAAAGGCGGGGTAGTACCCCGGGCATCACAATTCTCCCCACCTGAATTAGCATTCGCCCTCGATGCTAGGTACTCATTGTACTGTCCCAACAATCCTTTGTACTGCTCTAGATCCATGCCCTTTTCCCAAGTTGTATCTTCAAGTGTCTCATCTATCCACTGAACAAAAAATTCAGTCTTTCGCCCACTGGCTCCACTAGATGCATATACTCTATGATCTAGAATCTTCAATGGTCTCCTGCCATAATCAACTCTCCCTTGAGCTGGTTGCCTTCTTTCTTCTCCACGGTCTGGATGTTTTTCATCTGGATGATACTTTTTCAACAAACTAACATGGAAGGTCAGATAAAACTGTAGCCAAGGTAGTAACTGAAGTCTGTAAGCAACAAGACCTACCCTTTTGATAATCTTGAAAGGACCCTCATATCTCCTCACAAGACCCCGATGATAAGTACGGGCTTCAGTCTTTCTCCACATCTGTGGGGTGAGTTTGAGTAACACAAGGTCACCCACATCAAACTCAAGATGTCTTCTGTCTCTATTTGCATATTGTACCATCCTGTTTCTAGCTTCTTGCAAGCTATCATGAGCTTCCTGCCATAGCTCGATTCTATCTTCCACAAACTTAGTAGCCGCCTGGCATTTCCCTTCTAAACTCCTATCTAGTGTATCTACGGGTGTCATAGGCTGCCACCCTAACACTGTCTCAAAAGGACTCTTTCCTATGGCAGAAGAAACCTGGATGTTATATGCAAACTGGGCTATATCTAGTAGTCTAATCCAATTCTTCTGAGTCAAAGAAACAAAATGTCTGAGATACCCCTTAAGCAATGCATTAATCCTCTCTGTCTGCCCATCAGTCTGTGGATGATATGCTGTTGACATCTTAAGGTTGGTACCCAACTTCTTAAACAAATAAGACCATAATCTCCCAGTAAACCTAGGATCTCTGTCACTAATAATCTCCCTGGGTAAACCAAAATGTTTCACCACATGTGTCATAAACAAATTGGCCGTCACCTCAGCAGTGCAAGGCTCTGGTTCAGGTACAAACACAACATATTTTGAACATCTGTCAACTACCACGAATACAGATGTCATTCCATCCACTCTGGTAAAATGGGTGATGAAATCCATGGAAATAGAAACAAACGGTTTCTCTGGAATAGGCAAAGGCTACAGAAGCCCCGCTTCCTTTCTCCTCTCAACCTTGTCTTGCTGGTAGACAAGACAAGTCATCACATAATGTTCTACATCCTCCTTCATCCCCGGCCAGTACCAAGCTCTACTCAACAAAGCAAACATGCGCTTCCCTCCTGGATGACTAGCCCAGACTGTATCATGATACTCGCACATGAGACCAAATCTGACATTCCCAGCAGAATGAACATACTGCCTATCACCTCGTGCCATAATCAGTCCATCATCACTCAAGTAAAAGCGGCGGGTGACTCCCTCTTTAATCTTCGCCACTAACTTCATATAAGACTGATCTGAACCCATAGTGTCTCTAATCAACTGAATGACTTTGCTCACAGCATAAGACATAGCACAATAGTGAGAAACAGAGGAAATCCTGTTCAACGCATCAGGAACCTGGTGAATACGCCCCGGCTTGTGCTCCCAACTGAAATCAAACTCGGCTAACTGCTCTTGCCATCTGGCTTGTCTAGTAGACAACTTCTTCTAAGTCTGGAAGAAGGTGTTAGCCACATTATCAGTTTTCACCGTGAACTTGTTCCCTAACAAGTACACCCTCCGTAGCTTCAAACAATGTACCACTGCTAGCATTTCTTTCTCGTGAGCTGAATTGTTCATTTCGGCACTTTTCATCTTTCGGCTCGCATAAGTGATGTAGGACGGGGATCTAAAACATTCAAACAACGATTTTGAAACCCGTTTTGATAGATAAGTAGATAATAAGGAAAAACCGGATTTAAATTAACGAGATTTGAGAAACTAATTTTTTTTGTATTTTATAATAATAAAGGAAACCCGAGATTACAACTACTGAAAGCAGTAAATGCTAAAATTAAACTTACAGAGTGACCCTTGAGGATTGAAGGATCGTACCATCCCGTTCTTCACCAGTCCTACTCTGATGGAAGGTGTAGAGGTGGAGCTTACAAGCAAACACAGAGATCCGTACAAGTCACGGATTTAATACACAAATAAAGACCAAGGGGGAGGTTAAGCCTCACAAATTCCCTTGTTAATCCTAAGTTATCTAGAGAAAGGGGAGGGAAGAAGGAGAGGGGTGCCACTCCTAGATCCACACCAAACGCAAGCTACAAGTAGACAACTCAAGATTAGTGTAGGAAAGAGTTCTTAAAATAAAGTGAAGAGACTATGAGAAGAGACTTAGCCGAATATGATGATGCTTCCATGTTGTTGTGAGGAAGAGGTGTCTTCTTCTTGTTCCAAACCGAGATGAAGAAAAAGGGGCCTCCTTGTAGTTGCGCCCATCAAAGGGGGGAGTCCTTCTTGGGATTTCGGTGGACAGGGGGAGAGAGGAAGAAGGTAGGCTCAGCCTTGGAAGAAATATTACTACTACTAATGGCTACACTAGCATTTACCTAGGAAACTAATAGACAATCTCATTTCATCCAAGCTAACGAAAATACATGAGAGGGGTTACATTTATAGGCGAGTTAGAGGGTGGGCAAGGTGGTCATTTTTCCCTTAGGCACCACTTACAAAATTGGAGAAAAAAATTCAGCATTTAATTCAAAGTGTGAATGCAATTAAGAGTGTTGATTCTTTCCTTCTTTGGTGAAGCTTCTTTGGAAGTTCTTTAAAATTTGAATGGCTCCTTGTTGTTGACGAGATGGCCTCCTTCCTTGTTGGTTGTGGGCGCATGAATGAAGAATTCAAAATTTGAATTCCTTCCACAAAAGCTTGGGCGGCAATATAAGATGGTAAGTCTTCATAAATGACTTCCTTTGATTTTGGATCTTGATGGATGATGGATTCGAATTCTTCCCTTGCTTGGGCTGGTGTGTTGGTGCCTATTCCTTGGATGGATAGTTGAGGTGGCTAATTATATCAAGGAGGGGCCGCCCAACAAGATAGAAGCTGAGTTGGCAAGTGAGTTCATCAACACTTTTGAGTTGCACTTTGAGTTGAAGGGGTTGAAGTCTTCTTTTCTTCCTTGAGCTGAACTTGTTGAGTGGAACTTGAGCTGACCTTGGAGTGGAGCTTGAGCTGACCTTTAGCTTGAATGACCTGCCAAAAATATAACCAATGTAAGGATGCACTATCCTACCATGATGCAAGTACATAAGAGCTACATGCATTACAATGCACAACCTACTACAATTGGACTTGCCATAATTGACTATATGATGCATGGCTTTGTTTGAAAGCTTAAACTAACCTAAATGCCATGAAATGCAATGCAAAACAATAGAAAGCAAGTGAGCTCTAGGTGAACCCATGTTGAGGAGGTTTCCTCCGAGCCCAAGCGTGTCTCTTTAAAGCAGGGCTGCTGCCTCCATCAATAAGCCACTGGTCTACCATCCTGTACCAACACTCCCCCTAACGCTCTATTAGATGCATCTGTGTGTACCTCAAAAGCTAAGGAAAAGTCTGGTAACCTCTGGACTGGTTCTGAAGTCACCTGTAACTTCAGTTTATCAAATGCATTCTAGTGCTTGTCCTCCCAAGCCCATGCAACATCCTTCCTCAGAAGGTCAGTTAAAGGCGCTGCTATCTTGGAATAATCCTTAATAAATCGCCTATAGAAGTTAGCAAGTCCTAGGAAGGACCTCAAAGTGCTAACTGAAGAGGGTGTAGGCCACTCCTCAATGGCTCTAATCTTGCCTGAATCCTTGTGAACCTGACCTGAACCAACAACATGCCCCAGAAATTCCACTTCACTCCACGCAAACTCACATTTCTCCAACTTCAGGTATAGCTGATTCTGCCTAAGCACTGTTAAGACCTCTCTCAAGTGCTCTCTATGCTCCTCCATATTGGCAAAATAGATGACTATATCATCCAAATAGACTACAACAAACTTATCCAGGAATGGATGAAGTATGTTATTCATCATATTGCAGAAAGTAGCTAGTGCATTGGTCAGCCCAAATGTCATGACCAGAAACTCATACGATCCATATCTTGTAACGCAAGTGGTCTTAGGCTCATCTCCCTCAGTAATTCTCACCTGCCAATAACCAGATCGAAGTTCCAATTTAGTAAACACCTTTGCATGCACAAGGTAGTCTATCAAATCTTGGATCAATGGAATAGGATATGCATTTTTCACTGTGACTTTGTTCAAAGCTCTATAATCAATGCACATTCTTGAACTTCCATCCTTCTTTCTCTGAAACAACACAGGTGCCCCATATGGTGCTTTTGAAGGCTGAATATACCCAGACTCTAATAATTCATCTAGCTGCTTCCTCAACTCAGCTAGTTCAGAAGGTGGCATTCTATACAGTGATTGTGCTGGTGGGACTGCTCCTGGCACTAACTCGATAGCATGGTCGATGTCCCGCCTTGGTGGTAACACCTTGGGCATCTTAGAGGGAATCACATCTCTAAACTCATGTAACAGGCCTCCAATCGGTGCAAGTAACTGATGTATCCGCTCACCCAAAGTAAAACTCATCGCCCCAATCTCAACTCCAAAGACCTCTTGGCTACTAGAACTAGGAAGGTTGATCAAGTCTCCCATGTGTCCCCTCGTCTGCATCAGTCTGGAATCAATCACAGGAATAGATTCCACCACTCTGACATGTGCCAAATAGGTAGTCTCTCCACGCCGAATCCCTTTGCTAGGATTGAGGTTGCAATCACCTCCTTGCCCCTGTTGCTCTTCTCATCCTTAATCAATGAATGACAAGGGAGAAAGCAAGGTGCCTTCTCATCAAGTATCTGCAACCCATTCAAATGAGGCATGGGTATTGCTTTGGCCCTCCGAAGCAAATCCATCCCTATGATGACATCAAAATCATCTAAGGCTGTCACCATAGCATGTACTCTCCCTGCCCATGGCCCCAACTTCACAGGCACGTTATAAGAAACTCCAAATGCCTTTCTTGGATCTGCGTTAACTGTTTTAACACTAGTATTACACTGGCTAGTCTTTAGTCTCAGCTGATCCTTCACTCTGTCTAAGACAAACACATGAGTAGCTCCAGTGTCTACCATAGCTGCTACTGTTGTACCATTCAGAACCACATCAACGTACATCAAGGGTGAAGACCTAGCACTGACATTTCCAATCACCAAAGGATTAACAGAAGCTGCAGCGCATCCCTGGTCTTTCTGTCCTTTCTCTCCATCTACTGTCACCAATGTACTAAGTACTAATCATCTTCCTAGTGGGACAGTCCCTCATCAAATGTGGCCCATAGCAGATAAAGCACTCTATCTTCTTCTTAGCAATAGGCACAGAAGCTCTCTTCTGCTGTGGCTGATAGTGCTTCTTCTATGGAGACTTCTGCTGGTACATTACTGCTTTACCCTTATTTTTCCAATTCTGCGTGTTCTTTTTCTGTGGCTGTCTATTTTTAACTATTGGTTTGTTCAGGGTAGCTGGACGAGCTCCCTGAGCTGTCATAGTGGGACGTGAGGCTCTCATGTCCACTAATCCATCAGCTGCTGCAACCACCTCCCTATAGATGGTCACTGACCGGCGTCTAACTTCTGCGAGTGCCCACGGCTGTAAACCTCCTAGAAAGTCATGGAACTTCTCTTCTTTACTCTTGTTCGGTATTTCAAGCAGTAAAGTGGCAAACTGCTTCACATACTCCTGAACTGAGCTAGTCTGCTCAAATATCTCAAAGTCATGCGAGCATCATGTAGAGTGTTCACGAGTCTAAACTGAGCCCTCATCTCAGTCTTCAGATCATCCTAAGTAGCAATCTCTGGGTTCTCTCCCTCTGTCCTAGGAGCTATAGAGTCCTCCACCATAACTTGGCATCCCCACGCAGGTAGGATGCACATACCTCTATCTGATCTGCATTAGCAACTCTTGCTGCCTGGAAATAATGCTCCATGTCAAAAATGAAATTATCCAACTCTTTTGCCACTCTCGCTCGTGAGACAGTGACTGGATCCGGAATATGACGTCTAGTAGGCTGAACAGGGGGTGGTGCAAGTGGGGTAGGTGGGTGAGAAGCCACCTGAGCCACCATCAACCTCAATGTTGTAATCTCTGCTGTAGCAGTCTCTAACTCATGCGCCAATGTGCCAATCCTCCCATTTGTGTAATCTCTGTACTAATGGAATATCTGCATCAGTGCATCTGGGCGCTTAGCAAGAGGCTCTCCCTGCTAGTCTAAATCCTCCTCTAGACCCAAAGCGCTCTCTAATTTGGAGAAACGCTCCTCAAACTATGCCATACTCCTAGTCCTCGGTGCAATGGTGTGCTACTCTGTGAATCCGCAGGATGGACCGCTCTCAGAGGTATCCTGTACTCGCCTGGCCAGAACTGATCGATTAGAAGGTGATACCGAGGTATTATGCCTCGGCGCTAAGCACCGACATACGCAACACCCAAACGGTAATCCAACTAACGTCTATATCCTGGCGGTCCAGACTTGTGCTAAGATCCCCTCTGATACCAGTTGTCACACCCGAAATTTGTGCCTAAATTTTTGTACTAATATCGAGCGTGATGGCGCAACTTGCACACCTCTGTGTAACTTGCCAACCAACACTCACTATGCAGAAATAACCAAGATCTAAGTATTGACTAGATACACTCTGAATCCACTGCCTCAAACTGATGGCACTGTGCTCCACGGGCTGAGCTCTGATGGAACTGAGCTCCAAGGCTGATCTCAGGTGACACTGAATCCTAGCCTTCTCTTAATCCTAGACCTACGTCAATAAGTGGCGGATGGGTAGCACATGTTGCTCCTCAACCTCTTTGCACACTTAAAGACCGTCTTAGACTTAGGCGCCCTGTAAATGTCTCACACACGCTGGCAGTTCACAGAATAAGGGCACTAGACATATGCCCAAAACCCTAAAGAATATCCACAACTACACAGTGAGCGAGCTTGTTGCACAAGCATAGCGTTTTCACAAAGTCACAAGCTAAACACACCGGACAGTCAACAATGCACTCCTCCTAGGTAACCTCGGGTATGAGATGTGGCCTCTCCCAATGTGGATAGAGATACCAAGCACATAACAATAATAACTACAGAAGGTTCTCAATGTTCTTACAAGGCTACTACAAAGCAATAACACAAGTAAAGATAGAGTTCTATACCACTCCAATGCTAATGCTAAGTGGTGATGAAGATCAGCCCACTCTCCCTAGATGTGGCCGAACTCCTCCAAATGCCCCTCAAGCGCAAGCCCTTGAGGGTTCCACCCTAGAGTCGCCCCTCTAGGTGGTTTTGATGTCTTCTTTGCACTCCTTCACTCCAAGAAGTGCTCAGCCCCAAATGGACAGCAATGTTGCCGCCCCCAATGTGGATGATGGTGAAGAGGTGGCACCACCAATAGAAGATGGCCGCCGGTCCCCTCTTCCCCCAAATGCCGCCGGTCCTCCTTCCTCCAAAGAGAACCATGCCAAGAGCAATGGAAGTTCTCGGCCCAAGTGGATGAAGCTTGAGCTCCTCTCAAGCAACCCGCAATCTAGCTCCAAGAAGATTGAAGCTCTTGGCCATGGTGGAAGTATGAACTCCCTCAAGAAATCCGCCACCAAGATGATGGGAACTCTCGGCTAAGGTGGAGGGATGAGCTCTCCTCACTCAATTCGCCACCAAAATGAACCGGATGAAGGATGGAATGGATGAAGGCGTGAGCTCCCTGAAGCTAGCCCTAAATCGGTCATGGAAGAAGGTTGATGAAGATGGTCTCCCCTCTCTCCAAGCCGCCACTCCTCCAAGCTGAATCTAAGATGGTGGAAGTGGAGTGGAAGGTGTCGTGAGCTCCCTCTCCAGTCGCCACCAATCACCCACGGAAGAAGATGAGCTCGTCTTCTCCAAGTCGCCACCACAAGCTCGGTTGAGATCCCCTTTCGGATGATATTTATCCAAAAGCCGAATGCCTTCAATTTCTCCAAGATCCCCAATTTGATTTGGGCCCCCAAATGATAATGGAAGCCTTCATTAGGAATGCGCCCCCTTTGTCTTTAGCAATGACCCTGAAGCTGGGTTGGTCCTCTCATGCAACATAAGGCTTTAGCACTCCTCTAGGTCTTGGGTTCGAATCTCACCCATGCCATTTTTTTTTTGCAATGCTTGTACACCTCTATACAAGCCTTTGATGATGTGCCATGGCCCTTGTAGCCTCCTACTTGTGCCCACATAATTTTGCTAGTGCATGCTCCTTGCCATGTACCTGCAAAACATCATAACACAAGATTAGTAGCCTAACTTCGCTACTTCTCTTCTCTTCTCCAACTTTTACCCCCTTCATCCCTACTCATAACCTCCATGAGTCCATGGGAAAGGTGAGGTAGTACCCCAAAGTTCCCCGGGCATCACACTAGGGGTAGCAGGGGGATGTGCCATCATGCTCCCATCACATGTGCCCCGTACTACCCCCAATTTGCAGAGTGCCAAATGTGTAAAATTAGCCTTGCTATGGCTTGGGAAGCCTTTTGCACATCGGTGGTAGTCTGCATACTGGAGGTAGTAGGTGTCATTACCCGGTGTCACGCCCCAATTTTTCGCGCCTAAAACTAGAGCATGATAGCACAATTTACACAACTTCTGCGTAAATTGTCAGCTAACACTCCTAACAATATGTACTATGCGGAAACGTGAAAGTAAATACAATGCGTGCTCACTACAGATTGTCTCTCAACAGAATAGCACTCTCCCCTAACTCTTCCTATGCACACTGCTCCTCTGAGCTCTGATCCAACCTCTGGCCGAAACTCTGATGCAAGCAATACTAAAGCAAGGTGGCGGGTTAGGCTCTTCCTCTGCCACTAACCACTTTGCACACCTTGTGCGCCCTGAGACACGCTAGAATCACTGGAAATATCGCACACAAGTAGAGTGATCTATCACAGATCAAATAGCACTAGACATATGCTCAAACCTTAACACCTAATTAACTACCGACCTGTACGGAAACCCTAAGACAGATATATCCACAACTACACAGCGAGACTTGAGCAAGACAAGCACAATGCTTCCTTCTACTCTAAGCCTAAATCCGATGAAACCACAACGAAGAATCAACTCTCCCCCAAGATGACTCTCGAAGAATAAGAGGACCCTCTTCCCTAACCCCGGGAAGAGGTACACAATCAATATATATCAAATATCAACACATTCATATAATGTTATCTCTACTATGATAGAGTTATACCCAAAACTATGCGTATGAACAATGATGAAGAGATCAACCCCCTCCCTCAAGGAAGCCGCCCCTTAGAACTCTCACCAAGCACAAGTGCGTGGGGCTTGGACCCTAGAGTGGAAGACTCTAGGGTTGTTGATGTCGTCCTCCTCTTGTGCTCGCCTCCAAGCACAAGAACGCCAAGATCACCTAGTGGGCAGCAAGGTGCCGCCACCCAAAGATGATCGCTGGTGATGAAGATGAAAGGAAGAAGGCCGTCGGATGAAGGAGTCCTTCCCTCAAGAACTCGCCAAACAATGCCGCTCTCCTCCAAGTGTTCTTCTTCGCCTCAAGGAAGAACATCGCCAAGGTTGCTTGTCGCCTCTACAAGCAGCCGTTCGCCTTAGCTTGAGCGTGTGTAGAAGATAGGTTAGGAAGAGCCGCCAACCCCCTTATAAACTCGCCACTTGAATCTTCATGTTGGATCGGATTTGTTTGCCTTGATCCAATCCTCCAATGCTTAAGTGAATTCGCCCAAGATTCAAACCGCCATGCTTATTGGATCTTCCAATTTGAACCTTAATGGATCCTAACTTAAGTTGGCATGTGCAAGTCATGTGCCACTTAAGTTAGATCAGCCCCTCAAAATCGCCTAAGTCCCAAGCAGACTAGATCAGACCCCGAGACTCAGAATTGAACCCTGATCGAACCCAAGTTCATCTCCAGTGACCATGGTTAAGCTGACCATGGTTGAGTTAACCATGCTCCAATCTTCAAAATGACTCCTCCGCACTCCAAAGCACCCCCCAGGCCATGCCTAAGGATAGAATGTGTCGATGTACCTGCAAGAACATACTCAACACAGTGTCAGTAACCTAACTCCTCCAGTAGGCTCCCTGCAACACCAGCCTAACTCCCCGTCAAGCTCTTCCATCCCTCCTCATAACCCCGTTGAATCCATGGGATAGGCAGGGGTATAACCCCAGTATACTTAGGGCCTCACACCCGGGAATGCAAGTGGCATTCTCCTCCTTATTCATGAGGTTATAGCAGCAAAAAGAACAAGGAGAAGCAAAAATAAGATCACCTAAGAGAGGTGAACTACTAATGATGTGTTATACTTTTCAGGTTTACAACTTGGAGCTTCTATGATAATTGGGTAAGGCTCGGGGGTACTGTCGTGGAACTAAAGATTTACACATTGTTCTGGGGGTGCGAGAAACAGATGCCTATACTTGTGGGCATGGTCCCTTAGCGTTGGGGGATAATGCAATGCAAAAGTGCAGGCACGGAGACTCGAACCAAGGCATATTGGATGCTGTGAAGACCTGAAGACCGGGTTAAGGGGCTGGACATCCTTGAAGCTAGAAGGGGGTGCACTCTTCTTCAACCGAGGGTCAAGACCCATAAGTGGCATGGGTAACTACCTCAAGACATGGGCGCATGTCTCAGAGGCAAGCGCAAGTGGATTTGTAACCACCACTTGCATTGTTGCTTTGGCGAGTTTTCATTGTGGACGAGACTTCCTTGAAGGGCGACAATTTGTGGCGTGCTTCTCCTTGAAACCGGTGGCGATCTCCAAGGCTCCGGCAATCTTCATCTTGACGAGAGGACACCAAGTGAAGAAGAGGAGAAGACTTCACTCAACAAGTCTTGAAGAGAGGATCCAAGGCTTGGCGCATAGGAAGATTATTGTCTCGGGTAATTCTTCTTGTGAGCATTTTATCATTGATGTACATTGTTGAGTGGATTTAAGAGGTTTTGTGTATCATATTCTTTTAATGAAAATGGTATTTTCCTCTTATATTGTGGTGTTGTGATCTCTTGGTGTTTGTGAGTTTCGATTGTGATTTATGCATTTCTATACTTGCGCATACTCCATGAAAGAGGAGAGGTCATGCCGAAATTATGAGTGAGCATCTTGATCCTTGTTTCCTTAAGAAAGCCGAGTGTCCTATGTGTTAAGGGCATTAGGTTTCCTTCAAAGAATACTTGGTTAAAGAGGGCGACACTTAGAGGCAAAGGGGTGCTACTCAATGAGTGCGCACTAAGTGTGTAGAGGTAGAAATTCTACTTTACTTGTGAAGAGAACTTCAGCCTAGTGCTTGCGCCACCCTCTCATTGAGTGGGGGTAAGTCGGGGTATTGAGTTTTCTACACGGGGCACACAACCCGGACCTTCGGGTACTGTGAAGGCATAGATTGTGTAACTGGGGTTTACACATTGTGTAAGTTGTATAGCGCGGGGGTTACTCATTGTGTAAGTAGTTACTCCTCTGTGTAAAATTAGCCTGTGCACAGTGTAATTAGCCTTGTACACAGCAGTGTGTAAATTGGGCCCTCGAGTACTAGAGTTACACAAACTCAAGTGGGAAATTAGTAAGTGTGTATTGGGGTGAGTAATTGAGCTGACAAGTGAAGACTTGTGCCATCACCCTGGTACTTTCCATAGCGAAAAATTAGGGTGTGACAGTACAGGGGACATGGGAAAACTCTACTAGGTGACACTTTGCATACTGGGTGTCACGCCCCAAATTTCGTGCTAAATTTTTGCCTTAAAATCTCGGGCGTGATGGCGCAATCTACACACCCTCTGTGTGGGTTGCCAGCCAACACTCTATGCGGAACTAGCCAAGATCGTCTTCTAGCACAATCTGCACCTCTCTGAACCACTATGCTCTCAGGGCTGAGCTCTGATGGAACTGAGCTCCCAGGCTGATCTGATGGAACTGAGTCCTAGCCTTCTCCTAGCCCTAGACCTAGGTCAGTAAGTGGCGGGTGGCAAGCACATGTTGCTTCTCAACCCCATATGCACACTGACTAATAGCCTTAAACTTAAGCGCCTTGTAAATGACAACACACGCTGGCAGTTTACAAGATAGGAGCACTATACATATGCCCAAAACCTAATACAGGTAACCACAACTACACAGCGAGCGAAGGATGATAACAAGCACAATGCTTGCGTCTCACCTAAGCTAATCACACCGATCGATGAAAACACACTATCAACTACTCAACATAACAGGATGTCCATACAATGTTCATACAAAGCTATGCAAAGTAAATAAGCTTAAAGCAGGTAAAATATACCACTCCAACGCTAGTGTTGATGTGATGATGGAATTCAGCCCCCTCTCCTCCAAGGTGGCCGGTCCTCTCCAAAGCTCTCCTCAAGCACAAGTGCTTGAGGCTCCACCCTAGGATCGCCCTCCTAGGTGGTTGTAGTGTTCTTTTGCACTCCTTAGCTCCAAGGAAGTGCTCAGCCCAATATGGACAGCACCTCAGCCGCCCAAGTGTGGATGAGGATCAAGTGGCGCCACCAATGGTAGGGTGGCCGCCGGTGCTCCTCCAACTCCTCCAAGTGCAGTCCCCTTCCTCCAAGGGAACCAAAGCAAGAACCAAAGTAGATCTCGCCCCAAGCTAGGGCAAGAGGGCTGTTGCGTGAGCCTCCCTCATGCAAGCCCAAAACAGCTCCAAAGTAGATGCTAGCTTCGGCCAAGGTGGATGAAAGAGCCTCCTCCCTCAATCCGCCATCATCAAGCTCCAAGCTCTCGGCCAAAGTGGAGCAATGGGGCTGATGTATGAGCTCCTCTCTCAAACCGCCTCCAAGCTCCAAGGAAGAAGATAGGTGGATGGTGGGTGAGCTCCCTCAAGCTCTCCACACAATCGGCAAGGAAGAAGGTGAAGATCGCCCAAGCTTCCTTCAATGTCGCCACCTCCAAAACCGGATGAACTTTCGTCCCCAAATCGCATCCTTGATCCCCAAATCGATTTGCCCTCTTTTGTTTACGTGATTTGGGCCTTTAGATGAAGAAGCCTTTAAGAAGATGTCGCCTCCCCTTTACTTCAGCTAATGACCCAAGCTCGGGTTGGTCATCTCATGCAACTTAAAGCTTTGGCTCTCCATAGGTCTTGGGTTCAAATCTCACCCATGACATATTTTTTTACACATGCTTGTACACCTCTATACAAGCTCAAATATTACACCAAGGTTCATGTAGCCTCCTACTTTGAACCTTATGTTTTTGCAAGTGTATTCTCCCCCCAATCCCTACTCAAATCCCATTGAGTCCATGGGATGGGTTGGGGTATAACCCCAGTATACCCAGGGTCTCACACTGGGGGTAGTAGGGGGACATGCCCTCATGCCCCCATGGCATGTGCCCCGCTACCCCCAATATGCAGAGTGCCAAATGTGTAAAATTAGCCTTGCTGCGGCTTGGGAAGCCTTTTCCACATCGGTGGTAGTCTGCATACTGGAGTTAGTAGGGGGGGCATGGGGGAACTCTACTAGGTGGAACTTTGTATACTGGGTGTGAGACCCTGGGTATACTGGGGTTATACCCCAGCCCATCCCATGGACTCAATGGGATTTGAGTAGGGATTGGGGGGGGGGGGGGGGGGGGGGGGGGGGGGGGGGGGAATACACTTGCAAAAATATAAAGTCCAATGTAGGAGGCTACATGGACCCTGGCGCATGATATGAGCTTGTATAGAGGTGTACAAGCATGTGTAAAAAAATATGTCATGGGTGAGATTTGAACCCAAGACCTATGGGAAAGCCTAAGCCTTAAGTTGCATGAGATGACCAACCCGAGCTTGGGTCATTAGCTAAAGTAAAGGGGAAGCGACATCGTCTTAAAGGCTTCTTCATCTAAAGGCCCAAATCACTTAAGCAAAAGAGGGCAAATCGATTTGGGGATCAAGGCAATCGGATTTGGCAAGAGGAGAACCGAGCTTTGCATGGGAGTGGCGACCTTGGAGAAGAGGGCGACTTCATCATCTTCCTTCTTCTTCCTTTGGCCGATTGTGGAGGAGACTTTGGAGGTTAGCTTGGGGAAGCTCACGCCATCATCCTTCCTCCCATTCCCATCCGGTTCCTTGGTGGAGGCGAGTGCTTGAGAGGAGCTTGCATTCGGCCACCATTGTTGATGAGAGCTTGAGGGAGCTCTCGGCCTTGGATCTACTTGGAGGAGGAGGCCACGGTTTCTCCATCCACTCCACATCTAGCTCTTGGAGTGGGCGAGACCTTGCTGATCTTGGAGGAGAGCTTGAGGGAGCTCTCGGTTCTAACCTTGCAGCCCTTGTGTTTGACGCATTGCCCCTTTGGAGGAAAGGGGGCTGCTTTGGGAAAGAAGGGGCTGAGTTGGTACACTTGATCTTCATCCATACTTGGGCGGCTGAGGTGCTGTCCATTGGAGCATTGCGCACACCTTGGAGGCAAGAAGTGCAAAGGGAGCTCTACAACCACCTAGGAGGGCGATCCTAGGGTGGAGCCTCAAGCACTTGTGCTTGAGGAGAGCTTTGGAGAGGACCGGCCACCTTGGAGGAGAGGGGGCTGAATTCCATCATCACATCAACACTAGCGTTGGAGAGTGGTATATTTTACCTGCTTTAAGCTTATTTACTTTGCATAGCTTTGTATGAACATTGTATGGACATCCTGTTATGTTGAGTAGTTGATAGTGTGTTTTCGTCGATAGGTGTGATTAGCTTAGGTGAGACGCAAGCATTGTGCTTGTTATCATCCTTCGCTCGCTGTGTAGTTGTGGATATCTTTATTAGGTTTTGGGCATATGTATAGTGCCCCTATCTTGTAAACTGCCAGCGTGTGTTGTCATTTACAGGGCGCTTAGGTTTAAGGTTGTTAGTAAGTGTGCATATGGGGTTGAGAAGCAACATGTGCTTGCCACCCGCCACTTACTGACCTAGGTCTAGGGCTAGGAGAAGGCTAGGACTCAGTTCCATCAGATCAGCCTGGGAGCTCAGTTCCATCAGAGCTCAGCCCTGAGAGTGCAGTGGTTCAGAGAGGTGCAGATTGTGCTAGAAGACGATCTTGGCTAGTTCCGCATAGAGTGTTGGCTGGCAATCCACACAGAGGGTGTGTAGATTGCGCCATCACGCCCGAGATTTTAAGGCAAAAATTTAGCACAAAATTTGGGGCGTGACAACTAGTATCAGAGGCCACTTCCAGCACAGATCAGCAGGATTTTACTGGGATATTCTGAGTTGGGACGAGTGAGTCAGGGATATCGACGTTAGTCCGGTTACTGTTTGGGGGTTGCGTACGTCGGAGCCTAGTGCCGGGGGCGTAATTCCTCAGTAACTTTGCTAATCGGTCAGTCCCAACCATTCTGAGACTTTCCCCAGTATTTCCTTTAATTCCACAGTTCACAGCACTCCAGAGATTGCGTCATTTACTAGGAGTATGGCGGCTCAGGCACAGCTCGAGGAGAGGATCTCGAGGCTGGAGGCAGCGGTAGCAGGGATACGGCTGTCCATTGGATTAAAGGATGATGAGTTGCACGGAAACCCACTTGGTGAGCGTATAGCAGCACTGCATGGCATTATTCATCATGTCCAGCAGGAGACTGAGGCTCAGGTTGCTGAGATGACTCATGCTTTTGAGAGTCAGATGGCGGAGATGTCCCAGGGGATGGAGAATCTCACGGTAGACCTGAATCTGGTGAAGATAGGATTGGCGCATGTGACGGCACACCCACCTACACACACAGCGCCAGCACCAGTTCAGACTACCAGGCGCCATGTTCCAGAGCCGACTACCTTTGCGGGGGCGCGAGTAGCTAAAGAAGTAGAGAACTTCTTATTTGATTTGGAACACTATTTTAGTGCAGCAGGTATCACTGCAGTGGAGCGGATAGAGGTTTGTGCAACCTATCTCAGAGGCGATGCCAAACTCTGGTGGAGGACACATATTGCCCCACGGACTGAGGGGGACGCTCCAGAGATCCCAGACTGGGATGCTCTAAAGGCTGAAATGAGGGCACATTTCAGACATGCAGATACTTTGCACAGTGCGCGGATGGCACTGAGGTACTTGAAGCACACTGGCCACATTAGAGAATATGTGAAGCAGTTTGGAACTCTACTGCTAGAGGTGCCAAACAAGAGTGAAGAGGAGAAATTATATGACTTCACAGGTGGCTTACAAGATTGGGCATACAAAGAACTCCAGAGGAAGGGAGTTACTACTTACAGAGAGGCAGTAGCAGCTGCCGATGCACTAGTAGATATGGGAGGATCCAGAACTACTGCATCAAAGACCACTTCTTCACCACCGAGGCGGCCTACAGGGCAGAATCAGACAAAGAAGTGGGTGCCCAACTGGAAGAAAGGAAAGAGCGTGGCACATCAACCACAGGCTCAACAGAGAAAGCCACAGCCAAAGCCACAGCCAGTGCAGCATAGACCCCAACCACAGCAGGGGAAAGCTTCTACATCTGGCGCTAGTACTAGCAGACCTAGGCCAGGATGTTTCATCTGCAACGGTCCTCACATGATGAGAGACTGTCCTAGGAAGCAGGGGATTGCTTCCTTAGCTTTAGAGAGTGCACAGCAGGGCCAGGAAGCCCATGGATGCGCTGGTGTATCTGTTAATCCTATGGTAATTGCAAACATCAGTGTTAGGTCTAGTCCTTTGATGTATGTAGACATCACTCTCAACGATGTACAAATCGCAGCTATGGTGGACACGGGCGCCACCCATCTGTTTGTGTCAAATAGGGTGAAGGACAAGTTGAGGTTGAAGACAATGCCGTGTACCAGTAATGTGAAGACTATGAATGCAGACCCGAGGAGAGCATCTGGAGTATCATACAACGTGCCAGTTAGGCTTGGTTCTTGTCAGGGCGTGTACATGCTATGGTGACAGCCCTAGATGATTTTGATGTGATAGTGGGCATGGACTTGCTTCGGCGTGCGAAGGCAGTCCTAATGCCACACTTGAACGGACTGCAGATTGTGGATGAGCGATCACCTTGTTTTCTCCCTTGCCACACTGCGGCAAAGGTTGAAAGTAATAACAAGGGCAAGGAGGTGGTGGCAGCATCTATTGTAGCCAAAGGTCTTCGACGTGGAGAGACCACTTACTTGGCGCATGTCAGGGTAGTTGATGGAGGACCAACCCCTACCCCTCATAAATCACATAGGACTAGGAGGAAGCCCTCTCAAAATGGCTTCCCCTCCTAGGCCACCTTGTTGTATTTTCCCTTACGTGCATATTTCCTTATTTGCACTTTCCATATTTGCAATTTGCTTTGGTTGAATAAATTTTACTTCTAG
>CM050438.1:78860497-78873123 GCA_027562315.1 Costus pulverulentus
ATTTTCAAAAGGCACATCTTTGGACATAACTACATCTACCCCGATTCTATACACCGGATGATGACTGAGCTTGCTACATAGTTTTGTGAGTATTGTTTGCACTCTCCATGGATTATTTGATTTGATATGATTATCTACACATTTCTTCTCTTAAATTCTTTCACTTTGCATCCTTTGCATTGTTCGAGCCTTATGTGATTATACTAATCTTACACTTTTGGACCATGACTTTTTGAGTTTGATGTTCCACATCTTTTGAACTAATTATGACATATTTTGATGTTTTCTATGGTGATGAATGTGTTCATGCATGAGATTAGGACTAGACCTATCATGTTGAATTTATTTCTCTAATACATATCTGCTTTTAAAATTTTTCATTGATTAATGAATGAGATTTTGGGTGAACATGTTATTTGATGAATTTGGTTTAAAAGTGAAACTACTTCCTTGAATAAAACTAGCATATGAGTATGATTTTTTGAATTGATGTTGATTGATCAATTTAGTTGATATTCATGCTATTTGCTATATGTTAGGAAGAAAGATTCCATTATCCAAATAAAGTGAGGACTCCCCTACTTGGCACTGTGCAAAATTGACAGTGGTATCGAAGGATATGGGTTGAAGTATTAAAAAAAAAAGAAAAAAAAAGAGAGAAAGCATGTGTCTATGTGGGTGCATGCCATGAGAGAAATCAATCCACATTAACTCCGCTATCTTTGGTAAAAATCTTACTGCTAAAAATATATGAGTTCTATTACATTGATTATGTGGTCAGTGTACTCTAACTTCGTCACCAGAAAAAGGTGGTAAATGAATTAGAGAATGTGGGCGATACAAAAAGAAAAAAAAAATTTATGAGTGGAAAAAAATCTTGGAAATCCTATTCCTGTAAACAAAAGTTGATAGTTATGAATTGAAATTGGATGAAGCCTTCAGATTTATATTCTACTTATTATGCAAGTTGTGAAATTTTATTTGATTAAGTTGTGAATCATGAGAATTGAATTCAAAGGGTGATGTGTTTATTTGAGATTTTATGAAGCAATTGGGGAAAGTTTTTCATTGGTGATTGTATTTAATAAATTTATTCTTCATGAGAAAGTCTATGCTCATAATCAATTTTTGAGTTTTGCTTGAGGATAAACAAAGTTTGAGCCTTATGTGTTTGATGACACCAAAATTCATAGTATATTTTGTGTCATTTCATTGGTCTTTTGTGTTATATTTATGCTACTTTGCTTATTTTTAAGCCTTATTTGTCAAGTATTACGGAATCTACACCATTTCTTATTTTTGATCATTTTCAGGTTAAAAGTGCCATATTTTGATGGATTTTGCAAGATTTGAGCACACCAATGGATTCCAGACGTCGAAACGAATCTACCTGCCAAATTTCATGCGAATCAGAGTCAGTTTGGGCAAAATATGGCACTTCCGTGTGAAATTATACGATACCATAATTTTCTGCAATTTTAACCAAAAAGTTTTGGCAAAAATACGGCACTACCGTATTTTTGGTGAAAACTTTCACAATACCGTATTTTGGGCCCAAAAACACAATTTTTACGGGTCTGAATCTTGTGCGGACCATAACTTTTGATCCAGAGCTCCAAATTGAGATCTGAAAGATGTTCCGGACTCGTCTATAAGAGGCGAAGATGTACGAAGTGGAAGCACCAATGTTTATCCACGATTGAGGGAGAATTTGAAGAAATCGTCACCGCACTAGGGTTCATCGCCATTCGCTGTACAGACCACCTCCGACCACGATTTTAGAGAAGAAGCTTCGCCTGAGGAAGAAGAACACACCACAGATGTTTTGGCTTGAAATAAGATCAATCTAGGGAGAAATCAATAAAAATGTGCTCGTGACACTATTCATCACGAAGTCAAAGACAAATTACGGGCTGCGATTTACTTGCAGCCCTGCTTTGTAACTTTTACTCCTTCCTTACTATCTCCAATCATACTAAAATTATGTTTTGCTATTATTCTTCCATCATGTTAGCTTAAATTCTTCTTGGGACAAGGGGGTGTTATTCTCTTGATATTTGAATGACTAGATAACTTTTCTCACATCAATATATCTCTGCTATGGTTATTTTACGCAAGTGATTTATTGCCTTCAATCGCTTTTAATATCATGCTTTAACATGTTTTGGAGTTTTATGCTATGGACTGAGAAGATGATATCATAGAACTTGGAACCCTATAATTTATTGTAAGAACTCATCGCATGAGATTGGTTGTGCTCTTATCTTTAGATTTTAGAAGTTTATTTCTTGTTATTGACATGACCTAGAATTCGTTGTTGTTATAGACATGATAACATGCTAGAGATAGACGTTAGATTGCTAGAAAGCCTTGAGTAAAACCTGTGAAACTAAGGTGCGAGAGTGCTTAGTTTTGCTTGAGATCTTGGTATTGAGATGGAATGCACTAGAGTGATTCTTAATCTCATTAACCGAAATTCACTTATATTTAGCATTGAATTGATCTTGCGCGAGAGGGAGGATCGTTCTTTGCAAACTAATTGTGCGAGAGTGAGTTAGTTTGTTTATCAAGTGAATTATATCTTAACCGTGACAGAGATAAATTGATGATTCTTTAATTCTGTTTAGTTATGAATATCAAGTTGAAGAAACCCCTAGTCCCGATTCTCTCATCCTGATTTACTTCAATTACAGTTCGATTGCTTTTTACACAATTCTCGATTCGCTTAGCTAGTGAAAACTCAATTAGTCGGTACTTAACAACGAAGCCCCTGTGGTTTGATATCTTATTTATTACTTCGAGTATCCGTGCACTTGCGGACTAATTGAGTTAGCCCAAACGGATGTAAGATACTATTCATCAAGTTACAAAAAGTAGCTGGAGCATTGGTTAGCCCAAACGGCATAACCAAGAACTCATATGATCCATAGCAAGTGACACAAGTAGTCTTTGGCTCATCGTTTTCAGCAATCCTCATCTGCCAATATCCTGATCGAAGGTCTAACTTGCTGAATACCTTGGCATGCACAAGGCGATCAATCAAGTCCTGGATCAAAGGAATGGGATAAGAGTTCTTCACAGTAACCTTGTTCAGAGCTCTATAATCCACACACATCCTCATAGAACCATCCTTCTTTCTCTGAAATAAGACTGGTGCTCCGTAGGGTGCTTTTGATGGCTGAATGTAACCAGACTCCAATAAATCATCCAACTGCCTTCTGAGCTCCGCTAGCTCAGCCAGAGGCATCCTATAAGGTGGCTGTGCAGGTGGAACAGCTCCTGGGATCAGCTCTATAGAGTGATCGATGTCCCTTCTAGGTGGTAACACCTTGGGCATCTCAGGTGGTACAACATCGCTGAACTCCCATAATAACCCTCCAATAGGTACAGGTAACTGCTGAATCTGATCATCCAAGGTAACCTTCGCCGCCCCCAAACTCACTCCCTCAACCTCACGGCTCCTACTAGAACTAGGAAGGATGGCCTGTCTGTTGGTGTTTATGCCCTGCAGACCAATGTATGGACATAGTCGGGCATTGTTTAAATATACTTTAATAGAATTATTATTCTCCATAAAGGCATGGTCATTATTATGCAGACTTCTCTACCTGCGTTGATGTATTGAGTTGCATAAATAATGTCCCAGGAGTGTGGATTGGATCCATTCTCATAAGCTATCCCCAATCAAGGTACCTTAGCAGATATGGGACAACTTTGGTACATGTGAGACTGGTGTATGGGTTGGTTAAGTGCGAGGCACAATAATGCAGGCATACAAGAGCATTGGATGCACTGGAGTGATCCACCGTGAGGATTGACTTATCTAGTCAACAAGTCAATCTCACATGCAAGAGGTTTGCATTGATCCTTAGACTTGAGGTATTCATGTCTAGATTTGATGATGGGTATGCTTTGATGCAGTCTTACGTCTCTCCGTAATTGGGAGACCAAAACGACTATCATTGGGCATGTCATAAGTCATGTAGAGACATGGATGACCAATAGTAGGATTTGCCCCTTCCTTATTGGAAGCATGATATCCACTCGGGGGGCGCCCCACCTTATTGGTGCATGACAGGAATGTGTGGCCACACTAGTTGAGTCACGACCAATGCATTGGATTGATAAACTTGAGACTAATCCAATGGCAGGATATCAGCTTAGGCAAAGGGATCTATAATGCATGCGAATCCTCGTTGCTTGGTTAGGAGTTGTTGTCATATGACTTAAGTCCTATGACATGGGTAGTAGTGATGTGTTGCTAGATACCCCTCACTACTTATGATGTTTACATCATTGCCATCGTCATTAGGATCCTAAGGGGTCACACGCAATAGAGTCTTGACGTTGCTTTAATCAGAAGCCTTTGGATCAAGTTATTGGATAACTTGGATACATTTGGAAGATTTCATCAGCGCCAATGGGCCTGATGAGTTGGAAGAAGGTTATTGGAGCCAAACTTCAATTTTGGCAGGTTGACCCGAAATTGACCTAGATTGGTCACATTTGGATTAAGGTTGCATTGGATTGGATCCAATAGCTTAATCAACCCATGACATGAAGTTTGGGCTTGCTCATTATCCAACGAGGCCCAATAACTAGTTGTCAAGAAGAGGTATAAGCAAATAAGGGTATAATGGGGTGAAGTGGGCGCATGTTGCTTCATAAGGAAGCATTAGGCGCCTCCCCCTTTGTTCCTTGGATGGTATCTTGCCTCTATGGTAAGTGTTGGGGCTGATATGGCTTGAGAACTCTTTTGGAAAGAGCTTGGGCGCATATGAGAAGTAGGGAGAGGTTTATGGTAAAGTCTTGGAGACTTTCCTTATCTCATAAACCCTACATGCACCCAATGTCTTACCCTAGCCGAATACCTCTTGCTTGTTGCGCCTAACCCTTTTCCTTAGATGGAATGAATGCCTCTAAGGCATGTCATGGGCTGATATATTGCTTGGGGTGCAAGACAAGGTCTTGGCGCATAAGGAAGGGTTGAATGGGTTTAAGTAAATATCTTGGAGACTTTCCTTGTCACAAACCTTTTCATCCTAGCCATACACTTGGCATGATCCTAGCCCTTGCCCTAGCCACCTCTAGTCCTATTTATAGGACCCCTTGTCGCTCCCTCTTGCGTTCCAATCCTTGAAGGTATGAGGACTAATACACAAGGAGGCGTGGAGGCTTAGGGTGGCGACAACTAGAGAGCTTGGAGCTCTCCTTCTTCATCAAGGAGAGCAACCTTCTTCCTTCTTGTGACCGCAAGTTCTTCTTCTTCTCTATCTCTTCTTGGCGCAAGGAGTCTTAGTGCTTGGTGGCATCTTCTTGCCACAAGTACTCTTCGTTCCTTGGCCATAGGCACACCTTGGAGGTGGCGCAAGCAAAGAAGAAGAGGGAAGTCCTTGGCGGCATCTTCCCCATCCCCTCCTTGGCGCAACTTCTCTTGAAGGTGGCACAAGTGAGGTGAAGGCTTGATTCTCTTCCCGAGGCTAGCACCGAGCGTGGAAGGGAGCAATGTTGAGACGGTCGACGCGTGGATACTTGTAGAGGGCGAACACTTGGGCGCCTTCAACATGGCTTCGGCAACTAGACAAGCAAAAGAGGTACATCTCTAACACATCCTTGTGTCTTCTCTCTCGCATGGATCCTTGGGACTGGAATATGTTTCGAGTGTAATGATTCTTCCACTGCATCCTAGGACAGCAAATTTTTAAATTACACCCGGTATTCCCTAACATGGTCCTCCCTTATGTCCCCTCGGCTGCACGGGTGCTGAACTGATCTGGGGAAGATCATCCACTAATCTGACATGAGCTAGATACGTGGACACTCCACGCCGAAGTCCCCTGGCAACAACTGAAGCTGCAATCACTTCTTTGCCCTTATTGCTTTTCTCCACCTTTGCCCCAATGTGGCAAGGGAGAAAGCAAGGTGATCTCTCATCAGTAATCTGTATCCCGTTCAAGTGTGGCATTGGGACTGCTTTGGCTCGCCGAAGCAAGTCCATACCCACTATCACATCAAAATCATCTAGGGCTATCACCATAGCATGCACATGCCCTGACCAAGATCCTAACCTGACAGGTACATCATAGGATACTCCTGCAGCCTTCTTTGGATCTGTGTTCACTATCTTTACACTGTTGGTACACGGCATGGTCTTTAATTTCAACTTGTCCTTCACCCTATCTGAGACAAACAGATGGGTGGCTCCCGTGTCTACCATGGCTGCGATCTGTACGTCGATAAGGACTAGATCCACGTACATCAGAGGGCTCGACCTAGCACTAATGTTGGCAATGACCAACGGGTTAACTGAGCCCCAGTGTATCCCGGGTCATCCCTGCCCTCTGTGGTATCAACTGTCACTAAGGAAGCAATCTTCTTCCTGGTAGGAAAATCCCTCATCATATGGGGACCATAGCAGATGAAGCACTCTAGCTTCCTACCACTGCTAGTTTTGGCGATTGCTCCTGAAGCCTTCCCCTGCTGCGGCTGGGGTCTCTGCTGAACCTACTGCGGCTTCTTTCTTTGCGCCTGTGGCTGATGTGCCACTGCCTTGCCCTTTTTCCAGTTGGGCACTGATGGAGGGACCAACCCTGCTCCTAGAAGGTCTGGTAGGCCCAGGAGGAAGCCCACTAGATATGGCTTTTCGTCCTAGGTCACCCTTTCTTTCCTTATTTGCACCTTCCATATTTGCAATTTACTTTGGTAAGAATAAACTTTAGTTCTAGTGCACCTTGTAGTTTCCTTATTAGGTCATGCATTGCCTTCTAGAATAGTCTACTGGTTTTTGTGCTAATAATTGGGCAAGTGAAAGCCCAGCTCAAGGGGATACTAAAGAAGCTCAAGCCAAGCTACTCAAGTGGAGCTCCAATTATGGAAAGAGGCTCTTCAACACTTTAACTAGAGACTTCAAGTTGAAGGAGCTTATATTGAATGCAACTCCACCTTCCAAATCAGCCCAAGGCGCCACCTTTGGAGGAGAATTCGAATGCAAGAACCAGCCCACCTCTTGCCATTTGTGTCAAGCCTTCAATGCGCCTCCATCAAGATCCACAAATCAGGGAGAAAATTGAGGCAAAAAATTGTGTTCACACCTTGATTGGAAAGAAGCCACCGAATACTCATCCACAAAAGGCCAACCGAGCACCTTCATGAAAGGAAATCTCTTCAACGTTTGAATCAAGCCAACAAAAGGAAAGAGCTCAAGAGGATTTGGCCACAAGAAAGCTCCATCAAAGAACAAAATTCGAAATTCAAATTCAAATTCCTATAAGGAAATGTTTTAATAGAGGATTTATTTCTTCCTTCTTGCAATTACGCCAAGGGTAAAATGTCACCCTTGCCCATGGTCTAAACAAGCCTATAAGTTGTAATCCCTTTGCTTATTGTCAATTAGTTGCCTAGGTTAAAATTTGAGTGTTTGCAATGGTGCTTGTGCCGCCTACAATTTTCTATATCCCTCTTTTCTAAAAGGGGCCGAGCCCTTTCCCCCTTCACCTCTTCTCTTCTTCTAGCCGAGAACCCTATCTCCCCTTCACCATCAAGGCCTTCTCCAAGCGCAAGTAAACTCCTATCATCCAAAGACGTGGAGGCACTCTTGAAGCCGGGATCTAAAGGAAGACATCTCAATAAACAAGCTAAGTTTACTTACTCCTAGTGATGTTTTCTTTTCTCATCTTCTAGAGCATCTTCCTACACTGAATTATAGTTGATTGTTGTAGGTTGGCGTAAGGTTTGGAGATCCATATTGGCGCAAGCTCTCTTCTCTTCCACCCCCCCCCCCTCTCTAAATATAGATAGTCCTTATTTTGTTAGCAAGAGAACTTGGGAGCCTAACTCCCCTCTTGAATCCTTGTCGTTGTTGGACACTTAATGTTTTTTTTAACACTCACCCACGCATGTGTGGGCTTGGATGATTGCATGTGTGTAAGCTCATAGGGCCCTACTTCGTTGCCATCAAACATTGGACCAGTGAAGAACGGGAAGGTGACCCCTTCTATTCTCAAGGGGTCCAAGGTGAGCATTTATTTCATGCAAGTAGTTTAAAGTAATCTAGCTTTCGGTTTTCCCTATTACAAATACCAAAAATATTTTCCAACTTCGTTAGAGTAATTTTCAGTTTTCTTACTACAAAATACAAAAAAATATATATATTTTTTCTCAAAGCGTTGTTTGCATGCACCTTGCCTTGTGTTTGCCCCGTGCATCAGTTTGGTATCAGAGCCTATCTTAGAATAGATTTTTAGCCTCAAAAACTAATTTTCAACTTCTTAGACTTTTCTTAGACCTAGGTGTTTTAAAGAAAGTGGTTTTTCATAATTGGCTATTATATCTATCATAATATTTAGGAGCCTTATTTTGAAAACTACAATTTTTTCAAAACTATTTTCTACCATGACTACTAGGTCCGGTGCAAATTCCAATAACTACTCTAATCCTAATGAAATGGATAGAATGGACATGATGTTTAACATGCTTATGAAACTCCAAGATGAAGTTAGGGACCTTAGATCTAGAACCCAAAACAATGAAAATCCTAGAAGTGATAGACCCCCTAGCCAACATGCAAGTGAACTCATCTTAGATGAAAATCCCCAATACAATAGGGATCATCATAGGAGAACCCATGAACCCGAGTGGGAAGAGCAACATGCCTATCCCTACCAAAGACCTAGGGAAGATGATGTGCAACGCAACATCAAACTCACACCTCCAACCTTTAGTGGTTCCCTTGACCCTAGAGAGTTCTTAGATTGGGTTGACAAGCTTGAACGATATTTTCACTGGAGTATGATACCTAATCATTCCAAAGTTAGGTTCACTCGTTGTCTCTTAGAAGGCACTGCTAGATTATACTGGACTAGTGTAGAGAGAAACCAAGAGATGTTTGGACGTCTCCCTATTGAGAGATGGGAAGATATGCGAGACAAGCTTAGGGATAAGTATGTCCCTCCTTACTTCCAACTCAAGATAGTTGATGAAGCCATGAGCCTAGTCCAAGGTAGCCTATCTGTCACTGATTACATCACTAGGTTTGATGAACTCCTTCTGAGGAGTGGCATCCATGAGCAGCCTCATGTCTCCCTTAGCAGATATAAGAATGGACTTAGGCCTGAGATCAAAAGAGGAATGACCTACTACCAAATAGACTCTAGAGAAACCGCCTACCAAAGAGCCTTAGAGGTAGAAGACAACTTAAAAAGAGCTTTTAGGAGAGAGGTTAGTTTCCCTAGGACTTATCCTAAGACACCTACATCCAACCCTTCAAGCTCCCAACCCAAAGCCCCAACATCTACACCCTCTAGACCTAGGATCACCCAAGAGTCCAATAGAGTCACTTGCCATGCCTGTCACCATGTAGGACATTATATGAAAGACTGCCCGAAGAGAGTCCTATACTTAGGTGAAGATAGACCAGAGGAAATGTATGAGGAAAACCATGAAGAAATCCACAATCCTGACTCAGGATGTACGATATGTGAAGAACTCATATATGATAGTGGTGAAGAGCAAACCCAAGACACTTTAGGAGTGGTTAGGTGTACCCTAATCAAACCTACCCCTATCGAGGACTGGCATAGGACTAGTATTTTCCACACCTACACGAAATGCAATGGCAACACGTGCAAAGTAGTGATAGATGGGGGAAGTAGTCTAAACACAGTCTCTCACACAGCCTTAGTAAAGTTCAACCTTAAGGCAGAACTGCACCTCAGCCCCTATAGCATATCCTGGGTTAACTAGTCTAGTGTCCCAGTTACCCATAGGTGCCTAGTGCCTCTTCAGTTTGCCATGTACCAAGGCAAGATCTGGTGTGACGTCATAACCATGGATGTCGCCCAAGTCTTACTCGGTCGCCCTTGGTTATTTGACATGGATGTTATCCACTACGGTCGGACTAAAACCTATGTCTTTAGCCATGATGGGCAAAAGATCAAGCTGAAACCTTCCATGCCCAAAGAACTTAAGGCTTCCACCAACAAGGGTAAGATAGAGGAACCTAAGGACCCCAAACCTACTATCCAACTCATAAGGTCCCATGCCTTCACCCAAGATTGCTTAGAGTCCAAACAATTGTACTCCCTAGTCATTAAGGAAACCAACCCAGATGAGGAGTCACCTATACCCATAGAAGTTGAGACCTGATGACACCAAAATATATTGTATATTTTGTATCGTTTTTTATACCATTTCATGCTAAATTGAAGATCTTTTGCTTATTTTCATACTCAATTTATCAAATATTGCAAAGTCTACTTCTATTTTGGTTTTTCATGATTTTTAGGTAAAAAGGCACTATTTTGAGGCGTTTTCAAGCAAAATCAAATACATGAAAGAGTTACCATCATCAAGAGGAGGTCACCCAAGAAATTTCACGCAAAATAGAGCAACACAGCAAAATACGGCAATGCTGTAATCCATTTTACGGTACTGTAATTTCAGACAGTACCGTAAAATCAGAACACTGCCGTAATTTGGAGGATTTTCTGATTTTACAGCACTGCCGTAAAGAATTACACTGTCATATTCTTCAGCGCTTTCAGAACAGAAACCTTTGCTGATTTTACGGCACGATCGTAAACTATTCTACGGTACCGTATTTCCCAGGCGATCCTGACCAGAGAACTCATCCAATTTTACAGCACCATCGATAAATATTTTACAGGCCATAATTTTGACTTTCGGTGGACAGAATGAAAATACGGCACTGCCGTAAAATATTACACGGTCGTAATTTCCAGCCAAAATCGCTAGTTTTCCGCGGCCGAATCTTGCGTGGGCCTTAACTTTTGATCCAGAACTCCAAATTTAGATCTAAAAGTTGCTGCGGACTTGTCTTTAAGAGGAGAAGACACATGCACTAAAAAGAAGAAAACTTTTATCACATATCGCGAGAGCAATTGTCAGAGACGCGGTTAGGGTTTGGCTTCACGTCGAGAGGCGTGTAGGACACCTCCGGCCGTGATTTTCACGCAGAAGCTTCATCAGGAGGAGAGGAGGACATCACAGAAGTTTCAAAATGTTTGGAGTCCGATCGGAGGGGAAATCAATAAAACAACGGTGACAGTGCTTTTCATCGAAGCAAATTACGGCTATAAACTCTTTTACAGCCGTGGCGTAAAGTTGTTTCTCCTTTCTTTTCATTTTTTTATCACTCTGAGACTATGATTCTTTGTATTTCCCTCTCCATGCTTGCTAGACATATTGTGGGATATGGGGTGTAATCCCCTTGATTTTTAATGATTAGATAATCTTTTCTTTCGTCATGATAATTCTACTTTGATAATTTTACCTATTCGATTATTGTTCTAAGTTTCTCCTTAGTTTACTTTTTGTCATCATGAATAGAGTTATTGCATTAAGGACCGAAAGGTGACATGCTTGAGAATTGGAACCCTAAAATTGATTAATAGGAACTCACCGTAAGAAAATAGGTTAAGTTCTTATTTTTTTATTTTAGATGACTAATTGCCTTGATGATGATTATGAACCTAGGATTAAGTTAGTGTGTCAAACATGGAGATCTTGCATGAAAGTGAGGATCAGAACGATGGAGAACCATAGGTAGAACTTGTGTTGAATCTCAGATGCATGAAAGTGATCCTTGAGATTCCGCTTAAGACAATCAACCTAGAATTCGGATGCACGAAAGTGATCTTGAGTTCTTTGATTGATGATTTACTTATCATCAGCTTTGGATAAATATTGCGCGAAAGCGAGGATTTGTCTCTGCATGGTTGTCTATACGAAAGTGAGATAATCCCCTTATTAAGTAAATTAAGTCTTTATCAAATTAGAATTTGATTGATGAACATCCTTATATATCTAGTCATGAAAATCAAGGTGGATGAAACCCTAGTCCCATGTATATCTCTCTGATTATCTTACGCTCTTAGATAGCGAAAATACAACTATTTGATACTTAACACGTAGGTCTCTGTGGGATCGATATTTTTATTACTTCGAGTATCCGTGCACTTGCGGACACTACAAGTTAGGGACAACAAGTTTTTGGAGCCGTGCCAGGGAGTGACAATAGCCCTGTACGCCAATACCTTTGGCCGCGACCCCTGAAATGAGTCTACCTGCTTGTATTTAAAAGTGTGCCCTTTCGGATCACAACAAGTTTTTGGCGCCGTTGCCGGGGACCTTAGTTTTGTTAATATCAAAATAGTTGTTAGTATTGCTAGACTAAGTTTTATTTGTTTTAGATTTAACTTTATTTTTTCTTTTTGCAGGTTTTGGATTTTCACAGTGGTGACAGAACTGCGATTCCTAAAATTTGTGAATTTGCTTGTGTTTTATATTTTCTATTTTTTTATATATATTATGAAAAAAAAACTTTTGATTGATTGGTGTTGGATTATCTCTCTGCTTTTGATAGATTTGATAAATGTCTTTTCATCACAATTCATGGGCTTCTGAAAGAGGTAAGGTATACATGCAACAAGGTGAGCACAAAGATTATTCACAGATGACTCTTGCAGAAATAGCGAAATTACACTCTTATTTTGTTACAAGTAATATTTGTAAGTCTTCTGATCATTATACTTCTGATTGTAAATTTTTAATGCCTAAAAATTCTAATTCTTCATGTTACCTAGATGATCATTATGATTCTAGTTGGA
>CM050438.1:78901340-78908283 GCA_027562315.1 Costus pulverulentus
CATTTCTTTCTCATGTGCAGAATAATTGATTTCAACATTCTTCAACTTCCTACTCTCATAAGCAATCGGCATGCCTTCCTGGACCAAAACCCCACCCAAGCCTCTGTCTGAGGCATCCGTATGTACCTCAAAAGGCAATGCAAAATCAGGAAGTCTGAGGATAGACTCTGAAGTAATCTTCTCCTTCAGATCATCGAATGCCCTCTGGTGCTTGCCCTCCCAGCACCAGGCAACATCCTTCCTCAACAGATCTGTAAGAGGAGCTACAATCCTGGAGTAGCTCTGGATGAATCGCTTGTAAAAGTTAGCAAGCCCTAGGAATGACCTCAGGGTGCTAACAGTAGTAGGGGCCGGCCACTCCTTGATAGCCACCACCTTCCTCTCATCCATGCGAACCTGTCCTCCTCAAACGATGTCCCCAAGAACTCCACCTCAGTCTAGGCAAAATTGCATTTCTCTAGCTTAAGGTACAGCTGGGTCTCTCTAAGTACAGTCAAGACCTGCCTCAAATGCTTTGTATGCTCCTCCAAACTACCAGAATATATGACAATGTCGTCCAAGTATACCATAACAAAGTTATCCAAGAATGGATGAAGTGTGTTGTTCATCAGGTTGCAAAAGGTAGCCGGAGCATTGGTTAGCCCAAACGGCATAATCAAGAACTCATATGACCCATATCGAGTGACACAAGTAGTCTTTGGTTCATCGCCTTCAGCAATCCTCACCTGCCAATATCCTGATCGAAGGTCTAACTTGCTGAAGACCTTGGCATGCACAAGGTGATCAATCAAGTCCTGGATCAAGGGAACGGGATAAGAGTTCTTCACAGTAACCATGTTCATAGCTCTATAATCCACACATATCCTCATGGTTCCATCCTTCTTCTTCTGGAATAAGATTAGTGCTCCGTACGGTGCTTTTGATGGCTAAATGTAACCAAACTCCAATAAATCGTCCAACTGCCTTCTGAGCTCCGCTAGCTCAGCCGAAGGCATCCTATAAGGTGGTTGTGCAGGTGGAACAGCTCCTGGGATCAACTCAATAGCATGATCGATGTCCCTTCTAGGTGGTAACACCTTGTGCATCTTAGGTGGTACAACATCGCTGAACTCTCGTAATAACCCTCCAATAGGTACAGGTAACTGCTGAATCCGATCATCCAAGGTAACCCTCGCCGCCCCCCAAACTCACTCCCTGCACCTCATGGCTAGAACTAGGAAGGGTGATCTAGCCTCCCCTATGTCCTCTTTGCTGCTCTGGTCTAGAAGCAATCTGGGAAGATCATCCACTAGTCTGATATGAGCTAGATATGTGGACTCTCCACGCCGAAGTCCCCTGGCAACAACTGAAGCAGCAATCACTTCCTTGCCCTTGTTATTTTTCTCCACCTTTTCCCCAGTGTGGCAAAGGAGAAAACAAGGTGATCGCTCATCAACTATCTGTATCTCGTTCAAGTGTGGCATTGGGACTGCTTTAGCACGCCGAAGCAAGTCCATACCCACTATCACATCAAAATCATCTAGGGCTATCACCATAGCATGTACACTCCCTGACCAAGATCCCATTCTCACAGGTACATCATAGGATACTCCTGCAGCCTTCTTTGGATTTGTGTTCACTGTCTTCACACTGTTGGTACACGGCATGGTCTTTAACTTCAATCTATCCTTCACCCTATCTGAGACAAACAGATGGGTGGCTCCCGTGTCAACCATGGCTGCGATCTGAACATTGTTAAGGACAAGATCCACATACATCAGAGGACTAGACCTAGCACTGATGTTGGCAATGACCAATGGGTTAACTGAAGCACCAGTGCATCCCTGGTCATCCCTGCCCTCTGCAGTAACAACCATCACTAAGGAATAGATCTTCTTCCTAGTGGGACAATCCCTCATCATATGAGGTCCATATCAGATGAAGCACTCAAGCTTCCTACCACTGCTAGTGCTGGCACCCTGCTCAGCAGCCTTCCTCTATGGAACTGGCTGATGCTAAGGCTTCTTCCTTTGCGCTTGTGGCTGATGTGCCACTGCCTTGCCCTTTTTCCAATTGGGCACCCACTTCTTCTACTGGCCCTGCCCTATAGGCCTCCTCTAAGGTGATGAAGTAGAAGTGGTCATGGCTCCTGTAGATCGAGCTCCTGTCAAATCCACTAAAGCATCTGCAGCATACACTACCTCTCTACATGTGGTGACTCCCTTCCACTGTAACTCACGAAAGGCCCAATCCTGCAAACCATCAGTGAAAGAGTGGAACTTCTCCTCTTCAGTCATACTGGGCACCTCCAACAGTAAAGTCCCGAACTGCTTTACATACTCTCTGATGGGACCAGTGTGCTTCAGATACCTCAATGCCATGCGAGCACTGTGCAAAGTATTTGTTGGCCTGAACTGAGCCCTCATCTCAGCCTTCAGGGCATCCCAATCTGGGATCTCTGGAGTGTCCCCCTCAGTCCTCGGGGCAATATGTGTCCTCCACCATAGCTTTGCGTCGCCTCTGAGATAGACAGCACAAACCTCAATCCGCTCTGCCTCTCCAATACCTACAGTCTTAAAATAGTGCTCCATGTCAAACATAAAGTTTTCCAACTCCTTAGATACCTGCGCCCCCGCGAAGGTAGTAGGCTTGGGAACATGGTATCTGGCAGGCTGAACTGGTGCTAGCGCCATGGGTGTAGGTGGGTGTGCTATGACCTGCGCTAGTGTTATCTTCACCAAGTTCAAATCTGCCATGAGAGTCTCCATACCATGGGCCATCTCCGCTAACTGACCCTCAAAAGAGTGTGTCATCTCGGCAATATGACCCTTAGTCTCCTGCTGAACAGAATGGACTATGCCTCGCAAAGCTGCAACTCACTTACTGAGTGACTATCCCTGTCCATCAAAGGGATCCACACCTGTAGCCAACTGTATCCTCGCTATAGCTGCCTCCATCATCGAGAACCTCTCCTCGAGCTATGCCCGAGCCACCATACTCCTGGTGGACGGTACAATCTTGGCAACCAGATGTGAACTAATGGAACTGATGGAAGTATTGGGTAAAACCTCGGAATGGCCGGAACTGACCGATTAGTAGATTTATTGATGAATTACGCCCTGGGCACTAGGCACCGACATACGCAACCCCCAAATAGTAATCTGACTAACGTCGATATCCCTAAGCCAATCGTCCCAACTCTGAAATCCTAGTAAATCCGGTGAACTATGTTGAAAGATGGGCTGTGATACTAGTTGTCACTCCCCAATTTTTCACGCCTAAAATCAGGGAGTGATGGCACAATTTACACACCTCTGTGTAAACTGTCAGCCAAATGCTCACACTGAGTACAATGCATCTAATGCGGAAGTCTAATACAATGCGCTCTCACTCTACAGATCGTCTCTCAGCAATACAGTTCTCTCCCTCACTCGGCCTACTCAAACTGCCTCTCGCTCTGCCTAACCACACTGGCCGAACTCTGAAGTACTGAAGCACGGTGGCGGTTTAGGGTTTCAAGACCCCAAACGCATATGCACACCAAAGCGCCCTGAAACTCACAAGAGATGCTGGCAGATAACCACATGCTGGCAGGAGGGTCTATCGGAGACCAAAGAGCAATAGATAGATGCTCAAAACCTAACAAGCAATGAACTACTGGACTGCTTAATCCTAAGATAGATATATCACTACACAGCGAGATCAGAGAGAGACAAGTACAATACTTGCGCCCCCTCTAACCTAAAACTGATAAAACTCCAACGATGAAATCAACTCGTCCAAGTAAGTACTTGGGTATGAGAGGACCCTCTACCCCAATCCCGCGTAGAGGTACACAATCAATATATATATAAAACCAATGTTATACAATAGAGTTAGGGTTTATACCAACAAGCTATGCACAAGCACTCCTCTTCTTCTGTCAAAGAATCCGAGTGCCCAAAGAACTCCACAAGAGCCAACCCTAGAGTCACCCCTCTAGGTGGTAGATGATGAAGATTAGCCCCTTGTCCTCACAAGGGCTTCTCGCCAACTCCCCTTGACAAACCGAATTGTCAAGGAGTCCTTGTAGTCGCCAAGAACACAAAGGGCAACAAGGTGTCGGCCCAAGAACACTCACCTCCAAGTGTCCAAGATCCTTCCTTGCCTCCAAGGAAGGTCATGCCAAGCACCACTCGCCAAAGCCTCCAAAGCCGAGTGGAAGGAAGGAGATGATCGCCACAAGCAAGCCACCAAGGTCTCTTGTCGCCCTCTCCAAGACTTGCATGAATCCTCTCTAGGTTTTCATAGAAAGCCGCCAATGCCTCCTAACTCTCCTATTTGAAATTCAAGTGGATCAGGTTTGGTTTAAATGAACCAACCCGCTATCCTTCATGATGGATCCGCCCATGGTAAGTGGATAGTCGCCCATGTGGATCTAAGAGCCTTAAGTGAGTGGGGATCCAATTAATGTCTTAATGGATCTTCACTTAACCTCTTAATGGATCTTGTCTTTAAGTTGTCACAAGCCAAGCATGTGCCAACTCAAATAATAAACCAAGTAATGCCGCCCATGTCCAAGCCACATAGGTCAGCACCTAGGACTCCAGTCTGAGCCCTGATCGAGTCCAAGTCCATCTCCAATGACCATGGTTAAGGTGACCATGGTTAAGATAACCTTGGTTAGGTTAACCATGCTTATAGACTCCAAAGAACTCCAAAGCACCCCTAGGCCATGCCCAAGGATAGAAAGTGTCAGTGTACCAGCAAAAATATACTAACACAGTGTCAATGTCCTAGCTCCTCTACTAGGCTCACTCTAACACCAAGCCTAACTCCAGTCAAGAACCTCCATCCCTCCTCAGATCCCACTAAGTCCATCGGATGGGATAGGGTATAACCCCAGTATACCCAGGGCATCACACTAGGGGTAGTAGGGGGACATGCCCTCATGCCCACAAGGCATGTGCCCCGTACTACCCCCAGTATGCAGAGTGCCAAATGTGTAAAATTAGCCTTGCTACTGCTTGGGAAGCCTTTTGCACATTGGTGGTAGTCTGCATACTGGAGTTAGTAGGGAGGACATGGGGAACCTCTACTAGGTGGCACTTTGTATATTGGGGGTAGTAGGGGGACATGCCCTCATGCCCTCAAGGCATGTGCCCTGTACTACCCCCAGTATGCAGAGTGTCAAATGTGTAAAATTAGTCTTGCTACGGCTTGGGAAGCCTTTTGCACATCGGTGGCAATCCCCCTACTGGAGGTAGTAGGGGGGACATGGGGAAACTCTACTAGGTGACACTTTACATACTGGGTGTGACACCCGGGGTACTTTGGGGTACTACCCCGCCTTTCCCATGGACTCAAGGAGGTTATGAGTAGGGATGAAGGGGGTAAAGTTGAAGAAGAGCATGAAGTAGTGAAGTTAGGTCACTAACCATGTGTTATGATGTTTTGTAGGTACATGGCAAGGAGCATGCCCTTGCAAAAACATAAGGGTCAATGTAGGAGGCTACATGGATCATGTGATGTAGGACAGGGAACTAAAACATTCAAATGACGCCTTTGAAAACTGGTTTTGATAAATAGCTAAATAATAAGGGAAAACCGAAGTTATGCTAACGAGGTTTGAAAACTAATTTTTTTTGTATTTTAAATATATAGGAAAACCCGAGTTTAAACTAAGAACTGTAAATAAGAATTACACTACAAAAACAGTAAATGCAGGAAGTAAGCTTACAGTGCAGCCCTTGAGAATCGAAGGACTGTGCTTCCTGTTCTTCACCGGTCCTACTCTGATGGAAGGTGTAGGGTGGAGCTTACAAACATTCACAGAAAGATCCGTACAGGTCACGTATTTTAATACAAAATAAAGGGGCCAAAGGGGAGGTTAAGCCTCACAAGTTCCTTTGCTAGTCCTAAGATATCTAGAGGGAAAGGGGAGGAGAAAGGAGGGAAACGCCCCTCCTAGATCCACACCAAGTGCAAGCTACAAAGTTAGAAAACCAGGATTAGTGTAGAGAAGAGTTCTCAAAATCAAATGAAGAGATTAGGAGAAGAGACTTAGCCGAATAGGATGAAGACTCCTTGAGGCCGAGGGATGATCTTCTTCTTGCTCCAAACCGAGGGTGAGAGAAGTTCTCCTTGTGGTTGCGCACATGAACAAAGGGGAGAGCTTCTTAGGATTTTGGTGGAAGGGTTAGAAGAAGGGAGAGGAACTCGGCCAAAGAAGAATTCTATCACTAACACAAGCAATTAACCTAGGAAACTAATAGACAATATTATTTCATCAAAAGCTAATGAAAATACATGAGAGGGGGTTACATTTATAGGCGAGTTAGGGGGTGGGCAAGGCGGTCATTTTCCCCTTAGGTGCCACTTACAAAATTGGAGAGAAAAATTCAGCATTTAATTTCAAGGTGTGAATGCAATTAAGAGTGTGAATTCTTTCCTTCTTTGGTGAAGCTTCTTTGGAAGTTCTTTGAAATTTGAATGGCTCCTTGTTGTTGACGAGATGGCCTCCTTCCTTGCTTGTTGTGGGCGCATAAATGAGGAATTCAAAATTTGAATTCCTTCCTTAAGAACGTTGTGCGGCAAGACATTGATAGAAACTTTCATTAAAGGCTCCCCTTTGATTGTGGATCTAGATTGGGGCTGATTTTGAATTCTTCCTTTGCTTGGCTGATGTGTTGGCGCATATCCATGGTTGGATGGTTGATGTGGCTGATTGGGAGAGGTGTCCAACTAATGTGGAAGTTGAGTTGGCAAGTGAGTTCATCTTTGAACTTGGAGTTGAAGGAGTTGAAGTCTACTTTCCTTCCTTGAGCTGAACTTGTTGAGTGGAGCTTGAGCTGGCCTTGGAGTGGAGCTTGAGCTAACCTTTAGCTTGAATGACCTGCAAAAAATATAACCAATGCAAGGATGCACTATCCTACCATGATGCAAAGTACATAAGAACTACATGCATTACAATGCACAACCTACT
>CM050438.1:78915348-78927886 GCA_027562315.1 Costus pulverulentus
CCGCAAATAGAGTGTTGGCTGGCAATTTACACAGAGGGTGTGTAGATTGCGCCATCACGCTCAGAATTTTAAGGCAAAAATTTAGCACAAAATTTAGGGCGTGACACTGGGGGCAGCAAATACAGCATATTTACTACATCTGTCCACTACCCCAAATACAGATGCCATCCCTTCTACTTTGGGGAAGTGGGTGATGAAGTCAATGGATATAGATGAAAATGGCCTGTCAGGAATAGGCAATGGCTGTAGGAGTCCTGCTTCTTTCCTCCTCTCTACCTTATCCTGCTGGCATACATGACATGTCTTAGTATAATGCTCAATATCCTCTTTCATCCCCGGCCAATACCAAGCTCTGCTAATCAAGGCATACATTCTCTTGCCTCCAGGGTGACCCGCCCACACGGTGTCATGATATTCCCTCATCAAACCGTACCTGATATTCCCTGAGGAAGGGACATATGGTCGGTCTCCTTTGGCCATGATCAGACCCTCATCACTAATATAGTACCTCCGGATGACCCCCATCCTGATCTGAGAAAGTAGCTTCTCATAGGTCTGATCTGCCAGTGCTGAATCTCAGATAAGTCCAACAATCTTGCTCTGAGCATAGGACACTGCACAACAAAAAGCTACCACTGCAATCCGGCTGAGTACATCAGGCACCTGATGAATGCGCCCCGGCTTATGCTCCCACCCAAAATCAAATTCGGCTAGCTGCTCCTGCCACCTAGCCTGTCTGGCTGATAACTTCTTTTGGGTCTAAAAAAACGTGTTGGCTACATTATCAGTTTTTACAGTGAACTTGCTCCCCAGCAAGTACACTCTCCATGTCCTCAAGCAATGCACTACAGCAAGCATCTCCTTCTCATGAGCAGAATAATTAAGCTTGTCACTTTTAAGCTTCTTGCTCTCATAAGCAATAGGCCTACCCTCCTGGACTAGGACTCCACCCAAAGCCCTATCCGATGCATCAGTATGAACCTCGAAGGGTAATGCAAAATCAGGAAGTCTCAATATAGGTTCTGAAGTGACCCTCTCCTTCAGATCAGTGAATGCCCTCTGGTGTCTCTCCTCCCAACACCAGGAAACATCTTTCCTCAATAGGTCGGTTAAAGGAGCTACAACCTTAGAATTGTCCTTTATGAACCGCCTGTAAAAATTAGCTAACCCAAGAAAAGATCTCAGGGTGCTAACAGAAGTAGGGGCCGGCCACTCCACAATAGCCGCCACCTTCCTCTCATCCATGCGCACTGATCCTCCTCCAACGATGTGCCCCAGAAACTCTACCTCTGTCTGGGCAAAATCACACTTCTCCAGCTTAAGGTATAGCTGGCTCTGTCTCAAAACCGCCAACACCTGCCTCAGGTGCTCAGTGTGCTCCTCCAAGCTACCAGAATATATCACAATGTCATCCAAGTACACCACTACAAACTTATCCAGAAAAGGATATAGGATGTTATTCATTAAATTACAGAATGTAGCTGGAGCATTGGTTAGCCCAAATGGCATAACCAAGAACTCATAAGATCTGTATCTCGTCACGCAGGTGGTCTTAGGTTCATCCCCCTCTGCTATCCTCACCTGCCAAAACCCGGAACGAAGGTCTAGTTTACTAAAGACCTTGGCATGTACCAACCGGTCTATCAAATCTTGGATCAAGGGGATTCGATATGAGTTCTTAACAGTGACTTTGTTAAGAGCTCTATAATCCACACACATACGCATCGATCCATCCTTCTTCCTCTGGAATAGCACAGGTGCTCCATATGGTGCTTTAGAAGGCTGGATGTACCCAGACTCTAACAATTCATCCAATTGCTTCCTGAGTTCCTCTAACTCAGCAGGAGGCATCCTATAAGGTGCTTGGGCTAGTGGAACAGCCCCTGGAATCAACTCAATCGCATGGTCAATATCACGCCTAGGTGGTAACACCTTCGGCATCTCTGGCGGCACTACATCACTGTACTCCTGTAACAACTCCCCTATAGTTGCAGGTAATTGTTGGATACGATCATCTAAAGTCATCTTCGCCGCCCCCATACTGGTCTCAACCCCTCGGCTCCTACTAGAACTTGGAAGGCTGGCCGGTCCTCCCCTATGTCCACACGGCTGCACAAGTGTAGAAACTGTTTGAGGAAGATCCTCCACTACTCTGACATGCGCCAGGTAAGTGACCTCTCCACGTCGAAGACCTTTGGCCACAATAGATGCTGCCACTATCTCCTTGCCCTTGTTACTACTCTCAACCTTTGCCCCAGTGTGGCAAGGGAGAAAACAAGGTGATCGCACATCCACTATCTGCAATCCGTTCAGGTGTGGCATTGGGACTGCCTTGGCACGCCGAAGCAAATCCATGCCCACTATCACATCAAAGTCGTCAAGAGCAGTCACCATGGCATGTACACGCCCTGACCATGAACCAAGTCTCACCGGTACATCATAAGAAACTCCAGATGCTCTCCTCGGATCTGCATTTACAGTCTTCACACTGTTAGAACACGGCATAGTCTTCAATCTCAATCTATCCTTCACTCTATCTGACACAAACAGATGAGTGGCGCCTGTGTCCACCATAGCTGTGATCTGGACATCGTTCAGAGAAATATCAATGTACATCAGGGGACTAGACCTAACACTGACATTGGCAATGACCATCGGGTTAACAGATATGCCAGCGCATCCAAGGCTGCCTCCTAGGTGGTGAAGTGGTCCTAGCTGCAGTAGATTTGGACCCTCCCAGATCTACTAAGGCATCTGCAGCTGCTACAGCCTCCCTGTAGGTAGTAACTCCCTTCCTGTGGAGTTCTCTGTAAGCCCAATCCTGCAGTCCACTGGTAAATGAGTGAAACTTCTCTTCCTCTTCCATGTTTGGTATCTCTAGCAGTAGAGTACCAAACTATTTCACATAATCTATAATGCTACCAGTCTGCCTCAAATATCTGAAAGCCACGCGAGCACTGTGCAATGTGTTCGCTGGTCTAAAATGGGCTCTCATCTCTGTCTTCAGAGCATCCCAGTCTGGGATCTCTGGTGCATCCCCCTCAGTCCTCGGGGCTACATGTGTCCGCCACCAGAGCTTTGCATCGCCTTTAAGAAAGGCTGCACACACCTCTATCTTGTTGGCCTCTCCTATGGCCGCCGCCCTGAAGTAATGCTCCATGTCAAAGAGAAAGTTCTCTACTTCCTTTGCAACCCGAGCACCCTCAAATGGTGTCAGCTCTGGAACATGGCGCCTAGCAGGTGCCACTGCTGCTGGCGCTGGGGTATGGGTCTGGTTCCCCAACTGTGTAATGGCAATCTTCATCAAGTTGATGTCTGCTGATATTGCCTCCATGCCCTGGCCGATATCCCCTATCTGGCCCTCAAAAGTATGAGTCATGTCTATGAACCGCTCCTCAACAGAATGAGTCAGCTCCGCTACATGACCCTCAGTCTCTATCTGAACATGGTGGATCATGTCCCTCATAGCACTAACCCTCTCACTGAGGGGTCCCTGATCAGCGTCGCCATCAACCCCAATGGCAAGCTGTATCCTCGTCAGGGCTGCCTCCAGCCTCGAGATCCTCTCCTCGAGCTGTGCCTGCGCTGCCATACTCCTCGTAGATGGCGCAATCTCTGGAACACGCTGTGAACTAGTGAAACTAGGGGAAATACTGGGTGATGTCTCTGAATGGTCAGAACTGATCGTCTAGCAGAATTACTGAGGAATTACGCCCCGGGCACAAGGCTCCGACGTACGCAACCCCCAAACAGTAATCTAACTAGCGTCTATATCCCTGACTCACTCGTCCCAACTCAGAAAACACCAGTAAATCCTGCTGATCTGTGCTGGAAGTGGGCTCTGATACCAGTTGTCACGCCCCAATTTTTCGCGAATAAAACCAGGACGTGATAGCACAATCTACACAACCACTGTGTAAACTATCAGCTAATCACACCTAAACAATGCGTACTATGCGGAAGCTAATATGAATACAATGCGCGCTCACTACAGATCGTCTCTCCCAGCAGTATAGATCACTCTCCCCTAACTCTACCCAATCACTGAACCTCTGAGCTGACTGAGTGAGTGTGGCCGAATGTGTGAAGGATGCAATACTGAGCAAGGTGGCGGGTTAGGCTCTTCCTCTGCCACTAACCGCTTTGCACACCTTGTGCGCCCTGAAAACCACAAGCTTTCACTGGCAAGTATCGCACACAACAGGGTGATCTATCAGAGATCAAAGAGCACTAGACATATGCTCAAAACCTAACACACAAGTAACTACCGGCCTGCTTAACCTAAAGCAATATATGATACTACACAGCGAGCGAAGGATGGAGACAAGTACAATACTTGCGCCCCACCTAAGCTAGTCCAATAAAACCATGATAAAACCGACTCAACTCCAAGTATGAATACCCGAAGTACAAGAGGACCCTCTTCCCTAATCCCGGGAAGAGGTACACAAAATATATATATAATCAACCTCGGTAGTACAATGTTCAAGGTTAGGGTTTATACCAACAATATGAATAAAGCTATGCACAAGAAGCTCTCGGTTCCTCCTCTCCTCTAGGTGGCCGAACACTTCAACTCCTCAAGGGGGAAGCCCTTGAGGATCGGACCCTAAGGTGGAAGACCTTAGGGTTGGTTGATGTAGATGAAGGCTCTCGGCTACTTGGTTCCTCACCAAGCCGAAAGTCCCAAGTGATGATGATGGCGTTGAAGGACTCCTCCCTTCAATTGGTGGCCGAGTGTCCAAGGCTCCAAGGGCACCCTCCAATGTGCTCGCCGGTGATGGAGAAGAAGATCACTTCCCTCAAGTGTCTTCAAGAGCTCTCGGTGTAAGAACTCAGCCGCCTCTCCTCACCTCAAGGAAGAACAAGCTTTCACTCTCCAATTGGGCAACACTTCGTCACTCAAAATTTCATCAATCCTTTCCAAGTTGCCAAGCCCTCCCTTATGTAGAGAAGCCGCCAATCTCCATGTTCAATTGCGGCCTAGTGATTGAGGGAGAATAGGAAGCTTTCCTATTTTGGCGCCCCATTCAAATTTCATATTGCCAAGTCATGAACCGAACCAAGCCTTGGTCCAAGATGTCCGCCCAAGGCCAAGTTCGCCCTCTTGATGGATCCCAAACGGTTATGAAGAGGAAAGTCCAATAACCTTTTATTGGATCCTCAATTCAAACCTTATTGGATCTTGCCATAAGTTGCCACATGAGAAACATGTGTCTCACTTAAACAAGATTCCAAGAATATTCCTTGAAACCCTAGGCCACTTAGATCAGCCCCTAGGTCTCAGAATTGAACCCCGATCGAACCCAAGGTTATCTCCGGTGACCATGGTTAAGCTGACCATGGTTAAACTAACCATGGTTAAGTTAACCATGCTCCAAAATACGGGAGTGACTCCACAGCACTCCAAAGCACCCCTAGGCCATGCCCAAGGATAAGATGTGTCGAGGTACCTGCAAAAACATACTCAACACAGTGTCAGTAACCTAACTCCACTAGTAGGCTCACGGCAACACCAGCCTAACACCTCGTCAAACTCATCCATCCCTCCCTAGAACCCCGCTGGATCCATGGGATGGGCTGGGGTATAACCCCAGCATACCCAGGGTCTCACACCCAATATGCAGAGTACCCAGTGTGTAAAATTAGCCTTGCTACGGCTTGGGAAGCTTTTTCCACATTGGTGGCAGTTTGCATACTAGAGGTAGTAGGGGGGAAACGGGGAACTTTACTGCCCACATTATGCAATGGGGGCATGTGCCCCCTATTACCCCGAGTATGTAGAGTGCCAAATATGTAAAATTAGCATTGCTAGAGATTGGGAAGCCTTTTGTACATTGGTGGCACTTTGCATATTTGGTGTAGTAGGGGGGACCTGCCCCCAAGCCCTGGAGGTTGTGCCCCCCATCCCCCCTAGTATACTGAGTGCAAAATGTGTAAAATTAGCCTTGCTATGGCTTGGGAAGCTTTCTGCACATCGGTGGAACTTTGCATCCTGGGTGTCACGCCCTAATTTTCACCTTAAATTTTTGTGTAAATCTTGAGCGTGATGGCACAATTCACACCTCTGTGTAAATTGCCAGTCTACACTCTCTATGCGGAAATACCAAGATCTCTAGTGCTGACAGAAGCTCCTCTGAATCCACTGCGCTCTCTGGGCTGAGCTCTACTGGTATTGAGCTCCAAGGCTGATCTCTGGTAATGATCCTAGCCATCTCCTAATACTAGACCTACGTCAATAAGTGACGGGTGGGTAGCACATGTTGCTCCTCAACCTCCTTTGCCACTTAAAGAACGTCTTAGACTTAGGCGCCCTGTAAATGACAACACTCACAATGCTGGCAGTCACAATGTAAGGGCACTAGATGTGACGCCCGGTGTCACGCCCTAAATTTTGTGCTAAATTTTTGCCTTAAATTCTCGAGCGTGATGGCGCAATCTACACACCCTCTGTGTAAATTGCCAGCCAACACTCAATATGCGGAAACTAACCAAGATCGCTAGCATAAGCTGAACCTCTCTGAATCCACTGCGCTCTCTGATAGCACTGTGCTCCAAGGGCTGAGCTCTGATGGAACTGAGCTCCAAGGCTGATCAGGTGGAACTGAGTCCTAGCCTTCTCCTAACCCTAAACCTATGTCAATAAGTGGCGGGTGGCAAGCACATGTTGCTTCTCAACCCCATATGCACACTTAATGATGGCCTTAGACGTAAGCGCCCTGTAATTGACACACACACAAGCGCTGGCAGTTCACAAGTAAAGGGCACTAGACATATGCCCAAAACCCAAATACAAATATCAACAACTACACAGCGAGCGAGCTCCTTGCACAAGCACGACGCTTGCACAAGTCACAAGCTAAACACACCGAACGATAAAAACAACCCCTCCAAGGACACAATGTTCCAATGTGTATGAGCAGTAGACCTCTCCCAATATTGGTGGCATTCTAAACATATGTTTCATACAATGTTTCTACAATGTAGTGCAAGGTAATAACACAAGTAAAGCTAGAAGTTATACTGATGGGAGAGGCCTACTGCTCATACACATCGGAACATTGTGTCCTTGGAGGAGTTAATTTTTATCGTTCGGTGTGTTTTGCTTGTGACTTGTGCAAGCGCCGTGCTTGTGCAAGGAGCTCGCTCGCTGTGTAGTTGTTGATATCTGTATTAGGGTTTTGGGCATATGTCTAGTGCCCATTACTTGTGACTGCCAGCACTTGTGTGTGTGTCAATTTACAAGGCGCTTACGTCTAAGGTCGTCATTAAGTGTGCATATGGGGTTGAGAAGCAACATGTGCTTGCCACCCGCCACTTATTGACCTAGGTCTAGGGCTAGGAGAAGGCTAGGACTCAGTTCCACCAGATCAGCCTTGGAGCTCAGTTCCATTAGAGCTGAGCCCTTGGAGCGCAGTGCTATCAGAGTTGCATAGGGATCAGAGAGGTTCAGCTTGTGCTAGAAGATCTTGGTTAAATTCCGCATATAGAGTGTTGGCTGACAATTTACACAGAGGGTGTGTAGATTGCGCCATCACGCTCGAGATTTTAAGGCAAAAATTTAGCACAAAATTTAGGGCGTGACAAAGTGGTATCAGAGCGATAGCTCAGCACGAGTCTGGACCACCAGGATATAGACGTTAGTTGGATTGCTGTTTGGGTGTTGCGTACGTCGGTGCTTAGCGCCGGGGCGTAAGACCTCAGAACTTCCTTCTAATCGATCAGTTCTGGCCAGGCGAGTACAGGAGCACTCCATTTAGTCAGCCGATCCACAGGACACCACAGAGCAGCACACCATTGCACCCAGGACCAGGAGTATGGCATAGTTCGAGGAGCGGTTCTCCAGACTGGAGGACGCTATTGGCTTAGATACAGAGTCTGAGTGGCAGGGAGAGCCTCTTTCTGAGCGCCTAGAGACATTGATGGAGATGTTCCATCAGTATAGAAATTACACTGATGGGAGGATTAGTACTCTGGCGCAGGACTTAGCGACAGCTACTACGGAGGTTACTGCACTGAGATTGTTGGTGGCACAGGTGACTTCCCACCCACAGACCCCACCTGCACCACAGTTTATGCAGCCTGCCAGACGCCATATTCCCGACCCAGTCACTTTTGCGGGGGCTAGAGTGGCAAAAGAACTAGACAACTTCATCTTTGACATGGAGCACTATTTTAGAGCAGCAGGAGTCATTGATGAGGATAGGATAGAGGTCTGTGCATCCTACCTGCGTGGAGATGCCAAATTATGGTGGAGAACCTCTATCGCTCCCAGGACAGAGGGAGATAACCCAGAGATAACCTCATGGGATGATCTGAAAATTGAGATGAGGGCTCAGTTTTGACCAGTTAATACCTTACATGATGCTAGGATGACTTTGAGGTATTTGAGGCAGACTGGCTCAGTTAGAGACTATGTTAAGCAGTTTTCTACCTTACTGCTTGAGATTCCTAACAAGTTTGAAGAGGAGAAGTTCCACAACTTCCTAGGAGGATTACAGTCGTGGGCACTTGTAGAGGTCAGACGCCAGTCAGTGACTACCTATAGGGAGGCAGTCGCAGCAGTTGATGGACTAGTAGACATGAGGGCACCTCGTCCTACTATGACAGCTCAGGGGACTAGGACAGTACCCCAAAACAAACCACTAGTTCAGAATAGACAGCCACAGAAGAAAAGTGTGCAAAATTGGAAAGGAAAAGGAAAAGCAGTAGTGTACCAGCAGAAAAGCCCACAGAAGAAGCACTATCAGCCTCAGCAGAAGAGGGCTGCTGAGCCTAGCACAAAGAAGAAGATAGCTTGCTTTATTTGTGAGGGACCACATATGATGAGGGACTGTCCCACAAGGAAAATAATTAGTTCATTGGTGACAGTAGAGGGGGAGAAAGGACAAAAGGACCAGGGAAGCGCATCAGTTTCAGTTAATCCACTAGTGATTGCAAATGTCAGTGCGCGGTCTTCACCCCTGATGTATGTGGATGTGGAGCTGAATGGTACATTTATAGCAGCTATGGTAGACACTGGAGCTACACATGTATTCATCTCAGACAGAGTGAAGGATTAGTTGAGACTTAAGACTAGCCAGTGTGATACCAGTGTGAAGACTGTTAACGTAGAACCGAGGAAGGCATTCGGAGTTAGTTATGACGTGCCTGTGAAGTTGGGGCCATGGACAGGGAGAGTACATGCTATGGTGACAGCCTTGGATGATTTTGATGTCATCATAGGGATGGATTTGCTTAGTAGGGCCAAAGCAATTGTCATGCCTCATTTGAATGGGTTGCAGATACTAGATGAGAAGGCACCTTGCTTTCTTCCTTGTCATTCGATGGTTAAGGTAGAGAAGAGCAACAAGGGCAAGGAGGTGATTGCAGCCTCAGTCCTTGCAAAGGGGAAACAACGTGGAGAGACTACTTATTTGGCGCATGTCCGAGTAGTAGAATCTATTCCTGAGATTGATTCCAGAACTAGACAGACGAGGGGACATATGGGAGACTTGATCAACCTTCCTAGTTCTAGTAGCCGACAGGTTCATGGAGTTGAGATCGAGGCGGCGGAACTCACTTTGGGTGAACGGATTAGACAGCTACCTGCACCCATTGGGGGCCTGTTACATGAGTTCAGAGATGTGATTCCCCCTGAGATGCCCAAGGTGTTACCACCAAGGCAGGACATCGACCATGCTATAGAGTTAGTGCCAGGGGCAGTCCCACCAGCACAGTCACCATATAGAATGCCACCATCTGAACTAGCTGAGTTAAGGAAGCAGCTTGATGAATTGATTGAGTCAGGGTTTATTCAGCCTTCAAAAGCACCGTATGGAGCACCTGTTCTGTTTTAGAAAAAGAAGGATAGAAGTCTGAGGATGTGCATTGACTATAGAGCGTTGAACAAAGTAACGGTGAAGAATGCATATCCTATTCCATTGATCCAGGATTTGATAGACTGCCTTGGGCATGCAAAGGTGTTTACAAAATTGGACCTTCGATCTGGGTATTGGCAGGTGAGAATAGTTGAAGGGAATGAGCCTAAGACTACCTGTGTGGCACGATATGGATCTTATGAGTTCTTGGTCATGCCATTTGGGGTGACCAATGCACCAGCTACTTTCTGCAATTTGATGAACAACATTCTGTACCCGTTCTTGGACAAGTCTGTTGTTGTGTACTTGGATGATATTGTCATTTATTCTGCCAATATGGAGGAGCATAGAGAGCACTTAAGTGAGGTCTTAACAGTGCTAAGGCAGAATCAGTTATATCTGAAGCTGGAGAAGTGCGAGTTTGCGCAAAGTCAGATAGAATTTCTGGGGCATGTTGTTGGTGGAGGTCAGGTTCACATGGATTCTGGCAAGATTAGAGCCATTGAGGAGTGGCCTGCACCTACTTCAGTTAGCTAGTTAAGGTCTTTTCTAGGACTAGCTAACTTCTATAGGCGATTTATCAAGGATTATTCTAAGATAGCAGCGCCTTTGACTGACCTTTTGAGGAAGGATGTCACTTGGGCTTGGGAGGCCAAGCACCAAACTGCAATTGATAGACTGAAGTTACAGGTGACTTCAGAACCAGTCCTGAGGTTACCAGACTTTTCCTTAGCTTTTGAGGTTCACACAGATGCATCTGATAGAGCATTGGGAGGAGTGTTGGTACAGGATGGGAGACCAGTAAATTTCGAGAGTAGAAAGTTAAAAAGTGCCGAGATGAACTATTCTACTCATGAGGGGAAATGCCAGGCAGCTACAAAATTTGTTGAGGATAGAACCGAGCTATGGCAGGAAGCTCGTGATAGCTTGCAGGAAGCAAGAAATAGGATGGTACAGTATGCTAATAGAGACAGGAGACATCTTGAGTTTGATGTGGGGGATCTTGTGTTACTGAAACTCACCCCACAGATGTGGAGAAAGACTGAAGCCCGCACTTATCATAGAGGTCTTGTGAGAAGGTATGAAGGGCCTTTCAAGATCATCAAGAGAGTTGGAGCTGTTGCTTATAGACTTCAGTTACCACCATGGCTGCAGTTTTATCCCACATTCCATGTTAGTCTATAGAAGAAGTACCATCCAGATGAAAGGCATCCAGATCGTGGAGTAGAAAGAAGGCAACCATCCCAAGGGAAGATTGAGTATGGCAGGAGACTATTGAAGATTCTAGATCATAGAGTCTATGCATCTAGTGGGCCCAGCGGGCGAAAGACTGAATTTTTAGTCCAGTGGTTGGACGAGACAGTTGAAGATGCAACTTGGGAAAAAGCCACGGATTCAGAACAATATGAAGGATTATTGAGGCAGTACGAGAAGTACCTAGCATCGAGGGCGAATGCTAATTCAGGTGGGGGAGAATTGTGACGCCCGGGGTACTTTGGGGTACTACCCCGCCTTTCCCATGGACTCATGGAGGTTATGAGTAGGGATGAAGGGGGTAAAGTTAGAGATGAACATGAGAAGCAGTGAAGTTAGGTCACTAACCTTGTGTTATGATGTTTTGTAGGTACATGGCAAGGAGCATGCACTTGCAAAAATGTTTGGTTCAATGTAGGAGGCTACATGGACTATGGCGCATCATTTGGGCTTGTATAGAGGTGTACAAGCATGTAAAAAAAAATATATCATGGGCAAGATTTGAACCCAAGACCTATGAAGAGACAGCCTTATGTTGCATGAGAGGACCAACCCGAGCTTGAGTCATTAGCTGAAAGAAAGAGGACGCGCATCTTGATAAAGGCTTCTTCATCCATATGGCCCAAATCACTTAAGCAAAAGGGGATCTCAACATTGGAAGGCATTCGGCTTTGGAAGGAAATTGCAGCCGAGAGTGAGCAAGAGGAGGGCGACTTGGAGAAAGGCGATCTAGGGTGATTCATCTTCTTCCTTGGCGAGTTGGAGGCTGATCTTGAGGGAGCCACGCCACCATCTTCCACTCTTCATTACTTGGTTCCATCTTGGTGGCGACATGCTTGAGAGGGGCTGAAGCATTCAGCCATCTTCATCTAGCTTGGGCGAGAGCAAGGAGATCTCGGCTTTGTTTTTCTTGGAGGAAAGGAGAACTTCCACCTTGTTCCTTGGCGCGGTTCTCATTGGAGGAAGAGGACCGAGAGTTGAGGAGGAGAGGAGCTTGCTGATTTTGGAGAGGAGCTCACGGTTCAACATTTGCAGCCCTTGTGTTTGACGCATTGTCCCTTTAGAGGAAGGGGGCTGATTTGGGAAGAAGAGGGCTGAGTTGGTACACTTGTTCTTCATCCACACTTGGGCGGCTGAGGTGCTGTCCCTTGGAGTTTTGAGCACATCTTGGAGGCAAGAAGTGCAAAGGAGCATCAAAACCACCTAGGAGGGGGATCCTAGGGTGGAACCCTCAAGGGCTTGCGCTTGAGGGGCTTTTGGAGGAAGACCGGCCACATCTTGGAGGAGGGGGCTGATCTTCAACCTCACATAGCATAGCGTAGGAGTGGTATAACTTCTAGCTTTACTTGTGTTATTACCTTGCACTACATTGTAGAAACATTGTATGAACATTGAGTAGTGTTTATTGTTGCTTATTGGTATCT
>CM050438.1:78934117-78954117 GCA_027562315.1 Costus pulverulentus
CAAGGGCATATACACCAACAATCTCCCACTTGCACTTAGACTTAGTTGTTGAGAAATCTCAACCCCATGTCCCTCGTATGACCAACACGCTTCTGCTGCGCCAAAGCCTTGGTTAGTGGGTCTACCAGATTGCTATCTGTGTCCACTCTGCTTATCTTGACATCACCTCTGCCAATGATCTCCCAGATCAGGTGAAATCTACTAAGAATGTGTTTGGATGTTTGATGAGACTGTGGTTCCTTTGCCTGTGCCATCACTTTTTTGTTGTCACAATAGAGCTCAATCGGATACACAGCAGTTGGAACCACCTGAAGTTCAGAAATGAATTTCCGAATCAAAACAGCTTCTTTGGCTGCCTCAGAAGCAACGACATACTCAGCCTCGGTCGTAGTATCAACTACAATGGACTGCTTAGAGCTCTCTCAGCTCATAGCACCTCCACTCAATCTGAACACATAGCCTGTCTCCGATCTTAAGTCATCAAGATTTGACTGGAACAATGCCTCAGTGTAGCCCTAAACACTGAGCTCTTCCCATCCCCAAAGACCAAGAACAAATCTTTAGTTCTTCTCAGATACTTTAGAATGTTATTTACAGCCACCCAGTGCTGCAGACCTAGATTAGATTTGTATTAGCTGGTTATGCTCCTAGTATAAGCCACGTATGGTCTAGTACATAACATCACATACATGATCGAACCTACTGCCCAAGCATAGAGCACTTGACTCATGTCGTCCCTCTCAGCTTGTGTGGTGGGACACTAGCTCTTGGAGAGAATAAGGCCATGTCTCACTCGAAGGTATCCTTTCTTGGATTGTTCTAAGTTGAACCTCTCCAGGACCTTATCAATTTAAGTACTCTGACTAGGGGCCAGGAGCTTCTTGGATCTATCATGGTAGATCCTCACGCCTAGGATATAGGCGGTCTCCCCTAAGTCTTTCATCTCAAAACACTTCCCCAACCATGTCTTCACAGCTTGAAGACTTGGGATGTCGTTTCCGATAAGTAGTATGTCATCGACATACAAGACCAGAAATGTCACCAAGCTCCCACTGAATTTTCTGTATACACAGGTGTCATCTTCGCTCTTGATAAAGCTGTAATCTCTTACTGCCTCATCAAATCAAAGATTCTAACTTCGAGATGCTTACTTTAATCCATAAATTGATCTCTTTAGCCTACAGACCTTATTGGCTTCTGCAGGATGGATGAAGTCATCTGGTTGTGTCATATACACATCCTCTGTCTGCTTTCCGTTAAGGAATGCTGTCTTTACATCTATCTGTCATATCTCATAATTGTGTTATGCAACTATAGCAAGCAAGATTCGAATAGACGTGAACATGGCAACTGGCGAAAAGGTTTTATCATAGTCCACCCCGTGGATTGGTTTGAATCCTTTAGCCATAAGTCTACCCTTAAAGGTAACTTTGTTGCCATCCATGTCAGTCTTCCTCTTGAAGACCCATGTACACCCTATAGGTTTCACCCCATTAGGTAGCTCAACCAAATCCCAGACTTGGTTAGCTGACATGGAATCCATCTCGGATCTCATGGCCTCAAGCCATTTCTCGGAGTCCGGTCCAGCGATTGCCTCATCATAGGTCCTAGGTTCATCCTCAATGATGAAGATCCCATCGTGTTGGGTCGGCAGCGACCCGTACCTCTCAGGTGCACGACAAATCCATCCAGACCTATGCAGGGCCTGTGTCTGAGCCTCCAGTTGCCCAGCAACCGGTGCAAGTGGCTCAGGTTCCATCTCAGTGTCTTGTGGTTGCACTTGGACCTTGTCCAAGTCAAACTTCCTCCCACTAACTTCTTTTATGAGAAATTCTTTCTCTAGAAAGACAGCACCCCGAGCAACAAAAACTTTATTCTCGGTGGGAATATAGAAGTAATATCATTAGTTTCCTTAGGATACCCCACAAACACGCATTTATCAGATCTGGGTTCTGGCTTGTTAGAATCCTGACGTTTGACATAAGTCTCACATCCCCAGACTCTGATAAAGGAGAGATTCAGGTGTCTCCCACTCCATACCTTGTATAGAATTTTGGAGACACTCTTGAATGGAACATTATTCAGTATGAGAGAAGTTGTCTCAAGTGCATGACCCTAAAACGAAGGTGGTAGAGTTACATGACTCATCATAGATCAAACCATGTGCAACAAAGTTCGATTTCTCCTCTCAGACACAACATTCCATTGAGGTGTTCCAGGAGGAGTGATTTGGGAAAGAATCCCACACTCTCTAAGATAGTCAACAAACTCACCGCTTAGGTACTCTCCACCACGATCTGATCGAAGAGTCTTAATAGATATACCAAGCTGGTTCTCTACTTCATGTCTAAACTCTTTGAATTTCTCAAAGGATTCGGACTTATGTATCATCAAATAGACATAGCTATATCTACTGAAATCACCAGTAAATGTGATGAAGTAGTTGTACCCTCCTCTAGCTTGTTTACTGAATGGCCCACACACATCACTATGTATGAGATCCAACAAACCTCCTACCCTCTCACCAATCTTGGTGAAGGGCACTTTTGTCATCTTCCCTAATAAATAAGGCTCACAAGTATCAAACTCCTCCTAGGAGGTTGAATCTAACAATCCAATTGAATGGAGTTGTTGAATGCGATTCTTGTTTATATGGGTTAATCGACAATGCCAAAGGTACGCACCAACTGAACCACTCAGTTTGATCCTTTTATGATTTATGTTACAAATAGAGTTATCCATGTCCAAGACATATAATCCATTGCTCAAGGTACCCTTCCCATAAAACACATTTGCAAATGAAAAAGAACAAGAGTCCTCTTTTATTTCAAATTTAAATCCTTTCCTTGCCAAGCAAGGAATAGATACGATGTTTTTGGTAACGGAAGGTACATATTAGCTGTTAGTGTTTATGCTCTAGGACCTCAGGATGGTCCATTGGGATATGTGTTTCACATCTAGTTGATAGATGAGTTATCCTGGCATTGTCGTTGTCATGCAAGTTTGTACATCTGCGCATATGTACTTGCATATACAATGTCCCAAAGAGATAGATTTTATCTAGTCTCTATGTTTATCCCTGGTCGAGAATCATAGTGGATATGAGACAGCTATGATTCACTTGAGACCGGTATATGCGCTGGTTGAGCATGGGTTGCTAACGTAGGCATATGGGTATATCAAGGGAGATATACTGGATCGACCCACTGTGAGGATTCATCTCAGTGTCACGAGATGAATATCACAGTGACAGAGTTGCGCTTGTCCTAGACTTGAGGGCATTGGTATCTCTATATAGTGATTGATGTACTTTGATGCAACCTAACGCTTCGCCGTAAAAGGGAAGTCATAATGGTTGTCATTGGGTATGTCATAAGCTGTATGAGAGATTCAATGTGCCAATAGAGGATTTGCCCCTTCCTTATGGGGAAGCTTGATTGTCCATGGCGCCCCTATATGGATGACTGAAAGTGTATGGCCATACCCAGGTGAGAACCTGATTTAGTCATGCCATATTATTGGGATTAACAAGTGTGACACACTTGTTATTGGGATTAACAAGTGTGACACACTTGCCCAATCTGGACATCAGTTAGCAAAAGGACAAGGCTGCACTTGTACTTTGTCGCAGTTTTAGGGGATGTCGATGATGACACCATTCTGATGACTTGGGTAGCAATGATGTACTGCTAGGTGCCACTCATTGCTTGTGATGATTTAGTCATCACTGCCAATGTCTGAAGAACCTACAGGGTCGCACACCTTAACACTCAAGTTCTCATACTGATCGTTTAGCCTCTAATCAAATCATTGTGTGATTCGGATCTTTTGGGGAACTGATGCATTGAGACTTTTATAGAGAGGATGATATTTTATTTTAGTTCATGTTTGACCACTAGTTTACTCTAGTGGACCACGTTTGACCTCTGTTGACCTATGTTGTCAAAATGAGTCAAACAAGGATCTGGGTGCAAGTTTGGGCTTGGTACTTTAGTCACATGAATAAAATAAAATTATTAATTGACAAGAGAATTTTTCTCTTCACTAATTAATAAGCCTGGGCGCAATTTACAATTAATTGTGTCTGCGGGGATTCGATCCCATGATGCTTAATTGTGAGTAGGCGCCTATGCTTCAGAGCATTTACAATTAATTGCGTATGCGGGGATTCGAACCCATGACACGTAATTGTGAGTAGGCACATATGCTCTTTATCCCACATGGGAAGTCTCTCCAGTGTGCGTCTGGCTCTGCTATTATAAATAGAGAGGCCCACCTGGGAGATTCTTTTGTACCAGATTCTTCTCTTGTCTCTAGTTGTCGCCTCCATTCTGCTCCTTGGCGTGAGGGTCTAGGAGGTGTCGACAGTAAAAGTTTTTCGGCATCAAAGGTTGGGACAAGTGGCAGTGCTACCCACTCCTTGTCGCCAACATCCCTTCTTCTCATTGGCAATGGTGTGGATCTCATCTTCCGGGGCTAGCACCCAGAGCGGAGATTGCAGAGGACGGGCCCTTGTGCATCTTCATCATCGGCCGCTTCTGAAAATTGCTTGATAAGGTACTGCCCCTATCACATCCCTTGTATTCTTCGTAAGTCGGTCCTTGTTGAATTAGGAATCTCATTTCGGGCTCGCTTCTGCCGTTTTCATTTTCTTTTAGCCCGGGGATTCCCAACAGTAGCAATGATCTAATTCTAACTGAAGTCTGAAAGGAAAGGAGAGCGTCAAAAGTCCTACGGCAATAGCAGCAACTTGTGCTCCATTTTCAACTCGTAGGTCAATCTCTCTAGGCCGCACTGATCTACTTCTCTTGAGCCCTTGCATATTTGTACAAATATGAGCTCTGCATGCAGTATCCAATACCCATGACATAGAAGTAGAAAGGTTGACTTCGGTAACATAAATACCTGAGCCAGAAGACGAAGCCTTGCTTCTCTTCTCCCCATTCTGAAGTCGCACTATGCCAATCATGTGAGTTGGCACTTCACATGAATAGCACCTATTGTTCCTGACCTTTTTCATCTGTATCTCCAATGTTATAGTTAAGCCTATCGGCTCAACAAACTGAATGTTTACATTCAGAGGGTTGAGCCCAACCAATTCATCGAAGAGCTGCCTTGGATTGTAAATAATCACAGAAGCACTCTTCTGATCATATTGCTCTCATAATTCAGGCGATAAGTTGGTTAGCATCAAATTAACAACCTCCAAAGTATCTGTCTGATGCATATTAAATACATCCTTCTCAGCCGCTGAGGCCGAGCATGGAAGTGGCTCAGGAATAGGCTACTCAAGGACATATATCTTCCTCTCTAGCTTAAGGACCATCCTCGAGTTCCGATACCAGTCCATTAAGTTGGTCCAACCAACTTATCCTTTTCCAGGACATAGATCGCAGTAACCATCTGCTATTGTTCATAGCCATTGATCTACAACAACCAATAGAGCAGATTTGTGTGACTTCGATCATTTAATCTGGACTTGCATTAAATGATCATGGCTCCCACTATTTTAATCGAATTGACAACCCACAAAGTTAATCGAGAAATCCAAGATTTCCTAGTGAGATGGGATCCTTGTTCCTCACACGGCCTCGCGTCCCGCTAGGGCAGGATGTACTACACGAGGTGACGCATGTATCCCAAGGTAGGCACGCCGGCCAATTGCAACTTGGCAATTCTCCTTCTCAAGACAGTTCAAGCATTTTGTGCCCAGCTAGGGCTGGAACAACACAAAACTCTAACTTCTCGAGGCTGCCTTCAGAGTTCCATCATGTGGCCACCACATATGAAAAACTAGAGGTCCATCCTAACCGTTATGCCTAGGGCCAACGAATTCCTTGCAAAGGCGTGTCTAGGATTTTAACTAGACTGGGGACCACATTGTCACCGCATGCCTCCTAAAGATAGATGAGTGTGTCCACTAGGGTGGAAACAATGCATAGCACCATCGATCGATAGTTTGACGAGGGCTACGCGTTAGAAGGCTATTTCAGACTTGATATTTTTTTGAGGATTTTTGAGGTCTCATCCTCTTAGTTTTATCTTTTGTCTAACATTACAGGCATGCAATCCTACAATGATAACAAAGTGATAAAACACATCCAGGCATGCTTTTGCAGAAAACGAAAGCAGTAAACAAGCGATGTGGTCATAGCCTAATCAACACATTGAACTATCAAATGTCAAAGGATGTTCAATGCTTGACCTAGGTGACAAGCCCCGACAAGACCTAACCTAGCCGCCACTAAGCTTTATCTTCAAGTGTGGCTTCAAGGTCCTCCACACCAAGGCATAGCACACAAACCCAAGGGTTCGGCCAAGACCTTGATGGCTCCTGCATGCATGATGCGCCATCATGTTTATGCCAAGAGGGATAGCACACAAACCCTAAGGTTCGGCCAAGCCCTTACTTGCACCACCAAGTAAGATGCGTCATCATGGTTGATGAGCCAAGAGGGATGCGCCCTTAATCTTCTTTGTGCGTTTACAAAACAAAAAGAAAAAACGGCACGCAGGCTTCACACAGAACATCACAGGCATACAAGGGGTTTGACTATGACCACAACACGATGCACAATCATCTAATGCTTTTCTATATGCTCAAGAAAACATAAAACTTGAGTTTTAGTTTCTTAGAAAATATGTCTTTCAGCCTCAACGTCCGTTCACAAATCTAGGATTTTTCATTTCTCTCGAGAATCTACAAGTAGCGCATGCATGGTCCAAGCACGCTTGCCGCCTACCCTTGCAATCCTTAACCTGTCAAGATTAGGACAATCACTATGTCGCATAATCTTCGACAAGTCGCACACAGTAGGTCTATCCTACATGCATGGGGAGAAATTAATTCTCTCACATATGGGTCTATCCCACCATGTGAAGAAAGCAAAAAACCAAAGAGATCGAATAGATGTTACGAACGAAAAACATACAATTTTTCCTACTTAGAAAAACTCATGCGCGTATGTAAATTTTTGAAAAATTTCAGATGGTATGTGTGCATACAATCAAAGCACAAAACATCATTTGAGTTCGCAAGTTCCCTCTAATACCACCGTTGGGAAACCCCGGGGATTTAAAATTTTTACAAACAAGCACAGCAGAAGCAATCTCCAAAACTGGACAGTCCCAAAAACCCAGAACATCGAGTCATGCGAGGGAATTGACACGGTGAGTAGGAGATGATACCTTGTAGCGTAGATAAAGGATGTGATGCAGGCGCCCAAATGTTCGCCCTCTGCAGTCTCGCACACAGCCGACGCTCGAGTTCACTTATTCCACGCCCGGTGCTAGCCTCGGGAAGAAGATCCACGCCCCTGGGAGACTTCCTCAAGATATTGCGCCACCCACACTGTGAATGCGCCAAGAGGAGTAGAAGGATAGAAGAATGCTACCAAGGTCCAACCTTATAGCCGCCCAAAGGAGAGGGAAGAAGAGAGGAGGCGCCTAGGAGAATTTCTTCCAAAAGACCAAGTAGGCGCCAACTCCTCTCCCCTTCTTCTTTTATAGAAAACATGGTGACCCTTGGAATTCCGTAGAGAACTTTAGAATTCCGCAATAAATTCATAATTAATCTATGAATTAATTCATCATTAATAATAGAATTAAATTCAGAATTAATTATAGAATTAAACTCTGAATTAAAGTCTCGTAATGACTCATTAAAAGTTTGAATTAAAGTCTCATAATGATCATTAATGATGTGACTCTTCAAATTCAGAATTAAGTTCAGAATTAATTTCATCATTAAACTCAGAATTAATTACAGAATTTAATTTCTAGAATTAAATACAACATTTAATTAACCATGATGTCTATTGTGCCCAATGACAACCGTTATGACCTCCCTGCTACGGCGACGCGTTTGGTTGTATCAAAGCATATCGCTAACCATATACAAGAGTCAATGACCTCAAGTCAAGGGATCAATGCATCTCCTATCACTTGTGAGCTTAACTCATGACACTAAGTTAGAGCCTCACAGCGGTTCGGTCCAGTATATCCACCACTGATTTACCCATATGCCTGCGTTAGCACCCCGTGCCTAACCAGCCCATATACTAGTCTCACATGTACCAGAGATGTCCGTTATCCATTTAGGTACTCGACTGGGGACACACCATTTGAGCACAGATACAATCTGTCTCTAGGGACATTATTATCCATGTACATAATCGCAGATATAAACATAGCATAATAACAACAATGCCAGAATAATATATTAAATATCAAAGTCAAGTAGTACAAGATGGACCAACAACGAGTCCAAGGGCATATACACCAACACTTTGTACACACTGCCCGTCGCTCCTACCGATTGAATGGTCCGGTGAAGTGTTCGGATCGAGGCGACGGGGGCGGTTGACCGCTCGCGACGTCCTTTGAAGTCCACTGAACCTTATCAATTAGAGGAAGGAGATGTCGTAACAAGATTTCCATAGGTGAACCTGCGGAAGGATCATTTTCGAGACCCTACAAGGAATGACTACGAATACGTAAACCAAGTGTCACTATTGGCTTTGGCGGGCAAGGTCCCCTTTGGCCCAGTGGCTTCGTGCGCGCCATCCCATCTCATCCCATTGGGGTCGGATGGGTAGGACGAACCATGAAAGTCCGGCGCAATGGGCGCCAAGGAACACAAACCTTGGGGGCACATTTTTGGGGCCATGTTGTCCTCTTATGCACTCCCGTGTATGAATCCAAACCTCACATGACTCTCGGCAATGGATATTTCGGCTCTCGCATCGATGAAGAACGTAGCGAAATGTGATATTTGGTGTGAATTGCAGAATCCCATAAACCATTGAGTCTTTGAACGCAAGTTGCACCCGAGGCCTTACGGCTAAGGGCACGGCTGCCTAGGCATCACGCTATCAACGCTCCACACCCATCCCCATGGCATGGGCAATGGATGCGGAAGTTGGCCCCCCATGTGCGAGGCACCCTTGCATGTGGTCGGCCAAAGACTTTGGCTATCGCGTGTCCCCAAGGACATGATCGGTGGTGGATGCCCTTGAGCATGCTTAAACATTATGCCTTCACACGTGTGCGGCCACGCACTAACCCCATCTTCAGACCACGACCCCAGGTCAGGCGGTACCACCCACTGAGTTTAAGCATATAAATAAGCGGAGGAGAAGAAAGTTACAAAGATTCCCCTAGTAACGGCGAGCGAACTGGGATCAGCCCTGCTTGAGAATCGGGTGGCAGCGCTGCCTGAATTATAGTCTGGAGAAGCGTCCTCAGCGACGGACCGGGCCCAAGTCCCCTGGAAAGGGGTGCCTGGGAGGGTGAGAGCCCCGTCCGGCTCGGACCTTGCCACACAACGTGGCGCTGTCGGCGAGTTGGGTTGTTTGGGAATGCAGCCCCAATCGGGCGGTAAATTCTGTCCAAGGCTAAATACAGGCGAGAGACCGATAGCGAACAAGTACCGCGTGGGAAAGATGAAAAGGACTTTGAAAAGAGAGTCAAAGAGTGCTTGAAATTGTCGGGAGGGAAGCGGATGGTGGCCGGTGATGCGCCCTGGCTGGATGCGGAACAGTGATGAGCCGGTCCGCCGCCCGGCTCGGGGTGTGGACCGTTGTGGGTTGCGCTGTCGGCCCAAGCCCGGACGCACCGTGTGTCTGTTGCATGCTGTCAGCGGGGCTGAGGACGCGGCGCGCGCACCATGTGGCGTGCCTTTGGCCACGTGCGCGCTGAAGGCAACAGCCAGCGGGCTCCCCATCTGACCCATCTTGAAACACGGACCAAGGAGTCTGACATGCATGTGAGTTGATGGGTGCGAAAACCCAGTAGGTATGAGGAAGCTGATGAGCGGGAACCCCCTTGGGGGGCCTGCACTACTGACCGACCTCGATCTTTTGTGAAGGGTTCGAGTTGGAGCATGCCTGTCAGGACCCGAAATATGGTGAACTATGCCTAAGCGAGGCGAAGCCAGAGGAAACTCTGGTGGAGGCCCGCAGCGATACTAACATGCAAATCGTTCGTCTGAGTTGGGTATAGGGGTGAAAGACTAATCGAACCATCTAGTACCTGGTTCCCTCCGAAGTTTCCCTCAGGATAGTTGGAGCTCGATTGCGAGTTCTATCGGGTAAAGCCAATGATTAGAGGCATTGGGGGCGCAACGCCCTCGACCTATTCTCAAACTTTAAATAGGTAGGATCGTACGGCTGCTTCGGTGAGCCGTGCCGTGGAATCGAGAGTTCCTAGTGAGCCATTATTGGTAAGAAAAACTGGCAATGCGGGATGAACCGGAAGCTCGGTTACGGTGCCTAACTGCGCGCTAACCTAGATACCACAAAGGGTGTTGGTCGATTAAGACAGCAGGACGGTTGTCATGGAAGTCGAAATCCGCTAAGGAGTGTGTAACAACTCACCTGCCGAATTAACTAGCCCCAAAAATGGATGGCGCTAAAGCGCACGACCCACACCTAGCCATCGTGGCGAGCGCCAAGCCCTGATGAGTAGGAGGGTGTGGCAGCTGCCGCAAAACCAAGGGCGCGAGCCTGGGTGGAGCGGCCGTCGGTGCGGATCTTGGTGGTAGTAGCAAATATTCAAATGATAACTTTGAAGGCTGAAGAGGGCAATGGTTCCATGTGAACGGCACTTGCACATGGGTTAGCCGATCCTAAGGGACGGTGGAAGCCCGTCAGAGAATGCGTCTTCGCGCGAGCTCCGAAAGGGAATCGGGTTAAATTTCCTGAGCTGGGACGTGGCGGACGACGACAACGTTAGGAAGATTGGAGACACCGGCGGGGGCCTCGCGAAGAGTTATCTTTTTTGCTTAACGGCCCGCCCACCCTGGAATCGCCTCAGGTGGAGGTAGGGTCTAGCGGTCGGAACAGCACCGCACTTCGCGCGGTGTCCGGTGTGCCCTCGGCGGCCCTTGAAAATTCGGAGGACCGAATGCCACCCACGTTCGGTCATACTCATAACCACATCTGGTCTCCAAGGTGAATATCCTCTGGCCCATAGAACAATGTAGGCAAGGGAAGTCGGCAAAATGGATCTGTAACTTTGGGAAAAGGATTGGCTCTGAGGGCTGGGCATGGGGGTCCCGGCCCCGAACCCCTTTCTTTGTCACCTTGTGGCGCCTTTTATGGAAAGGGCCCTAAACCCCTTTCTTTGTCCACGCTCCCAGATCTTGGCGATGAGGCTAAGAAGAAGAAGAGAAAGGGGTAGAAGTCACCTTGTGCCCTCTTTTAGGGAAAGGGGCCTAAACCCCTTTCTTTGTCCACGCTCATGGATCTTGGCGATGAGGCTAAGAATGGGTAGTTAAACGTCCACCAATCAAATTAAAATAGCAATGGGAGGTCGGTAAAGAGACAAGTCCCGAACCTCCCTAAACTACAACAAATGGTGTCCTTACGAGTTCTTGATCATGGCTTCAATGTTGCTTCCCTTGACATGGCGTTGGAGATGGATGAAGATCAGCATGTTGATGGCGTCAATACAGAAAGGACTTCAAGGAGAGAAAGAGTTTTGGTGGAGAAGAAGATGAGAAGAAGAAGAAGGAAGCACTCTCGCACAAGACTTAGAGGAAGAGAAGGGGAAGAGGAGATACTTGGTTGGAATCCACCATACCAAAACAATGCTCACGCATCAACACTTAGTTTTCTTTCTCAAAATAACATAGACTAAGGTGCATGTGAAAATACAAGGCTTTAAAACCCTCTCCTTCCCTCAACGTTCACATAGGGGAAGTTACAAAATAGCCCTCTTGCGAATTTCAAACTAATGGGTTAGAATGATACTAGTTTTGAATGGATGGTGATGATTGTTTTCTTCCTTGGCACCTCTAGTTGCTGGTGGAGCTTGGCATGCATTGGTTGCATGCTAGGCCACATGCAAGTGCCCAATTAATGCATGGAGGGGCTGGTTGGCGCATGGCTTCCTATTGGTGGATGAAAGGGTGCTTTGATCCTCATTGGTGGAGAATGGAGTCTGATTTGAGCTTTGAATTTGGAGGTGGCGCTTTTGGTGTTTTGTGGCTGGTTTGGGCGCCAATCCATGTCATCATGATGAGGTGGAGTGAGGTGGTGCCCATTAAGATGAAACCTTGAAGTGTGGTGGCGCCCTTATGTCAACAAGATGAATTATTGCCTTGATGAATGGTGGATCTTGCTTGATTTTGCAGAGATGGATGAAGGGCTGATCTTGAATTGATTGTTGCCCATGTTGCATGGTGGATCTTGATTGGACCAATGAGGAGCTAGATGGAGGGCTGATATTGAGTCTTGGGAAGGAGTTGGTGCCTTGTAGTGAATTATAGCTGCAAGCAACTGACACACTCCACAAGTGCACGAAAATGTCGAAGTAATATAAAAGATATCGTCTCCCACAGGCAACAAGGTGAGTACTAGAAAATCTAATTCTTGGAATCTAAGCTGGTCAATTTGTGGTTTTTGGAACTTGAAAACTAAAACTAAGCAAAATAGTAAACAAGAAATCAAACAACTACGGCAGGGAAAATATATGAGAGAGAATATCAGAGGAAAGGTTTCCACCACTCCGACGATTCTATTTGCGCTGAGATATAAACATCAGTTACTAGGATTTACAAATATGCATAAGGAATCTACCCTAGGGTACAAGGTGCCCTCTTTCGAGTGTACACCCCGGTGTTTGCCTAGAACATCTCCTACTTTCATGGTGGACCATTTTCGACAAACCCAATGGGTTCCGTGGTAGATTATGGATCCTCGAGCGAAGAGCAAGCACTTTCGCATCAAGCCTTCACAAGATTCACATAGAGGTTCGGTCGTTACGATCCTACTCTCATTATGAACCGTAACCACTATAGCATGATAATACTTGGCCAGAGTATAAATTAAGAAATAAGTGCATCAAGTGAAATATGCTAAAGATATCATCTAAATAACAAAGTTAATACAAGAGTTGTATATAAAGATCGTCAGAGGGCTTTAACCTAGCCCTGAAAATAGGTTTACGCTACAACCATCATCACAACGCTGAAAATTCTCTCTTTAATCATAGAAAAATCACTGAAAAAGGTTTCTAAGAGGGAAGAGATGATAAACCGAACGAAATAACCAAGTATTGTTGAGTTCTGACGATCGAATCTCCGAAAATCGCCCCAAAGTCACCTGTTCACTGTCTACTTCCGCCCTAGCCACTTCATCGCCTGTTTGCTCGATGATTAGGTTACGGAAATTGGGGCTTTTATATTCCATCTATTCGTCTTCGAGTCAGCTTTCTGAAAAATCCTCACTTGCTGAATTTAGAGTTGAATCGGACCGGGAATCAGCAAAAGATCGAGTGGAGGTCGTGTTGTTCCGACGCCTTCACGGGTGATCCCCGCGGGGTTCACCAGGTGGTGAAGTGCTCGGAGCTCTTTTGTTGCGAAATAATCACAGGCTACCAGTGACATTCTCGGCGTACTTCTGTGCAGGTATCTTCAGATGAGATCACGGGTGAAGTGCTCGGAGCTCTTTTGTTGCCTAGAACGTCTCCTACTTTCGCGATGGACCATTTTCGACAAACCCAATGGGTTCCGTGGTAGATTATGGATCCTCGAGTGAAGGGCAAGCACTTTCGCGTCAACCCTTCACAAGATTCACATAGAGGTTCGGTCGTTACGATCCTATTCTCGTTATGAACCGTAACCACTATAGCATGATAATACTTGGCCAGAGTATAAATCAAGAAATAAGTGCATCAAGTGAAATATGCTAAAGATATGATCAAAATAACAAAGTTAATACAAGAGTTGTATATAAAGATCGTCAGAGGGCTTTAACTTAGCCCTGAAAATTGGTTTACGCTACAACCATCGTCACAACGCTCAAAATTCTCTCTTTAATCATAGGAAAATCACTGGAAAAGGTTTCTAAGAGGGAAAAGACGATAAACCGAACGGAATAACCAAGTATTGTTGAGTTCTGACGCTCGAATCTCTGAAAATCGCCTGTTCGCTGTTGACTTCCGCCCTAGCCGTTTCGTTGCCTGATTGCTCAATGATTAGGTCACGGATATTGGGGCCTTTATATTCCATCTGTTCGTCTTCGAGTCAGCTTTCCGAAAAATCCTCACTTGCTGAATTTGGAGTTGAATCGGACCGGGAATCAGCGAAAGATCGAGTGGAGGTTGTGCTGTTCCGACGCCTTCATGGGTGAACCCTGCGGGGTTCACCAGGTGGTGAAGTGCTCGGAACTCTTTTGTTGTAAAATAATCATAGCAGTGAAATTCTCGGCGTACTTCTGTGCAGATATCTTCATATGAGATCACGGGTGAACCCCATGGGGTTCACTTGCTAGTGAAGTGTGCGGCAGCTTTCAGAAATCTTGACATCATCGGTGAACCCTGTCGGGTTCACCAGGCAGTGACGCACAGTTTGAATTACATCCTTCGGCAAGATCTTGGTTGAACCCCGCGGGGTTCACCTGGCCGTGAAGTCCAGAGAAGTCTCCGATTGTGCCCAAAATTTACGGGCAGCTTCGTCTTCTCATAAGGAATTACCCCATGCTCTTAGATTCTTCCAAAAGACCTCAAAATTGGGTGATTTTACCTAAAATTCAATAAGACGGACGAAAAGTGAATATTCTGAAGTTTTTAACTAAATAAGCCTTAAAGGAGTGTAAAAACATTCAAATAGACCTAAATTCATCATGGAATAATAGTAAAAATCACAACTAAAATGCAAGGTATAAAATACTCTTCGACTTAAATCTTTGCTTGTCCTTAAGCAATAAAATAAGTTGAAATACATGCTTGGTATAAGAATAATCTTTTGTGTTGAAGTTCGCACTCAAGTTTAGAAAAATACTTTTTAGCAATCCAAGATCTAATCAGAAGAAATCAACTAGAAGGAGTGTTTTAAGCATTCACCAGTTTGGTCCCACAGTTTCTAGATATCAAACGATTCAGAAAGCAGTAAACATGATATTCAATCAAGCAAACACAACACTCATTCCATTCTTATCCTTCCAATTCATAATATTGGGTTTAACTCAAATGTCTCATTCAGGATATAAGATACTAATTATTGCACTAGACTTCAACTCATATCTTTAGGTACCATTGCCAATTTTTTGCAATGCCAAGTAGAGGAGCCTTTTAATTGAATTTTCAATTCACAATTCTTAGATTTCAACTCATGTCCTTCGATACCATTGCCAATTTTTCGCAGTGCTAAGTAGAGAAATCTAAGTGTGAGAATTTTTTTTTTGTGCTAAATATCAAAGATCAACATATCCTTGCATTTTAACAGATGCAGTGTTTCCCCAATACTAGAACAGAATTCAAAGTTTGAAAAGAGGATATTAGTTACATGGTATGAATCGACATGTAAATTGCAAGCCACAATCAATTGAATAATCATGAAGATGTTTGACCCACTTAATGAACTACCTAAAATGAATCCACTTAGAAATTTTTTAATTCATAGGACATATAGACATGACTATTGAGTAAATTTATAACAGGTACTTCATTCAACATATCTCGATAAATTCTAGCCAAACATGCATCTAACTTTAAGAATTTTGTCAGGCTATCATTAGACAAGACTAAAATGACAAGTCAATAAAATTTTTCATCACAGAATATGCAATATAATCCTTCAAAACAACTACATGCAAGCTTATAAATTCATACATCATTTAACATGAAAAGCATAGCATCAAAGTGGAGAGCAAGTGGCTCAAATATATCTCATACACTGCAGAGAGTGGGGCCTGAAGATGTAGACCAGGCCCACGAATAGTGGCATATATGATACAATGTCAATATCAAAATATCCATCATAGAGTAGCATAACAAATCTATAGAACGAAAATAGAAAGTCACGACAACTACAACCAAACAGCCAAGAAGAAGCTGGAGTCAAGACAGCTCACCCGCTCTTAGATTTTTGCATAGTCCTCTATGCAACATCATATACGTGAGAGGAGACGGATGGCGCTGTCGAGTCAAGATGGAGCTAGCGCCTCCTGTGCGAGTGAGGGCCAGAAGCTCGGGAGCTCTTGCCCTTACTGCGTGAAGTGTATCCAGGTGCTTCCTCCTCATCTGAAGAGACCGGAATGTTCCTTATGTTTTCTTCATTAAACAAGGCGAACCTGGCATCCATAGCAAAAAGTTTTTCCCAAATTGATCCCAATATTTTGTGCTGCCGTTACATCCCAGCCTCATTAGCTTCCCATCGGGAAGCTTGCTCCTGGCGTATAAAAGAGATGGAGGTATCCATCTGATCGATGAGCTTGCGCTGCTGAAGCTGCTCCTCCCTCTTCTCTTGAAGAATACACATCATGGAATCTGAGGAAGAGCCGCCACCAAAGAAAAACGAGCCAGGGGCTAGTGGTGCAGTGTTAACAGGGTCGGGCTGAGGATCTTCGATTGGCTTGATGTGCCAGTTCTCTCGAACGCGCACGGTGGTGCGTGCTGGATTAGGTAGTGGTAAACAAAACTGGCTGTCCTTAAACGTTATACAATAAGAATCACCTCGACGGACGATAAATTTCATGGAAACGCACGACTCAATCTCGAGCCAGTTGTTTCCATGAGCCTCGGGTGTACCGTAGGGGATGACCCCTAGAGCGATAGCAAGCGGTGTGATAAGGCATCCGATGACGATCGCGCCCTTGCGGCAGTGCGCGATACGGCTGAACTGTTTGCCAAGTAGAAACCTGAATCGACCCTGAAAGATTGCAGCATGCACCATAAATAAAATAGCTCAGACTGGCGTACCATGCCATCCCTCTCCCCACGTTCAAAGATGGTATGGGCGAGCACTCTATGCACGTATCTGATTGTCGGGCTGCAAATGCTAGAAGCTCTGGCCACTCTGGCTGAGTAGAAGTGTTCATTCATGATTGATGCCCAGAAATATTGCTCATTGAATTCACCTGGGACATTACGCTGCATGGTTCCGGGAAACCGTAAATATGACGAAGATCAGAGAGAGATAAACTGTGTTCGATGTTCCCCATCCGGAAAGAGATGCGTCCTGGGTCTTCATCAACTGCTGTAGCAGCTCTCACATCCAGAGAGCTAAGGAACTCCAGAGTAACTCTGATATACGTAGGCGAGGCGAGCCGGAGGAACTGCTCCCATCCAATATTGGAGTACATCAATTCAACATCATCCATGAGCCCTAGAATGATGAGAGTATTCCTGTCCAAATAACGAGTGTTGAGTATCTGGCAATAGAGGAGCTACTCGAAGTTTAGTTGGTGTTCGGCATTCCTGAAGACAATGCCAAATTCGTTTGGTGGGGAAACATAAGCTTGGGGCTGCCGAGCAGTCGAGCGTGATGGATTTCTGGAAGAAGAAGGCTGTGTCGGCTGACTAACATGAATTGTTTGTGGTGGCTGAGATGATCCGTGAGGGACGAAGTCATCGTCGTTAGTAGAAGATTCAGACACAGGTTGTGGATCACGGCGACATAAGGCAAGCACTTTACGCCTCGGTGCCATTATGTTTGATTGTCGGAAATGATGGAGAAGATCAGAGAACCACCAGAGAAGAGTTCGCTCGAATACAAAAATAGCAACCGATCGAGGAGGCGGAAACAAAAAGTTCGGCGGATAGGAAAAAAACCAGGGTGCTAAAGGCGAGAAACGGAACGAGTCTGCGTGGATCTCACCAGAGATTCTGGTCTTGAAGAAGGGAGGTCCCTTGGAGTTTCAAGGCATGAGATCGTCGGGCGAGCTGAGATCCGGAATGGTTGAGGGCGGCGTGGAGTCGCTAACCCTAGCCATGGATTCAAACAAACACAACCAATGCACCAATAGGAACACAGGTGAACCCGCCCAGGTTCACCTAGCCATGTAGTGCACGGCAGAATTTGGCCTCTTTGGTTCGGATGTCTTCACGGGTGAACCCCACCGGGTTCACTTGGCCATAAAGAGCACCGAGTTTTGGTAAAAATCCAGCAAAATACTCCTGTTCACATAGCGTAGCTGCGTCACCCAAAAATAATGTGCCATTAGTGTATTTCAATATCAACACTTCCTATAGCAAACTAAATAAGCAAGAGAATAGAGTTTTCAACAATGGTAAAGTAAGAAAAAACTAACAACAATGAATGTAATAAAAAGAAAATGAAAACAATGAGAAAACTTGGGTTGCCTCATAAGAGCGCTAGTTTTCGGTTAATAGCTCGACCAAATAGTCATCAGGTAATCAAATAAGGGAGGATCAAAAGGGTCGTAATCTTCCCCTTGTTTGACTAATTCATCTTCAAAATGGTGTTCGAGGTGATGTCCATTCACTACAGAACTTCCAATGCATTCAACGAAACCCATGCTGCAACATATACCTGTAAAAGAAGGTTTTTTAAGAGAATTAGATAGGTCAAATTGAATAATATTGCCACCAATGTTTAAATCTAGTTTTCCATTTTTAACATCGATGAAAACATCAGCCGTGGCAAGAAAAGGCCTTCCTAAGATAATAGGAAGTCTGTCATCCTCATCAATGTCTAGTATAACAAAGTCAGCAGGGATAAAATAATCCTCAACTTTAATGGGAACATCCTCTAAGATGCCCAGAGGACTCCTAACTGATCTATCAGCCAACTGTAGTGAAATGTTGGTCGGCTTCAAGTCACCCAAATCCAGCTTTTTACACAAAGACAACGGTATGATGCTGACACTCGCCCCTAAATCGCACAATGCTTGCTGAAAGGTCATCTCGCCTATCTGGCACGGTATGGAAAAGCTGCCAGGGTCTTTGAGTTTTTGTGGAAGCTTGTTCTGCAAAATGGCACTGCACTCTTCAGTAAGTGCCACAGCGCCTTGATCTTCTAGCTTCCGTTTATTTGAGAGGATGTCCTTCAGGAATTTCGCGTATGTTGGCATCTGCGAAAGGGCACCAACAAAGGGAATGTTAATATATAATTTTTTTAATATTTTCAAAAACTTACTGAATTGCTTATCTAGCTTGGCTTTGACAAGTCTCTGAGGGAAAGGTATCAGCGGCTTGTAGGCTGGCGGCCCAACATAGGGTTGCTCTTCCTCTGTTCTTTCAGGTTCTGCCGGTATTGTATCTGTGTGTTGCTCCTCAGGGTTCAGTGTCTCATCATCCCTTGTTTCATTTATCGGCATTGGTGGATCTTCGAGTTGTTTTTCGCTCCGAGTGGAGATTGCATTGCAATGCTCCATCGGGTTAACTTCTGGCTGTGATGGAAGCTTCCCTGGCGCTCTTGCTGACGAGCTGGCCTGTTGCGCAAGCTGGCTCTCCAACATCTTGTTGTGCGTCTCCAAGGAATCCATCCTGGTCATCATCAATTTTAGCATGTTAGTTAACCCTTCTAATTGCTTACTCAGCTGAGAGTCTTGGGCCGGTCTTTGAGGAGCATTATAATTTCCTTGTTGAGGTGGAGGGTTGTAATTCCTCTATTGGAACCGAGGTGGCTGCATAAAATTCTCTTGTGGTGGCGGCCTGAAGCTCCCATGTTGAGGTTGTGCTTGTTGTGGCGCTTGCCTTGGTTGAAGTGGCTGCGTGGTCCGGTAGGAGAAGTTAGGGTGGTTGCGCCAGCCGGGGTTGTAATAGTTGGAATAAGGGTTGTTGATGAAATTCATATTTCCAGCATCCAAAGGTACTTGGGCATTCTCCAAATTCAAAGATAAAGTCTTTAGGATCTAGGTCATACTAATCACCTGTTCTTAAGCTCCATTGCAAAAAATATTGATCAGACACAATAATAAAGCTTAAGAAAGGAAATAGCTAAAATAAAAATAAAAAAAAGGAAGAAAAAGAAAAATGCTTAGTCTCCCAATCCTTAGAAATATACTAATATCAACCGTTGTTCCCCGGCAATGGTGCCAAAAACTTGACACACTCCGCAAGTGCACGGAAATGTCGAAGTAATATAAAAGATATCGTCTCCCACAGGGAACAAGGTGAGTACTAGAAAATCTAATTCTTGGAATCTAAGCTGCTCAATTTGTGATTTTTGGAACTTGAAAACTAAAACTAAGCAAAATAGTAAACAAGAAATCAAATAACTATGGTAGGAAAAATATATGAGAGAGAATATC
>CM050438.1:78959117-78977205 GCA_027562315.1 Costus pulverulentus
GAGGTAACCCCAGGGAAGGAAATCGCCATTGTCGCCCAAAGAAGACAACTCTCGGCAGCAGATTTTTCTCTAAGTGTCCGAGTTGCCAGCCAAGAGGGATTTCCCTTTAATCTCTTTGCTAATCCCCACGTGGAGGCCATGGTACAAAAGCATGCAAAACTTGGTGAAGGCACGTGGAAGGAATTAGCACTAATCCTTTTGGCAAATCAAATGCGAGAGTCAACATTGAATGTCAACGCCACCAATTGCAATTCGTAACCTGATAACCAAATTCCCCAATATCACAAGTTTGCCACTAAAGAATAAATTCATGCTTTAATATCTGTGCTCATATAAATCCATGAATAATAGCCCAATCTCTATATAAGCTGAGGGATGCACCTCCTCAATAAGTCTCCCCTCGGTATCCGTGCACGCTGGTGGACACGCCTCCTCAATCCCCTCATCTACTACATGTGGATCATCCTGGACCTACGTATAAAATAACCTGCGGGGGAGGGAGTCAACTAGAACAGGTGCCACCCCGTCTAGCCCTTGAGTCCGGATGTCATCCCCGGACTCACCCTCCCACTATGGACCGAATCGGAATCAGGGCCACTCTGATCCGATACCCCTAGCGAACTAGTCGCCCTCGGTCCTTCGACTGAACAAACTCTCCGGGTCACTAGAGAGATACCCCTCAATGGGTCACTATGCCGACCTCCCACAGTGCCGGCCAGTCAGTTACGATGCGTCCATCGCTCAGCAAGCCCGGCCTGTCTGCATCCACAAATGTGGATCCTGGTGTCCTACCGTGGAGCAAGGGTGCATATCCTAAAATGCATCCCTTGTGGTTCGGCCTAGTACCGTCGCCTCACCACGTCTACGTCGTCCCCCTAGATCCTACGATTCGGGTATGGGGCCCACGTATAGTCACCGTGATCTCACCTGTAGGATCACAGATCGGTCCTAGACAGCGCGCGAACCTACTAACATCGGGCTCCGCATCCCAATAGATAGCATAATTCCCTTTTTCGCTCACCACCAGGCAGCATAGTGTGTCGGGCCCGCTCACGATCGTCGAGCCCGCGATCCGCCTGCGTCCGTCAGGCCCGGGACTAGCACAAGAGAACACTGTGGCCACAACCAGACCAGCGTCTTGGCAGACTAAGCTGCCCCACCGGTGACCCTCATCAATATCCGGGATCCCAAACATCCAGCCACCGCGAGTACAACTCACCCGAAACCGCCAAAATCCGGTCGGCTTGGTGTGCCAGTAAAGACACCTCGCGGTACTCCCGCGGAATAATATAGTGTCATCCCGCGCTCGCCCAGGGATGGGACGTGCGCAACCCGTACAAGTCGCATATGCATAGAGACCCCGTCCGTATAATCCGAGGCAACATCCGACAGGTCACATATGCACAAACGTCGTGTCCGTAATAATCCGAAGGAAACATAATATCCGCAAGTCTAGCCATATATCCAGGCGACTCGCCCCGAACTGCCAATAACCGGTCAGCTCGTCCCGGGTCCGCCAATAACCGGTCGGCCAGCCGTGCCACAATAGACACCTTGCGGTACTACCGCAGAATATATATATAACCCCTATGTGCCACATCCGCACAACAAAATAACCCTGTGTCTATAAAAAGCCAGTGGCACAATATATGTATAAAGAGAAATCCAAGCAACCCCAGAATATATATATAATGGTGCCAAAACCCCGGGTGGGAGTACAGAGATACATCAAAATAAAGGGGCTCCGACCCCTGTGCGTCACACTAAGGGTGGTATGAGGACATGCCCCCAGCATAGAGTAAGTTAAATGTGTAAATTATACTAGCTAGGGTTTGGGAAGCCTTCCGCACATGTGGTACTCTACATACTAGGTGGTGGGGGGCTATGCCCCCCAAAGCTCCCAGCACAGAGTCTGCAAAATGTGTAAAATTAGGCTAGCTAGTGTTTGGGAAGCCTTCTAAACATCGGTGGTACTCTGCATACTGGAGGTATTAGAGACATGCCCCCATGGCACTGCATACTAGGGTAGTAGGGGGACAAGCTCTCATGCCATGGGGGCATGTGCCCCGTACTAACCCCAGTATGCAGAGTGCTAAATGTGTAAAATTATCCTTGCTACGGCTTGGGAAGCCTTTTGCACATCGGTGGCAGTCTGCATACTGGAGGTAGTAGGGGGGGACATGAGAAACTCTACTAGGTGGTACTCTGCATACTGGGTGTCACGCCACAATTTTTCACGCCTAAAACTAGGGAGTGATGGCACAATTTACACACCTCTGTGTAAACTGTCAGCCAACTCTCTACAAAGAGTCTATGTGTCTAATGCGAAAGTATAAAATACAATGCGCGCCCACCACAGATCGTCTCTCAGCAATACAGCACTCAACACTCACTTTGCCTAACCAAACAGCCTCTTGCTCTACCTAACTACACTAGTCGAAACTCTGAAGCACTGAACTGAGTTGCGGATTAGGGTTTCAACGACCCTAACCACTTTGCACACTTCAGGCGCCCTGTCCACACACAAGAGACGCTGGCAGATATCACACACAAGCAGGGTGATCTATCGAAGATCAAAGAGCAATAGACAGATGCTCAAAACCTAACAATCAATGAACTATCGCCCTGCTTAATCCTAAGACAGATATATCACTGCACAGCGAGATCAGAGAGAGATAAGTACAATACTTGCGCCCCCTCTAACCTAAAACCAATAGAACTCCAACGATAAAGCAATCTCCTCCAAGTATGAACTCAGGTATGAGAAGATGTCTCTCCCTAACTCGCGTAGAGGACACAATCAATAATAAACTATAATCAACAATCATCACCCAAAGTGTTAGATTATTATACCAATACAAGTTTTGCACAAGATGATGCAAGGGTTCGGCTCCTTGCCCCCAAGTGGCCGAACCTCTCAAAAATCCACAAGAGCATGCCCTTGTGGATAGGACCCTAGGGCCGCCTGCTCTAGGGTGATTGTTGATGAAGATGCCTTGGCTCCTCTCCTCCAAGAAGCCGCCAAACACAAAGGGGACAGCAAGGTGCCGAGCCCTAAGTGATGATCACCGGTGGTGATGATGAAGAGGATGAAGCCGCCGGTTGAAGCCTTGCCTCCAAGGATTCGCCAAAGCCAAAGCCGCTCCTCTTCAATTGCTCTTCCTTGTCTCCAAGGAAGAATCACCAAGTCTTGTCGCCTCTCCTCAAGGTGGCAAGAGCTCTCGTTGGTTGCTAGGGTGAATAGCCGCCAACCCTTGTGAAGTTCGCCAATTTGAATGCAAGTGGGTCGGGTTTGGTTTAAGTGAACCAACCCGCCAACCCTCAAGCCATGGGATCCAACTCGCCAAGTGGATAGTCGCCCATGTGGATCCTTTAAGGTTAAGTAGGTGTGAATCCAACTTAATGTCTTATTGGATCCTCACTTTAAACCTTATTGGATCTTGCCTTTAAGTTGTCACATGCCAAGCATGTGCCAACTCAAATATCAATCCTCATAATGCCGCCCATGTCCTAGCCACATAGGTCAGCCCATAGGACTCCAGTCTGAGCCCTGATCGAGTCCAAGTCCATCTCTAGTGACCATGGTTAAGGTGACCATGGTTAAGATAACCATGGTTAGGTTAACCATGCTCATAGTCTCCAAAGAACACCAAAGCACCCCCAGGCCATGCCCAAGGATAGAATGTGTCAGTGTACCTGCAAAAACATACTAACACAGTGTTAGTGTCCTAGCTCCTCTACTAGGCTCACTCCGACACCAAGCCTAACACCTGTCAAGCTCCTCCATCCCTCCTCAGATCCCACTGAGTCCATGGGATGGGCTGGGGTATAACCCTAGTATACCTAGTGCATCACACTGGGGGTAGTAGGGGGACATGCCCTTATGCCATGGGGGTATGTCCCCCGTACTACCCCCAGGATGCAGAGTGTCAAATGTGTAAAATTAGCCTTGCTACGGCTTGGGAAGCTTTTTGCGCATCGGTGGCAGTTTGCATACTGGAGGTAGTAGGGGACATGGGGGAACTCTACTAGGTGGCACTTTGCATACTGGGGGTAGTAGGGGGACGTGCCCTCATGCTCCCATCACATGTGCCCCATACTACCCCCAATTTGCAGAGTGCCAAATGTGTAAAATTAGTTTTGCTATGGCTTGGGAAGCCTTTTGCACATCGGTGGCAGTCTGCATACTCGAGGTAGAAGGGGGGACATAGGGAAACTCTAATAGGTGACACTTTGCATACTGGGGGTAGTAGGGGGACATGCCCTCATGCCCGCATGGCATGTGCCCTGCTACCCCCAATATGCAGAGTGCCAAATGTGTAAAATTAGCTTTACTGCGGCTTGGGAAGCCTTTTGCACATCGGTGGTAGTCTGCATACTGGAGTTAGTAGGGGGGACATGGGGGAACTCTACTAGGTGGTACTTTGTATACTGGGTGTGAGGCACCTGGGGCTTGATCCCGGATTTTTGTACGATCAGCCCGGTTATGTACACGATTGGCGTCTCACCCTGGGCGTCGGTCGGGGTGAACATGTAGGGACTCCCCGGTATATATATTACATGTGGTTTTCATACATGTTGTACATGTTCACAGGTTTGGCACCACGGCTCGTCGGGTTAGACGAGTCGCGTCTTGTATGACGATTTATCGTGTCGGAGGTACCTCCGCTGTTGGTCATGACATGGCAGCTTTGCTGCACAAACACCCTCTGCAGTGGGGTGTCTTCGCTGGTACCAGATCTCCTTGAGAGAGCTCACTCTCCTCCGGGATCAGGATGGAGAGGGGACCGACGCAGTAGCCAGCCAGACGCGAGATCGTTGTGTGTTGTCAGGTGCCTCAAGCAAGTAGGCGTCCGACCTACAGGGGTCGATGGCCAGGCCGTGAGCACGTCCATTAGCTTCGTACGAGGGCGAGCGAGTTGAACCTTGGCACGCTTTAGTGTGCCGGTGTATGCTAGCGAACCCGACGCGCGGCGACGTGGCAGTCACGAACCGAACCTCGGCATAGGGTCAACGGCACGAACGCTTTGGTATCATGAGGCGCTGACGCGATCTCGATAGCAGGGAGTTCGGGTCCGCTATGCAGGCGTGGTTGTGCCATTCCGGTAACGGTGGACGCACTGGGAAACAACGCACCCGTTAACCTGGCTATTGACCCCAGGAGGGGTTACGACTGGGTGACCACGGTCAGTGTCGTTGGTCCAAGGACCGGGGGATAGTGGGGATCTATCCATGGGCGTCATAGCGGAGCATACCGCTGCCGATTCGGTCCTGACTGGAGGGTGGGTCCGTAGGTGGCACTACGGCCCAAGGGCAAGTCGGGTTGACACCTGACTACGGTAATTCCCTCCCCACAGGTATTATGACAGGCCGGCCCAGGATTGCTCACATGTGGAGTGGGTCCAGGGATTAGAGGAGGCGTGCGTAGAGTATTTGGGGATTGTACACACTCATATGAGAGGACTTACATTGAGGCTATATGTGTTGGATTTAATACTTAGCCGATTTGTGCTCTCGGCTGCATGGTGTCTATGTTGACCTATGTTGACATTGACTTGGCTGGATTTGTATTTCCACAGCTAGTTTGGTATTATTAGTGGATTAGTGAAGTGGGGATTTAATCACCCATTACTTCACCTAATCATAAGAGGTGGCGCATGGGTTGGCGGCCATGTGTCCTCCCCATGCAAAATTAGCAAAAAGGGGAGGCATTCTCTCTCAGCAGAAGAGACTTGGCTTACGCGACAAGATTCGAGGGTTCTTCCCCCTTTGGCGATTCTCACGGTGACTCTTTGCTCTCTCTCGTTGGAATGACAATGCAGCTTTCCCTGGAGATTTCCGTGAGTTCTGTTGGTCTCCTTAGATCTTGAGTGTGTTCCCCTTGTCCTTATGTACGCAGCTCTCCCTGGAGCTTCACACCCTAGCGACCAGGTAGTGATACCTGGGTAGAGGGGCGAGCATCCGCAAAGTTTCTGTCCAGCCTATCTCTGCTGGACTTTGGACGCTTGGTGGCCAAGGGAATTCTTCCCTAACCGAGTGGGCTGGAACCCTTATGGGTTCTGTGTAGTGCGGTAACGCACTTGTTCCTGCACCTGCGGTTCATCCTTAGTTGTATGCTTGACCTCCCTTTGAGTTGGTTGAACTCGTGCAAACCTTCCTCTCGGAAGTTGGAAGGCATGCCGGTTCTCCCGAGCTCCTTCTAGCTGCGGCGTTGCTGAATACTCTCTTAAGAGAGTGGTGGTTCGGTTGATCTCTTGGCGTGGGATCTTCGGCCCCTAACGTGTGGGCTAGGTAACTTCTACACTTATCTCCCAGCCATGGGATTGTGGCTGGGCTTCATGCCGTGGTTCCTCTTCGGTTTTTCCTTGCTCGGCTGATCTTTGATGGATGGTTTTATGAGATAGTGTGAAGATCCTTATTTGGTTTTCAACTGCTAGAATCAGCCCTTGGAGCTAGTATGTCTAGCTAGCTTCTTGCGTGTATGTGTGGGCTGTTTAGGTGGCCGACAGTGAGCCTCGGATTTCCGGATTCTTGCGACGTTTACTGATGATTTTGGGTTGCCTTTCTTAGCTGTGGATTGCAGTCTTCCTACGTGACCTTTGGCTGGATATTTGAGTGCGTGTAGCACTCTTTGACGTTGGTTTCTCTTGGCGAAGAGCTGCCATCTTCTCCCTCGCATGCCACTGTGAATCCTCAGGAGTGAAGCGTCTCCTGAGCTCGGCCTTGAGATCTTCCCATGTAAATGGCTCAGATCTCTCCTTCAACATGGGGGCTAGCTGTGTACGCCACCACAAACGGGCGTCCCTAGTGAAATATACAAATGCTGTCATCGGCTGGTCATGTGGAGGGATATATGCAGCTTCAAATTAAAGCTCCATATCCCATAAGAATGTCTCCACCTCGGTCGCCTGCCTCAGCCCCTTGAACTCAGATGGCTCTGGCAACTTTCTCTTCACCACCGGAGGAGGAACAGGTGGTGGAGGAGTAGGGGCCGAAGGACAACGGGCTGTGGGGACCTCTCCAGCTAAGCAACACAGAGGGATAAACAATCCATCTCGTCCTCCATATGGTGCATTAGATCTTTAAGAGAGGTGAGACAAGTCACAAGTGTCTCGCCCTCTAAAGACCCACCATCTCTATTGATATTCTCTATAGCCACAATCCTCTCACGGCAATGGAATCGGTGAGAGGTGGTGCTAGCTGAGCATCTAGGAAGAGGAGGGGCCTCATCCTCTTCTTTTTCATATTCCCTACCCTCATCAATAGGGTCCATGGGCAGCCTATCAACACTGACAAAAGAAAACCAAAAATCCAAGAAGACCAGATAGAGCTCAAGCTGAAAGCGAGCTCAAAAGAATGTGCAATGTTGTGATCCTTCTGGCAACGGGCTCTGATACCAAGTTGTTAAGCCCAAAATGCCCTAACAAATTTTTTTGTTAGCCACGGGCCCTAAGACCGCTAACCAGCAGGTAGGAGAAGTGAGGGCTATCTAGCTACAACAATAAACTCGCGTTCCCTCACCTAAACCCCAAGCCGGGCGGCTTCACAGTATCGCACACAAAGTCCCAAACCTTTCCCTGAGGGTGAACCTGATTTTTCCTCTTTTATTCTATTACGGGTTCCCCTCATCTTTTTACTTTCCAATGCTTAAAAGCTGTTCTTTCTTTCTTTACATTGACCCACACACATATACAAGTATTACAATAATCCTCACAATTCCCTCATCCCTTTACAAGTGCTACAAGGATAGCATAAGATTCACAAAGGAGAGGGGGAGAACTAGGGGTGTTCTTTGCACCCGCACAAGCAAGCTTACTAGGCACACTCAAGAGCCATTGGGCTCACAGCAGCATTCAGCATCAAAGGATAGCATAAGCAAACATACATTCAACCACGCAAACACTGCATGCTATGGGTAGTAGGGGGGGACATGCCCTCTTGCCATGGGGGCAATGCCCCCAACTACCAGAACACATAGGTAGCACTCTACATACTGGGAACGTAGGGGTCATTCCCAGAGTTAGGGGCAATGCTACCTAGTGCCCCTAGCATATAGTCTACCAAATATGTAAAATCAACAAAGCCATTATAGTGGGGACATTCCCAAGTGCCCCATAGCACAAAGTACCTCAAATGTGTAAAATGAGGTTAGCTAGGCCATGGTAAGCCTTTTGCACATAGGAGACACTTTGAATACTAAGGGTGGTATGGGGACATGCCCCCAGCATAGAGTATGCCAAATGTGTAAATTATACTAGCCAGGGTTTGGGAAGCCTTCTGCACATGTGGTACTCTACATACTGGGTGGTGGGGGGCTAGGCCCCCCAAAGCTCCCAGCACAGAGTTTACAAAATGTGTAAAATTAGGCTAACCAGGGTTTGGGAAGCCTTCTAAACATTGGTGGTACTCTGCATACTGGGGGTATTAGAGGGGACATGCCCCCATGGCACTACATACTAGGGTAGTAGGGGGACAAGCTCTCATGCCATGGGGGCATGTGCCCCGTACTAACCCCAGTATGTAGAGTGCCAAATGTGTAAAGTTAGTCTTGCTACGGCTTGGGAAGCCTTTTGCACATCGGTGGCAGTCTGCATACTGGAGGTAGTAGGGGGGACATGGGAAACTCAACTAGGTGGCACTCTGCATACTGGGTGTCACGCCCTAATTTTTCGTGCCTAAAACTAGAGCGTGATAGCACAATCTACACAACCACTGTGTAAACTGTCAGCTAACACTCTTAAACAATGCATACTAAGCGGAAGCAAATATGAAATATAACGCGCACAATACAATAAGATCGTCTCTCAGCAATACAGATTACTCAACACTCAATCTACCTCACCCAAACTGCTTCTAGCTTTGCCTATCCTCACTAGCCGAACCCTCTGAAGCACTGACTGAGTAGCGGGCTAGGGTTTCGCGACCCTCACCGCTTTGCACACTTCAGGCGCCCTGTCCACACACAAGAGACGCTGGCAGATATTGCAACCAAAAGTCCTTTAGCACTCAAAACTACCGACCTGTTGAACCTAGGGTAATATATCCACAACTACACAGCGAGCGAAGGATGAGGACAAGCACAGTGATTGCGCCCACCTAAGCTAAATCCAGAAAACTCCGATAAGAAACTACTCTCCTCCAAGAGAACTCTCGAAGTATAAGAGGACCCTCTTCCCTAATCCCGGGAAGAGGTACACAATCAATATAGACTATAAACAACAATCGTTCCACACAAAGGTTTAAGGGTTTATACCAAAGAAAAGCAATAAACACAAGAATTTTACGGTAGCGTATGAAAATACAGTACCATAAAATAGGTTATGGCACTGCCGTAATTTGCTGAGTTGCTCCGTTATGCATGAAATTTCTTGGGTGATCTCCTCTTGATGATGATAACTCTTCTATGTGTTTGATTTTGTTTGAAAATGCCTTGAAATAATGACTTTTTTCCTGAAAATTATGAAAAACCAAAATAGAAGTAGACTTTGCAATATTTGATGAATTTAGCATGAAAACAAGTAAAAGATCCTCAGTTTTAGCATGAAATATACATAAAATGATACTAAATATATATTTTGGTTTCATCAAACCCTAGAAGCAATCCCACAGGTTCGGCCAATGCCATGGGCCTTCTTCCAAGCAAGGTGCGCCACCTTACAAGCCACAAGATGTATAACTCTCATGCCCTAAGGCTCGGCCAATCCATCTTGCACCCCCATGCAAGGATGCGCCACCAAGCAAGGTGCTTAACCAACATGCATGAGCCAAAGCTTCTAGCAAGATGCGCCCCTAATCTTCTTAATTTGATTTACAAAATAAAATAAAAAGAAAGGCGGCACGCAGGCCTGACAAGAATATATCACAGGCATGCTAAGGGGCTTGGCTCATGACCATAACATCATACACAAACAAGGTACTTACTCATGCAATTCTATATGCTCATGAAAAACATAAAATCTAAAATTTTAATTTTTTATTAAAACATGTCTCTTTTCCTTCACTTCTTATCACTAGTCTTTTGTTCTTTGTTTCTCTCAGGAGTCTACAAGAGGCATACTGGTTGCCCTCTTTGCAATCCCTAACCTGCTGAGATTAGGGCAATCACCCAGTCCATGACCTGCACAATCTCAATAAGTCTCTCATGATGGGTCTATCACACTATGAGAGGATAAATTATCACTTTCACATATGGGTGTATCCCAGTCATGTGCAGAGAGCGAAGAACCAAAAGAGATTGATTAGAGGTAAGAAACAAGAGACCTACAATTTTTCCAACTTAGAAAAATAATGCGCTATACATATGTAATTTTTGAAAATTCTATATGGCATGCGAGCAAATGAAAAGCAAAGAAACATCGTTCAAGGCTCGCAAGCCACTCTAATACCACTATTGGGAAACCCCAGGGATAATAAAATTTTTTATAAGCATTACAATAGCACAGCGGAAGCGTATCCCCGAAATAGGCCAGTCCCAAAAACCCAATGGATCTTGTTCCTGCGAGGGAGTCGACACGATGAGAGGAGAATATACCTGAGCAAGAAGAGGTGATGCCGATGTAGGCGCCCTAGTGTGCGCCCTCTGTAGTCTCACACACACAGATCCCTCGAGTCCCCTTTTTCCACGCTCGGTGCTTGTCTCATGAAGAAGATCCTAGCCGTTGGTGTCCTATGCTTGCACCACCTTCAAGGAAGATGCGCCAAGGAGAAGAAGATGTAGGAGAAGATGCCACCAAGCACAAGTCCCTCTTGCGCCAAGAGGAAGAGGAGAAGGCTTGCTTGCAGCTTGTTGGAAGATAGTTGCGCCAATTGCTTGCTCTCGCCCCTAGTGGTTCATGCCAACTTCATGAATCAATTAATTATACTTGCACTCGCATATATTCTGATATATACAGGCAAGGGCACGACAAGGCAAAGGCGTAGGCGCAAGACACATGAAGGAGGCGGCTAGGGTTAAGGGTTAGGGAGGAATTAGGGTTAGATGGAAGGACAGTCTCCAAGACTTTACCATAAACCTTTTTCCCTCTTCCATATGCGCCTAAGGCATTCCAAAGAAGTCCATGTAGCCATATCAGCCCCAAGGCTTGCCATATAAGTAGGCATTCCATCCAAGGATGAAGGGAGAAGCGCCATATCCTTCCTAATGGAGCAATATGCACCTATCTCACCCCATTATGCCCTTAGGCACCAATGGGGTAGGTTTTATCCCCATTATACCCTTAAGCCCTATTCTTTCTTTATGACAATTTGTTATTGGGCCTCATTGGGTAATGAGCTAGCCCAAACATCATTGCACAAGTTGATTAAGCCATTGGATCAAATCCAATGCAACCCTGACTCAAATGTGACCAACCATGGTCAATTTTAGGTCAACCGACCAAAAATAAAATTTGGCTCTAACAACTCTCTTCCGTTTCATCAAGCCTATTGGCACTGATGACATCTCTCAAATTGATATGAGTTATTCAATAACTCGATCATAAGGCTTCCCGATCAACATGAGAACTCGAGTATCAAGGTGTGCGATCCTATAGGTTCCTCTGACGTTGGTAGTGTTGACCTAAGGTCATCACAAGCAGTGAGTGGCACCTAGCAGTGCATCGCTGCTACCCAAGTCATCGGAATGTATATCGACATTGACATCCCCATCATCGCAACTAGGTACAGATGCATTACAGTCTCTTTGCCAAACTGATATCTGGTTGGACAAGTGTGTCACCACTTGTTTTTATCCAATCTTATGATAATGACTAAATCAGGTTCTCACCTAGGTATGACCATATACTTTCAGTCATAGAACCATAGGGGGCCCCATGGATATCATGCTTCCCTCATGAAGGGGCAAATCCTCTATCTATACATTGACCTTCTCATATGGGTCGTGGCATACTCAATGACAACTGTTATGATCTCCCAACTATGGTGAGGTGTTAGATTATATTAAAGCATGTCCCTAATCATATAGAAGAGTTAATGACCTCAAGTCAAGGGATCAATGCATCTCCTATCACTTGTGAGGATAACTCATGACACCAAGTCATTGCCTCACAGCAGGTCGGTCCAGTATAACTACCACTGATATACCCATATGTCTGTGTTAGCACCTCGTGTCTAACCAGCCCATATACCAGTCTCACAAGTATTAGAGCTGTCTCATATCCACTCAGGTACATCGACTGGGAATAAGTGTTTGAGCACATATCCAATTTGTCTCCAGGGACATTATTATATAAGAACACAATCGCAAATGTAAACTAAACATGATAACAACAATGCCAGAATGATATATAAGAAATATCAATATCAAGTATGACAAAGTAAAGACCAAACTAGGTCTCAAGGCATAAACACCAACAAAGTTAGTGTTTTGTTTTGTCTTTTCTTTAATACTTTATTTTTTTCTAATGATTGCTATCCACTTCAGAAACGATTGCAAGTTAGCTGAATGACTCGGATGATCCTCAAAGGTGCTGAGTTGGGCACCGACAATGACTCTGATTGATCTTGTGAGCGTCTCAACCTATATCTCTAAAATTTGAGCTCTTTACATGCTATACATGTGGACTATGCATAATCTAAGTCTGGGAGATTGTGAGCTCTTTTTAAAACTTGTTATGTAGTAACTTTATACTTGTTTTGGTGTTGGTATCTTTTAATGACACTTTTTGGTTTCTTATTATGATGTTTATTATACCCCTAGTTCCGATATTAGATTACACTATTGATTTTTAAAATATTGATAATAACAGGTGATATTGTATTGATTTCAAACGAAAATTATGATAGCTTGATGTTTTATAACGACTCCTTGGGATATTAATATAATATTCTGAATTTTAGTTCAAAGTTAGGTAATTCAAATGATTATCTTATTTGATATGAAAAGGCCGTGGAGTGATATACCCGAATTTCAATTGAGATTTTTGTTTTCAAGTTATGCTTATAATCTCCTTGTGGAAGTACGTACCTCTATCTATTTGATTCACCTTACAAATTTTTGGTTTCTTATTTTGATGTTTGTTGCACCCCTAGTTCCGATATTGGATTACACTATCTGATTTTTAAAATGCTGATGATAACTAGTGATATTGTTTTGATTTCAAATGAAAATCATGAAAATTTGATGTTTTATATTGACTCCTTAGAATATTAATATAATGCTCCAATTCTTAGTTCAAAGTCAGGTAATTCAAATGATTATCCTATTTGATGGAAAAAGGTCGTAGAGTGATATACCCAAATTTCGATTGAGGTTTTTGTTTTCAAGTAATGCTTATAATCTCCTTGTGGAAGTACGTACCTCTATCTATTTGATTCACCTTACTATTTGTTGGTTATGATCAATGCACTTATCTAATGGTTGTTATCTCCTCTCAGAAAAAAAAAAGAGTAAAAATAAGACTCCTCTGCTTGACACTGTGAAAAATTGGGAGTGGTATCAAAGATATGAGTTGAAGTCTATGAAAAATAAAAAAAATAATAGGACTCTAGTACTTAGCTCTGCGAAAAATTGGGTGTGGTATCGAAGACATGAGTTGAAGTCAAAACAGAAGAAAAAAAAATTAAAGGAGAAAAGAGAGAGAGGATGAAAATAACACAAAAATAAAGACTCCATTGACTGCATTGGTTTTTTTTTCCAACTTGTATCTTTGGTTAAATCAAGTATTGAAAAGAGTGCATTTACCAAGCATGAGATTATTGCATTTTGTGAAGATAAGCCTCATTTGACTTTGGTTTTTTGATCATCATACCTTTATTCTTGAAAATAGATTATTATCTCCAATCCCCTAATTTGCTGAGGTTTGTTCATAATGATATTTCCCTATGACACAATATTTTACAAGCTTGACCTGGTTTCATCTTTTTTTAGTTACCACTTTTAAATGTCTTTTATGCTTTAGGGCAAGCAATGGTCTAATTCTGGGAGATTTTGATATCTCATATTTATATAGTCTTTTTGACCTATATTTACTAGTGAATCGAGACCTATTATCATGTTTTTTCAACTCTTTCTAGCTTATTTCATTGACTTTCTTCAAAAACTTCACTACTTGTCATGTTTATTTGAATACATGATAATTCACTCAATTTTAGAGCTATATGGACATACATTCACATCTTCGAGTGAATCAGAAATCTTGACAAAAAGTTTGGCTTTAAACGAGATTAATTTCAAGAATTATAGCCGACGCCATAATCTACACGATGACCATAATTCTTTGTTTGGCTACATGATGGACCCGGTTTGATGTGAGCACTGTCATAATCCGAAGTTATGACTATAACTTCCTCAATAGTAGCCTTTCGGATGAAGACAACCTTGACAAAAAGATTACAGGCATAGTCATAATTCATCATAGTTGTAATCTTCTGATCAGCAATTTTTGAAGTTACAACTATGGCCATGAATCAACCCAAGGCCATACTAGTCATCTACAAATTTTCAAACGAATCGGACTTCTACACCAAGATTACAGGCATGGCCATAATATGCCTCATGACCGTAATCTCACATTTGTAGTAGCCTACATTTATTGCTAGCCGCCCAACTTTAAATGCACATAACTCATTCGTTTTAACTCCGATTTGGATGTTCTTGGAGTCAAAACGTAAAGAATTGAATGAGCATTAATTATTTGAATTTTTTAAGAATTAAAGAGGGTACAATTAATGCATTATGGATACATTACGGTTACAACCATAATCGCTCATTACACTCATAATTATGGAGCCGCTTAAATTAAATGGGTCATAACTTTCTCGTCTTAAATCCGTTTTGAACGTTTTTGGTGTCAAAACGTAGGTAATTTAATGGCCCATCAACCTATGCTTTCAGAAGTTACTTTGGAATCTATTTAAAGGACAGGAATTGGGTTGCAAGATGACGAGTTATAGGGGGGTGTTGAAGTTCTAGTGGAAAGCAAAAGGGGAGAAAGAGATCCTTGTGCATCCACTCTAGAAGACCTGAAGAAGAAGGATTTTTGCCCTTCCTTGAAGAGTTTTCCATCTTCTACCTTCTATCTTCATTCTGGTTTCTTCTTTCCTTAGATATTTGTACTCAATCGACACTATGATAGCATAATTTTCTTACCGGAACACAGGTGTAGTTGAGTTGTTTGTATCTTCTGTTCAAACTTGTTATTTCATAGCAAATGCAAATTTTATCTTGTATTTATTCATTTTATGTTATTTAATTGCTAGTATTACCTTGATTACATGGTTACTTTTCTTGGGCGCAAGAAGGATCGAAAGGTGAATTGCGACGCTAGATCTGCTAGATCAAACATGCTCTACGCTGTCAAGAATTAGGGCAAGATTTGTGTGTGGAACCTTATAATATCTCTGAATACATTGGATCAATCTAGGTCCGGTTTGCCATGAAAGTAGGACGCTGATCTAGATTGATACCGCATTATGCCATCGAAAGAGGGTAATCTGTACCATCTAATATTTTCTTGAACACTTTTAAAATTGCATTGTTATAATTTTTACCTCGTTTGAATTTAATATGCTTCAACAACACGAACCCGAAGTTCCAATATCTCTAACCCCTATTTTATACCCAAACTTTCTCTTTCTAGATTCAGTTTGCATTGAGGTATATTTGCTTTACTTTTCATAATTCCAACCCACTTAATCGATTGTCTAGTTATCGATTTGTAATAACTTGGTATTTGAACACTCTCTATTGGTGTATATGCCATAGGACCTAGTTTTGGTCAACTTATGTACTACTTGACATTGATATTTATATATATCATTCTGACATTGTCGTTATCATTGTTTGTCTACACATGCGATTGTGTACTTAAATGATAATGTCCCTGGAGACAGATTATATCTGTGCTCAAATAATTATCCCCAGTCGATGTACCTGAGTGGATATGAGACAGCTCTGGTACTTGTAAGACTGGTATGTGGGCTGGTTAGGCACGTGGTGCTAACGCAGACACATAGGTATATCATTGGAGGATATATTAGAAAGACCCGCTGTGAGGCTATGACTTGGTGTCATGAGTTATCCTCACAAGTAATAGGAGATGCATTGATCCCTTGACTTGAGGTCATTGATCATTCTATATGGTTATTAGGGACTTGCTTTGATACAACTTAATACCTCACCGTAGTTGGGAGGTCATAACGGTTGTTATTGAGCATGTCACGACCCAAATGAGAGGGTCAATGGACAGACATAGGATTTACCCCTTCCTTAGGGAAGTATGATATCCATGGAGCTCCTTTATGGTTCTATGACTGAGAGTGTATGGTCATACCCAGGTGAGAACCTGTTTTAGTCATAGCCATGTGATTGGATGAAAACAAGTGGTGACACACTTGTCCAATCGGATATCAGTTCGGCAAAGAGACTGTAATGCATCTGTACCTAGTTGCGATGATGGGGATGTCGATGTTCATATCCATTCCAATGACTTGGGTAGTAGCGATGCACTGCTAGGTGCCACTCACTGCTTGTGGTGACCTTTGGTCAGCACTGTCAGCGTCAGAGGAACCTACAAGGTCGCACACCTTGATACTTGAGTTCTCGTATTGATCGGGAAGCCTTATGATCGAGTTATTGGATAATTCAGATCTAATTGAGAGATTTCATTAGCGCCAATGAGCCTGATGAGATGGAAGAATGTTATTGGAGCCAAACTTCATTTTTGGCAGGTTGACCCATATTTGACCATGGTTGGTCACATTTGGATTAGGGTTGCATTGGATTGGATCCAAGTGCTTAACCAACCCATGTAATGGAGTTTGGGCTAGCTCATTATCCAATGAGGCCCAATAATAAGTTCTTAATAAGAGATGAAAGACTAAAATGTTATAATGGGAAGAAACATGAACCATTAAGCGCCTAGGGGCATAATGGGGTCATGTTGGCGCCTTTGCTTCATTATGAAAGTAAAGGGCGCCTCCCCTCTCTTCCTTGGATGGAATACATGCCTCTAAGACATGTCTTGGGCTGATATGGTACTTGGGCAATTATGGATAGGTTGAATGGAGTTTATGGTAAAATCTTGGAGACTTTCCTTGTCTCAACCCTCATTCTAGCCCTACACTTGTCATAATCTTGGCCCTTCCCTTAACCGCCTCTTGCCTATATATATGTGACCCTAGTCGCCCCCTCTTACAAGTTGTTGTTCTTCCTGGGAGGCGTGAACACATCAAGAGGGCGAGAGTTAGTGGCATTGGCGCAACCATCTTCTTCCATCAAACCCTAGCCGCAAGCTTCTTCTTTTCTTCCTCCTTTGGCGCAAGAGAAGTAAAGGCTTGGCGGCATTCTCTCTTTTCCTCTCTTCTTCATCAATTGGCGCATCTACCTTGGAGGTGGCACATATTTTGAAGAAGGATAACAATGCTTGGATCTTCTTCCCGAGGCTAGCACCGGGCGTGGAAGAAGAGGACTCAAGAGATCCATGTGTGTGAGAGTGCAGAGGGCGCACACTTGGCGCCTATCACAACATCGACCTCATCTTGCTTTAAGGTATTTCCTAACTCATCGTGTCGACTCTCTTGCTTGCGATCTTCACTGGGTTTTTTGGGACCGGCCTGTTTCGGGGACATTCTTTTGCTGTGCAAAGAATGTATGTATGCTTGTAACTCTGAAAAATTGTAAAATGTCTCCGGGGTTTCCCAACAGTGGTATCAGAGGGACTTGCATGACTCGAACGATGTTTTATGCTTTTCTTTCATGCTCACATGCCATATCTCTATTTTCGTAAATAGCATGATGCATGACAATCGATTTTTCTAAAAGTAGAAAAATTAGGGTTTCTTGTTTCTATCATCCTCTCAATCTCTTTTGGATTTTTGGACTATTTTTCTTGTCTGATTTAAAGAGCAAAGGCGCATGTAATTTTGTCAAGTAGGACGGGCATTGTGTCTTCGGACTGGCCAAGTCTCTTGATCTGATAAAATTGCCAGCCGAAAGGATCTCTAAAATCATCATGAAAAATAAATCGCAATTAACCAAAATATTTGTGAGAAGAAGATGAGGAAAAGAAACTAGTTTTATGAAAAAGTAAAATTTTAGATTTTATGTTTTTCATGAGCATGTAGAATTGCATGAGTAAATACCTTGATT
>CM050438.1:78977305-79010119 GCA_027562315.1 Costus pulverulentus
TGGCCGAACCTTTGGGGTCTACCCTTAAGGTTTGAGAGCTAAACCATGAGAGAAGGACCTTGGAGCCAACCTTGAAGTTCAAGCTAGAGGTTGGCTAGGCTAGGTCTATTTTAGGGGCTTGAGTCCTATGTCAAGAGTTGAATCTCCTTTTGGCATGGGTTGATTCAATGTCTTGAAAGGGCTTTGATCACATTATCCTTTACTGCTTTCCTTATCTGCTAAAAGCATGCTTGTAATGTTTTATCGTTATGTTATCACTATAGGATTGCATGCCTGTATTGTTAGACATAAGATAAAACTGATGAGATCTCAAAAACCCTCACTTAAATATCAAGTCTAGTAGCCTTCTAATGTGTAGCCCTCATCAAGCTATCGATCAGTGGTGTTGTGAACTGTTTCCCACCCTCGTGGGACACACCCACTTATCTTTAAAAGGTGTGTGGTGACAATGGTTTCCCCAGTCCAGTTTTAACCTGGGCGTGCCTTCGCAAGGAAACTCATTGGCCCTGGGCATGACGGTTAGGAATGAACTTGACTAGAAGTTCACATGTGCTGGGCACATGGTGAAAGTCTAGAGGCATCGTTGAGAGGTTAGGATTTCATGTTGTATCCAGCCCTCGCTGGACATGAAATGCCTAGACTGTTTCAACAAGGGGAGTTGCTTGGAGCAACCGGCCGGCGCGCCCACCTTAGGAAACATGGGTTACTTTGTGCATCTCATCCCACCCTCGTGGGACGCGAAGCCTCATGTGAAATAAGGATCCTATCTCACTAGGAAGTCTTAAACTTCCCGATTGACTTTGTGGGTTGTCAATTCGATTAAAATAGTGGGAGTCATAATCATTTAAAACAAGTCCAGTTTAAATGATTTGAAGTAGTACTAATCTGCTGTTTCTTGGGTGTTGTAGAACAATGGCTACGAACACTGGTGGATTATCATTGTGATCTCTCCTTGATAAGGATAAGTTAGTTGGAACTAACTTTATGGACTGACATCAGAACTTGAGGATAGTCCTCAAGCTCGAGAAGAAGCTGTATGTCCTGGAACAGGCTCTTCCTGCGGCTCCTCCGCCTAATGCCCGAACGGCAGACAGAGATGCTTATAGAAAGCATCAAGATGACTCTTTGGAGGTTGCATGTCTTATGCTAGCTAGCATGACACCTGAACTGCAGGTGCAATATGAGGAGCAGAACGCTTTTCAGATGATCACTCATCTGAATTAGATGTTCGAGGCTCAGGCTAGAACTGAGAGATTTGACACCGCCAAAGCAGTCTTTCGGTGCAAGTTGTCTGAGGGTGCACCAGTGAGACCCCATGTTCTCAAACTCATTGGGAATGTGGATCATCTCAGGAGACTGGGACATGCCATAGACAACGAGCTAGTTGTGGATCTTATTCTGCATTCCCTGCCCCCTAGCTTCAGTCCGTTTATCATTAATTTCAACATGAACCGGATTGAGTGCACGCGGGAGGAATTAATGAATATGCTCCAAACAGCCGAGCGTGAGATGGGTAAGACCAAACCCAATTCTGTTCTTTTGGTCCCTGCGACCAAGAAGATAAAGAAGAAGGGTAAGACACGTGCTAAGAGCAGTGCCAAAGGTCCTACCAAGGCACTGAAGAAAAAGGCGAAGAAGTCAAAGGACAAGAGGTGTTTCCACTGTGGTGAGCAGGGTCACTAGAGAAGGGACTGCAGGCAGCTTCAGAATGAGGAGAAGAAAGGCTTGACCTTAACTTCTAGCTCAGGTATCTATGTTACAGAAGTCAATCTTTCTACTTCTATGTCATGGGTATTGAATACCACATGCGGAGCTCATATTTGTACAAATATGCAGGGGCTCAAGAAAAGTAGATCGGTGAAGCCTGGAGAGATTGACCTACGAGTTGGAAACGGGGCACAAGTTGCTGCTGTTGCTGTAGGCGTTTTGACTCTCTCCTTGCCTTCTGGACTTTAATTAGAACTAGATAATTGCTTTTGTGTGCCTTCTCTTACCAAGAACATTGTATCCATTCCTTGCTTAGCAAAGAAGGGATTCAAGTTTGAAATAAATAAGAACTCCTGTTCTTTTTCATTTGCAAATATGTTCTATGGGAAGGGTACTTTGTGCAATGGTCTATATATCTTGGATATGGAAAGTTCTATTTGTAACATAAGTAATAAAAGGACCAAACTGTGTGGTTCAGTTGGTGCTTTCCTATGGCACTGTCGATTAGCCCATATAAACAAAAATCGCATCCAACAACTCCATGCAAATGGATTGTTAGATTCAAGTTCCTTGGAAGAATTTGATACTTGTGAACCTTGTTTATTAGGGAAAATGACAAAAGCGCCCTTCACCAAGATTGGTGAGAGGGCAGGAGGTTTACTGGATCTCATACATACTGATGTGTGTGGGCCTTTCAATAAACAAGCCAGAGAAGGGTACAACTACTTCATTACCTTCACTGATGACTTCAGTAGGTATGGTTATGTCTACCTCATGAGACATAAATCTGAGTCCTTTGAGAAATTCAAGGAGTTCAAGAATGAAGTAGAGAATCAGCTTGGAAGATCCATTAAAGCTCTTCGATCAGATCGAGGTGGAGAATACCTGAGTGGTGAGTTCTTTGACTATCTGAGAGAGTCTGGGATCATATCCCAACTCACTCCTCCTGGAACACCTCAATGGAATGGTGTGTCTGAAAGGAGAAATCAAACTTTATTGGATATGGTTCAATCTATGATGAGTCATGCAACTCTACCTCCCTCATTCTGGGGGCATGCACTAGAGACAGCTTCTCTGATACTGAATAACGTTCCATCTAAGAGTGTCTCCAAAATACCATACGAGATATGAAGTGGGAGACACCCTAATCTCACCTTTATCAAGATCTGGGGATGTGAGGCTTTGTCAAACATCAGGATTCTAGCAAGCTAGAACCTAGATCTGATAAATGTGTGTTTGTGGGGTATCCTAAGGAAACTAGAGGATACTACTTCTATGTCCCAACCGAGAACAAAGTTTTTATTGCTCGAAGTGCTGTCTTTCTAGAGAAAGAATTTCTCATGAAAGAAGTTAGTGGAAGGAAGTTTGACTTGGATGAGCTCCAAGTGCAACCACAAGACATAGAGATGGAATCTGAGCCACTTGCACCGGTTGCTGTACAACCAGAGGCTCAGACACAGGTCCCACGTAGGTCTGGGAGGATTCGTCGTGCACCTGAGAGGTACGGGTCACTGCCGACCCAACACGATGAGATCTTCGTCATTGAGGATGAACCCAGAACCTATGATGAGGCGGTCAGTGGACCAGACTCCAAGAGATGGCTTGACGCCATGCGATCCGAGATGGATTCCATGTCGGCTAACCAAGTCTGGGATTTGGTTGAGCTGCCTGATGGGGTAAAACCCATGGGGTGTGAATGGGTCTTCAAGAGGAAGACAGACATGGATGACAATATAGTTACCTATAAGGGTAGGCTAGTGGCTAAAGGATTCAAACAAGTCCACGGGGTGGACTATGATGAAACCTTCTCGCTAGTTGCCATGATCAAATCCATTCGGATACTGCTTGCTATAGCTGCATATCATGACTATGAGATATGGCAGATGGATGTGAAGACAGCGTTCCTTAACGGGAAGCTGACTGAGGATGTGTATATGTCACAACCTGATGGTTTCATCAATCTTGCAGAGGCTAATAAGATCTGCAGGCTAAAGAGATCCATTTATGGATTAAAACAAGCATCTCGAAGTTGGAATCTTCGATTTGATGAAGCCGTGAGAGATTATGGCTTTATCAAAAGTGAAGATGATGCCTGTGTATACAGAAAATTCAGTGGGAGCTTGGTGATTTTTTTGGTCTTGCATGTCGATGACATACTGCTCATCGGAAACGACATCCCTAGTCTTCAAGCTGTGAAAACATGGTTAGGGAAGTGTTTCGAGATGAAAGACTTAGGGGAGGCCGCCTATATTCTAGGCGTAAGGATCTACCGGGAAAGATCCAAGAGGCTCCTAGCCCTGAGTCAGAGTACCTACATTGATAAGGTCCTGGAGAGGTTCAACTTGGAGCAATCTAAGAAAGGATACCTTCCAGTGAGACATGACCTTACTCTTTCAAAAGGCCAGTGTCCTACAACACAGGCTGAGAGGGATGACATGAGTCAAATTCCTTATGCTTCGGCAGTGGGATCGATCATGTATGCAATGTTGTGTACTAGACCAGATGTGGCATATGCTGTAAGCATATCCAGTCGATACCAATCCAATCCAGGTCTACAGCACTGGGTGGTTGTAAAGAACATCCTAAAGTATCTGAGAAGAACCAAGGATCTGTTCTTGGTCTATGGGGGATAGGAAGAGCTCAGTATGCAGGGCTACATTGATGCATCATTCCAGTCTGACCCTGACGACTTTAGATCGCAGGCCGGCTATGTGTTCAAGATGAATGAATGCGCTGTATGCTGGAAGAGCTTCAAGCAATCCACCATAGCAGATTCTACAACCGAGGCTGAGTATGTGGCCGCTTCTGAGGCAGCCAAGGAAGCCGTTTGGATAAGGAAGTTCTTATGTGATCTTCAGGTGGTTCCTAGTACAATAGATCCCATTGAACTCTACTGTGACAACAATGGAGCAATTGCACAAGCCAAGGAACCACGGTCTCATCAATGATCCAAACACATACTCAGAAGATTTCACCTGATCAGAGAGTTCATTGATAGAGGTGATGTCAAGATTAGCAGAGTAGACACAGAGAACAATCTGACAGACCCATTGACCAAGGCTTTGGCGTAGCAGAAACATGATGGTCACGCTAGAGATATGGGGTTCAGATTCCTCAACTTCTAGGTCTTAGTGCAAGTGGGAGATTGTTGGTGTATATGCCCTAGGACCTAGTTTTGGTCAACTTAAGTACTACTTGACATTGATATTTATATATATCATTCTGGCATTGTCGTTATCATTGTTTGTCTACACCTGTGATTGTGTACTTACATGATAATGTCCCTGGAGACAGATTAGATCTGTGCTCAAATAATTATCCCCAGTCGATGTACCTGAGTGGATATGGGACAACTCTGGTACTTGTAAGACTGGTATGTGGGCTGGTTAGGCACGTGGTGCTAACGCAGACAAATGGGTATATCATTGGAGGATATATTGGAAAGACCCGCTGTGAGGCTATGACTTGGTGTCATGAGTTATCCTCACAAGTAATAGGAGATGCATTGATCCCTTGACTTGAGGTCATTGATCATTCTATATGGTTAGGGACTTGCTTTGATACAATCTAACACCTCGCCGTAGTTGGGAGGTCATAACGGTTGTCATTGAGCATGTCACGACCCATATGAGAAGGTCAATGGACAGACATAGGATTTGCCCCTTCCTTAGGGAAGTATGATATCCATGGAGCTCCTCTATGGTTCTATGACTAAGAGTGTATGGCCATACCCAGGTGAGAACCTATTTTAGTCATAGCCATGTGATTGGATGAAAACAAGTGGTGACACACTTGTCCAATCGGATATCAGTTCGGCAAAGAGACTGTAATGCATCTGTACTTAGTTGCCATGATGGGGATGTCGATGTTGATATCCATTCCAATGACCTAGGTAGTAGCGATGCACTGCTAGGTGCCACTCACTGCTTGTGGTGACCTTTGGTCAGCACTGCCAGCGTCAGAGGAACCTACAGGGTCGCACACCTTGATACTTGAGTTCTCGTATTGATCGGGAAGCCTTATGATTGAGTTATTGGATAACTCGAATCTAATTGGGAGATTTCATCAGCGCCAATGGGCCTGATGAGATGGAAGAATGTTATTGGAGCCAAACTTCATTTTTGTTAGGTTGACCCGTATTTGACCATGGTTGGTTACATTTGGATTAGGGTTGCATTGGATTGGATTCAAGTGCTTAACCAACTCATATAATGGACTTTGGGCTAGCTCATTATCCAATGAGGCCCAATAACAAGTTCTCATTAAGAGATGAAAGGCTAAAAGGGTATAATGGGAAGAAACATGAACCATTGAGCACCTAGGGGCATAATGGGGTCATGTTGGTGCCTTTGCTTCATTATGAAAGTAAAGGGCGCCTCTCCTCTCTTCCTTGGATGGAATGCATGCCTCTAAGGCATGTCTTGGGCTGATATGGTACTTGGGCAATTATGGATAGGTTGAATGGAGTTTATGGTAAAGTCTTGGAGACTTTCCTTGTCTCAAACCTCATCCTAGCCCTACACTTGTCATGATCTTGGCCCTTCCCTTAACCGCCTCTTGCCCTATATATATGTGACCCTAGTCGCCCCCTCTTACAAGTTGTTGTTCTTCCTTGGAGGCGTGAACACATCAAGAGGGCGAGAGTTAGTGGCATTGGCGCAACCATCTTCTTCCATCAAACCCTAGCCGTAAGCTTCTTCTTTTCTTCCTCCTTTGGCGCAAGAGAAGTAAAGGCTTGGCGGCATTCTCCCTTTTCCTATCTTCTTCATCAATTGGCGCATCTACCTTGGAGGTGGCGCATATTTTGAAGAAGGAGCACAAGGCTTGGATCTTCTTCCCGAGTCTAGTACTTGGCGTGGAAGAAGAGGACTCAAGAGATCCGTGTGTGTGAGACTGCAGAGGGCGCACACTTGGGCGCCTATTACAACATCGACCTCATCTTGCTCTAAGGTATTTCCTAACTCATCGTGTCGACTCTCTTGCTTGCGATCTTCACTGGGTTTTTTGGGACCGGCCTGTTTCGGGGACATTCTTCCCTTGTGCAAAGAATGTATGTATGCTTGTAACTCTAAAAAATTGTAAAATGTCCCCGGGGTTTCCCAACAGTCTCTGTGGGATGGACACTTAAGTACTATCACGACAAAACCGTGACACTTACGGTAAGTGGTCCGATAGTATGACACACATCAAGTTGCTGCCTTTAAAAGTCCTATCACAGCTGTGAAATCAGTTAGGGGTCAGTTGTGAACTTCTCATTGCATAAGGCACCAATTGTGAAATATTTTATCATAGTCATAACATCGGTCACGGACAAACCGTGATGAATCAAAAAGCTCCAAAATTTTAATTTTTTTTCTTTTTTTTTTGGTGTTCCTACAATGATAAGAAAGCAAGATCATCAGCATCCTAACACAAAAAAAATAAACTATCAAACTTCATGATCAAAAGACTAAATAAATAAAACACACATTGCAAAAGTACATAAAAAAAAAGAGTTGGGTTGCCTCCCAATAAGCGGTTGTTTAGGATCATTAGCTCGATTGTAGTGTTATTCATAGTTCAGAATGTAGGAGTAAGCACCAAGGAATTCATACCTTAAAGCATCAGAAAATGATTTCAAGTCTAGATTTCCTTCATCAGTTACCATAGTTTCTTCCTCATACAGATTTTCAAATTGTACCTTCCTTAAGTTGATCAGTTTAGTTGAATGAAAGATTTTCACAAATGCTTGAGTTTCTTTATTGTCCTTCACTTTCTCTTCAGCTACAAAATAGATGTCTATAGGATCCATAAGCAATTCACTAATCACAGCTTGGTTAACTGGTTCCTCAACAACATCATCATTATAGAAAAACTCTACAAAATAAGATATATCCACATGTGGTTTCTCATGTTGTATGTCCTTGTTGTGACCCGAAAGGACACACTTACAAGTAGGTAGACTTGCTTCAAAATACGGCACTGTGATTTTAGTTACGACAGTGCCGTAATTTTGGTGAAACTTTCTGTACAAAATCATCCCAAAATACGACAGTGCTCCGATATTATGGTAGTACTCGAAATTACGGTACCGTAATATGAATTACGGCATTGCCATAATTTGGTATGTGGCTCCAATTTGCGTGAAATTTTTCATCTAACTTCTTCTTGATCATGGGAATTCTTCTATGTATCTGATTTTGCTTGAAAATGCCTTAAAATCGTGCCTTTTACCTGAAAATCATAAAAAACTAAAATATAAGTAGATTCTGTGATATTTGATAAAAAGGACATGAAAATAAGCAAAGTAGTACAAATGTGATGCAAAAAGAGTAATGAAATGACATAAAATATACTATAAATTTTGGTGTCATCAGGTATACATGCCACAAGGTAAGTATGAAAATGATTCTTGGTGCACTGTTGCAGATAAGTTAGATTATTTGGCTCATAAATTAAACACTTTTAATATGTACCCTGTTATGAAATCTTATTCTTCTATTAGATGTGATATTTGTGGATGTTTTGAACATTATACTTCTGATTGCCAAATTTTAATTTCTCCAAATTCCAATTCATCATGGTATCAAAATGATCAATATAATTCTAGATGGGAAAATCACCAAACTTTTTTTTAAGAAGATTACTCAAATCATATTTCTGAACCATGCTTTGAGGACATTGAAAAATCTAGCTTAGAGTTGATGTTTGAAAAGTTCATGAAACAAAGAGAGGAGTCACATGAGACCTTTAAATAAATGAATTCTATGATAGATAATATGAGTGCTCATTCTGAAATACTAGAAACTCAGATAGCACAACAAGCTTATTTATTTGAGTTTGATTTGGAAACTGAGTAAATTGATTTAGAAAAGTCCCCCTCTAATTTTGATTGTAATTTTGAAATTGATTCTTATTTGAACATTAATGAATCTCACTCTGATTTTGATGATTGTAAAATTGATTCATTTGATAAATTATTTGTGGAAAAGGTTGAGAAAATTGATTTTGAAAAATCCTCTCTTGATTCTAGTGATAGTTATGAAATTGATGATATATTATTTATGGATAAATTTGACTCTTGTAATTCTGATATTGCTTCTTTTGATTCTTCTGATGATGAATTAATTGTTGAAAGGCATGAGGAAATTGATTTTGAAAAATCTCACTCTGAATTCGTTGATAATTTTGAAATTGATAAATTACTTGATGAAAGACATGAGGAACTTGATAAGGATTTGAATATTACAAACATTGATGAATCTCACTCTGAAGTTTTGCCCATATCTATTGTTCAACCTTCTGATTTATTTGAAAAATTATGCTTTATTGAGGAATCTAATATGAGATAGAAAGATTATTTTGATGATCCAATACTTGAATCTTTTGATAAAATTCCTATTGCAATTGAAGAGATAAATTTGAAGAAAGGACTAATGATTTTGCTTACTGATAAATATAGGAAGATTATTGAATATCCTTTGAGTGGAATTGAAAATTTTGATTTTGATTTCTGCAAATTTGAGAAAGCCATGTTGATCTTGATTTATATGAAGTTTTGGATGTTTGGATTAGTGGCTAAACTTTTAGGACAACGAAAATGCAGAAAATTGTATGCTATTTACTATGGTATTGATCCACCTGCTTCGCCATGATATTTGAGTTTTGGTCAAGCTATGGACATAAAGATTAGCACTTATTGGGAGGCAACACAAGCACTCTTACTTAGTTTAGTTTCTTTTATTTTAGTTTATTTTTAGAATTAATTTTTCTTCTCATTTTGCAGGGAAAATCAAACTTTGCGCAAAATACGGCACTGCCGTAATCTTTTTCAAGGTGCTGTAATTTCGGCTGATTTCTTACCTGAGAGTTTTATGAAGTTTTGTGAAAAATGCGACGGTACTATAATCATTTCCACGTTTCTGTAATTGCAGCAGATTTTTGGCCCAAAAATTCTTTGAAAAATACGGTAATGCCGTGACCATATTTACGGTGCCGTAATTTTAGTATGTTTTTTACTAGAAAATTTTGTGTACATTGCGGCACTGCTGTAAGGAATATTACGCGAGTAATTTTAAATCTACATTCTGCTTATCTGATTAGGTGTTTTCTCGCTTAGATTTTAAAAAACTAGAGCGGCGAAATTTTTGATCTTTGCCATAGTTCGGAACTACTCATCTTTGTCTATTTTTTGGATATTTTTATTTAATTTTAAGTCCATGGATCATCCTATACCACGTAGCATCTTTTCATACTTGATTAATTTTTGCAGCAGTTTTTTTTTACTGATCTTATTAGCTCTCTTGCTGCAGATTTTTAAGATGTTTTAATGAGTTGAAACCCTGATCTTTCACTTGAAATTGGAAGAACATGTTTCGTTCTATCTCATTGATTAGTTGTTTTTATGAAAATATTTTTGAATCATTATAGAAAGCATGACAACTTTTGGTAACTGATTAACTTCTGAGCAGTTTTTTATTGAGCAATCTGATTAGCCTTCTTTCTGTTAATGCCCTACATTCCTAACAGATATTGATCCTTTAATTTTCATATGCCCAGAAAGAACAAGTTTTATTGTACCTTTTGGCTTTGTTTATTTCTTTTTGGATTATTAAATCTTATTCTTGGGTATAGCTACTTTTCGTAACTAAATCAATAGGCTGCACTGCTTTCCATCGACATTAGTAGCTCCTTATCTTCAGTTTTCCACCAGAAACTGCAGCCAGCTGCCACCACTACATCTGCCTCAGACACCACTATTTCTAGCCTTCGACACTGGATTCTACCACCAGTAGCCTCTTACTTCTTATACTGCCTCTATTTCCATTGATTTTATTTTTGTAGTAGAATCTTCATTTAGTAACTTGTTGCACAAAATCCGCAAGCGCATGACTTACCGATGTAGTACTTAAGATATCATTCCCACAGGGATGGATTGTCAAGTACCCAATCTTCCAATCTTTGATAGCTAAGCGATTGAAAATCTCAGTGGATGATACAAACTAAGCTAAAAGTGCAATAAGATAAAGGTCCTACAGATATGAGAGAAATCGAAAATTCAGGGTTCACCACGTTAATCAACCTACAAGCAAAATGAGAAGCACTGCTTAGAAAATCATTCGGAAACCAAGGACATGTCCCCTTGAGCCGTACCCCTCTCGGGTGCACAACTCAGCAACTTAGTTAGTCTCCTACTCTCGCGTGGACAACTACACGATCTACTTAGTTAATCTCCTACTCTCGCAGTGGACTAAGCGTAAGTAGATTGTGTTGAAATAGGACACGAAGATTCCCCAAGTGGTCTCTACAACTCTCGTTATAATCAAGTCTTCAAGTAATAGAGCACACAGGAATGATCTAGGCGGATCCGTTGATTGTGATTCACCTCTCAGTTGTTACCACAATCAACTAAAGTGAGAACTGATCTGGCCAAGAAACGATAAACACGAATGAAAAAAACCAAGATCAGATGGCCTCGAAAGATATCCAAAAGTAATTCTTAACATTAGGACTTATAAATCAAAAAGACGGGCTACGCCCAAATCCCGATTGAGGTTTTTATGATAGTACATATATGGTTACGACAAGTACAAGCCTTTCGATCAGCACGTAAAGAAAACTGAACAGAGTAAAGATGAGAACAGAATTGAAACAAGCTCCTTTCTCTCCTCCTTTGTTGTCGCCTTCTTCTTCTTGAAATGACTCGCGTTCTTCGTCGGCACCGAACTCTGAGCTCTCGAGCGTAGTACCTCCTCTCTCTTTTCTCCCGGAGCCCTAACTGGGCGCTCCCTAGGCCTCTGGGCGCCTCCTGGGTGCTCTCCTCGTTTTGGTAATCTTGAGTCCTTTATATAGAAAACCTAGTGCCTCTTCGTATTCCGCATTAAATTCAGAATTAAATTCTGAATTAAACTCTAGATTAAATCCCCATTATGGCGTGTCTCTTCACTTTCTGCATTAAATCTCATCCATTAATTGCATGACTCTTCAAATTCTCAACTTAATTCTCATCCATTATGAGTCTTGATGGTTAATAAATAAACTCCGTATTTATGACTTGTAACGGAAATGCATTAATTGTAGCCTCATTAAATCTCGTAACCTTCGGATGATTAATGCTCATTTAATCCACGATGGCCGGTAATAAATTCTGGCGGCTACGGATAAACTCTTGCGCCAGATGCGAGATTTCTGTCGAGAGGCATACCACAGCCATGCCCGTAATTTTCTTGTCGAGGGCGTCTTTATCCGAAAAGTTATCGTCGAAGAATTTACGATCGCGTCTGCCTATGCTCGTATAGAAACGAGTCCTTCGTATAGCCTGTCAGAGAATTACGGTCGTGATGTAGATTATGGCCTTAGCCGTAATTCTTGAAATTACTTCCGTTTGCAACCAAACTTCTTGTCGAGATTCCTGATTCACTCAGATATGTAAATATACATCCATGTAGCTCCAAAAGTGAGTGAATTCACCTGTATTTAAGCAAACACGACAAGTAGTGAAGCTTCTGAAGAAAGTTAATGAAATAAGCTGGAAATAGATGTAAAAGCATGAAAATAGGTCTCGATTCATAGGTAAATATAGGTCATAAAGACTATATAAATACAAGACATCAAAATCTCCCAGACTTAGACCATTGCTTGTCCTCAAGCATAGAAGAGCAGGTAAAAGTGGTGACCAAAAAGATGAAATCATGTCAAGCTTGTAAAATATTGTGTCCTTGGGAGATATCATTATGAACAAACCTCAGCAAGTCAGGACATTCAGGATAATCATCTATCGTGAGGAATAAAGGTGTAAAGATCCAACAACCAAAGTCAGATAAGACTTACCTCCGAGAAATGCAATAATCTTCTGTTTGGAGTACGCACTTTGTTCAAACCTGATTCAACCAAAGATACAAGTTGGAAAAAAAACCAATGCACTCTTTATTTTTGTATAATTTTCATCCTCTGTCTCTTTTTTTATTATTAATTTGAATTCAACTCATGCCTTCGGTACCACTGCCAATTTTTCGCAGTGCCAAGTAGAGGAGTCTGATTTTTTTTATGGACTTCAACTCATATCTTCGGTACCACTGCCAATTTTTCGCAGTGCCAAGTAGAGGAGTCTGATTTTTTTTTTCATAGGAGATAACAACCATCATATAAGCGCATTGATCAGAACCAACAAGTAATAAAGTGAATCAAATAGATAGAGGTACATACTTCCACAGAAAGATCAAAGCATTACTTTGAAAGTAAGAACCTCAATCAAAAATCAGATATATCACTCCATAGTCTTTTTCCATCAAATAGGAATCAAATGAATTACCTAACTTTGAACTAAGATTTAGAGCATAATAATAATATCCCATAGATTCAATATGAAATAAGAAGCTATCATGATTTCCAAAAATCAGAAATAGTATCATCAAAAATAACATCACCACTTATCTTCATCAGCATATGAAATGTATCATCAAAGCACAAAGCATAAGTATTGTGGTATTGCATATCATATTTCGAAAATGAACCCAACCCAAAATCTCCCAGACTTAAATTATGCATAGTCCCTATGCATAGCATGTAAAGAACACAAAATTTGGAGAAATGGTATGCAATACTCACAAGATTAGTTAGAGTTATTGTCGGTGCTCGTCTCAGCATCTTCCTCGTGAGGGTTGTCTGCATATCGTGTAAATTTAGCAAGACATTCATAGAAGTTGGAGAAGCTAGTGGCATTTGTGGAATTGAACAGAATTATGCATGAGGAAGCCAAAGACAGCATGCAGAGGCGGAACAGCTGAAGAAGCAGGCTAGCAGAAGAGAACAGTAGGTTTGTGCATGGTAGATTGTAGGGCAGCAGTTGTTTTTAAAATAACACAAATTAGAAAAACAAATGAAAATTAGAGAAATAAAGCACTTGGAATCAAATTAGATTAAGGTCTTAGAGTCATTGATGAAGCACAACAGATAATTAGTAGAAGTCTTGGCAGATGATTTCAGTAGGAGATCAGAAGGTCTTGGAATCAATGAAGAAAAGACAACGTCTATTCCTGAGTCGCTGGAGGTCATGATGATATCAATGGCAGGGTCGTCGGTGCTCGTGAAGATGGCAGTAGTAGTAGCAAAATCCAACTCTAGTAGTTGATTCGATGAACAGGAGAAATGACGCTGAACTGCTGGCGGCGGAGGAGAAGAAGAACAGAGCCTCGGCAAATTTGGTGAAGCACGTCTATAGTAGCTCTAGCACAAACTAGGTCCACGTCTCGGCAAAAATCAAACGATGAAGAACGCCGACACGTTGCCGTGAAGAATGTTGATAGTAGAAGAGATCAGGAATTTGAAGTAGCTTCGGCAAGGCGCTAGATTGGTGAGTTCCAGTAGCTCCGTGATAATTTTAGGGCGGGCTGGCTCAGACATTAGGAATTGGAAGTTGCTCAGCACAGTAAACATGAGAATAGACTGCAGAAGATCACTTGTTTATAAGGAGTGACGAGTAATTTTGCCGCATTCGAGTAAATCCGCCGATGGAACGGAAGACGACGAACGGCTTTGGGTGAGGAATTGAAGAGGGCAGCGCAGAATGGATGATTGAAGAAGGGAGCCATTTCCCATTGAAGAGCGGCGCCGATTGAAGAGGTCGGCGGATGTTTTTCAAGCGAATTGAAGAAAGGGGGCGCTGTACTCATACGACTAGAATGGAGAGGGCAGCAACGAATTTTATAAGTAAAGGGGGCAGCTATTGATGAGGTCGGCGGCGACTGAAAAAACTGCGTCGATTGATGCTTGAAGTCGGCGGCATTTGAAGCGGCGATTTTGAGTGGAATTGAAGACCGGTGGCGCCGAGTGGATGTCGGCATTGCTTGAATAACGACGCCAATTTGCATTGCAGAAGATGAAGAGCGGCACTGTTGCGGCTTGGTTTGAAGGATAATAGTAAAGATACAGCTGCCCTATTATTATTCTTTTTTTTAACACAAGATTACGAGATCCGAAATTCAAACCTTGACCTGAAATAAAAATAACAAATGTCAGAAAAACAAATAAAAATTAAAGCAATATAACACTTGGGTTGCCTCCCAAGAAGTGCTAGTTTAGAGTCATTAGCTTGACCGTGATTCAAAGCTTGAAATGTATCAGCACCAAGGAATGCATACCTTAAATCGTCAGACAGTGATATTAGGTATAGGATTCTAATAATTACCTGGGGTGCTTCCACAGATAGGTTTTCAGATTTTTACTATTCGCGAATTGATTCGTTTAGTAGAGTGAAAGACTTTCACAAAAGTTCGAGTATTTTCATTGTCCGTCTCATTCTTCTCAGCTTGACTAGAATGTCGTCTAAAATTTCCACCGGTTTTCACACATAATAATCTGCAAGTTGTAATAAGATGATCATCTCTTCTCAGAAGCTTCTATGACTTTTTTAAAAAATTTGGCTATGAATATTTCAAGAAGTCTATGCAGAAACAGGGTTATGCTAACTAAAGTAAAACAAAATTACTAAGAAAAGACAAGAAAGCATGATAAAGCCTAGTCTATCAATTCATAGAATATTTTGATATTAACAAAATACCATCCCCGGCAACGGCGCCAAAAACTTATTGCACAAAATCCACAAGCGCACGGCTTACCGATGTAGTACTTAAGATATCGTTCCCACAGGGATGGATTGTCAAGTACCAAATATTCCAATCTTTGATAGCTAAGCGATTGAAAATCTCAGTCGATGATACAAACTAAGCTAAAAGTGCAATAAGATAAAGGTCCTACAGATATGAGAGAAATCAGAAATTCAGGGTTCACCACGTTAATCAATCTACAAGTGAAATGAGAAGTATTGCTTAGAAAATCTTTCGGAAACGAAGGACATGTCCCCTTGAGTCATACCCCTCTCGGGTGCACAACTCAGCAACTTAGTCTCCTACTCTCGCTGTGGACAACTACACGATCTACTTAGTTAATCTCCTACCTCGCGGTGGACTAAGCGTAAGTAGATTGTGTTGAAATAGGACACGAAGATTCCCCAAGTGGTCTCTACAACTCTCGTTAAAATCAAGTCTTCAAGTAATAGAGCACACAGGAATGATCTAGGCGGATCCGTTGATTGTGATTCACCTCTCAGTTGTTACCACAATCAACTAAAGTGAAAACTGATCTGGCCAAGAAACCATAAACACGAATGAAACAAACCAAGATCAGATGGCCTTGAAAGATATCCAAAAGTAATTCTTAACATTAAGACTTATAAATCAAAAAGACGGGCTACGCCCAAATCCCGATTGAGGTTTTTACGCTAGTACATATATGGTTACGACAAGTACAAGCCTTTCGATCAGCACATAAAGAAAACTGAACAAAGTAAAGATGAGAACATAATTGAAACAAACTCCTTTCTCTCCTCCTTTGTTGTCGCCTTCTTCTTCTTGAAATGACTCACGTTCTTCGTCGCCACCGAACTCTGAGCTCTTGAGCGTAGTACCTCCTCTCTCTTATTCTCCCGGAGCCCCAACTGGGCGCTCCCTAGGCCTCTGGGTGCCTCTTGGGCACTCTCCTCGTTTTGGTAATCTTGAGTCCTTTATATAGAAAACCTGGTGCCTCTTCGTATTCCGCATTAAATTCAGAATTAAATTCTGAATTAAACTCTAGATTAAATCCCCATTATGGCATGTCACTTCACATTCTGCATTAAATCTCATTCATTAATTACATGACTCTTCAAATTCTCAACTTAATTCTCATACATTATGAGTCTTGATGGTTAATAAATAAACTCCACATTTATGACTTGTAACGGAAATGAATTAATTGTAGCCTCATTAAATATGGTAACCTTCGGATGATTAATGCTCATTTAATCCACGATGGCCGGTAATAAATTCTGGCGGCTACGGATAAACTCTTGCGCCAGATGCGAGATTTTCGTCGAGAGGCAAACCACAGCCATGCCTGTAATTTTCTTGTCGAGGACGTCTTTATCCGAAAAGTTATCGTTGAAGAGTTTACAATCATGTCTGCCTATGCTCGTATGGAAACGGGGATAATTACGGTCGTGATGTAGATTATGGCCTCAGTCATAATTCTTGAAATTACTTCCGTTTGCAACCAAACTTCTTGTCGAGATTCCTGATTCACTCAGATATGTAAATATATGTCCATGTAGCTCCAAAAGTTAGTGAATTGACCTATATTTAAGCAAACACGACTAGTAGTGAAGCTTCTGAATAAAGTTAATGAAATAAGCTGGAAATAGATGTAAAAGCATGAAAATAGGTCTCGATTCACAGGTAAATATAGGTCATAAAGACTATGTAAATATGAGACATCATAACTCTGATTTTTTTTATCTGTCCAGCATCATCTCTCGCCGCCCACCAGCTGATGGCTTTGCCTCCAGGACTGTAGTCACCAGTAGGCCACTAGAAACTATTCGTCATCATTCTACTGTCAGCACCATCATCTTCATCACTAGCAGCTCTTTAGCTAGCGTCTAATCCACCTCTGGTTCTTGCTTGCATCAGCTCTTTCCACTGGCACCCTCTTTGAACCTCCAGCGATATCTCTAATTTCCCTTTGAGAAAATTATTTTTAATATTTTTAAAGTAAGATACTATTTTTTGATTTGAGCCTTAAGTATTTAAAATTGTGCTGGGAAATTTTTAGAAGGCACATCTTTGGACCCAGCCGCATCTGGCCTGACGATGATTGAGCTTGCTATATAGTTTTGTTAGTATCGTTTGCACTTTTTAGTGATCTTATTCGATTTGATTGCATGGTATTGCTACTTGATTTTTTATTTGTTATGATTGTATCACTCACTGAGATTTCTATTCGATGTGATTGCTGGAATCTATCATTTTACACTTTTGACAATGATTGTATGAGTTTGATGCTTCACACCTTTTGCATTGATGTTTAAAAATTTGTATGACTTGAATCCATGTGATGAGAGGTGTATTGATTTTTCTAAGATGATAAATGTTTATGCATGTCAATGAATGGAAATATACCTATTATGCTAAATTTATTTCTTCAATATATATCTACTTGTTGAAATGCTTCATTGATTGATGCATAAGGTCTTGGGTAGATATATTGTTGATGCATGCAATCTAAAAGTGAAACATCTTTCTTGAATAAAATGAGCATATGAGTGTAATTTTTGAATTGATGTCAATTGAATAACCTAGTTGATGTTTAGTTTATCTTACTATTTGTTGGGAAGAAAGAATCCAAGATCCAAAAAGTGAGAGAGAGAGACTCCTCTATTTGGCACTGCGTAAAATTGGCAGTGGTACCACAAATATGGGTTGAAGTCTATAAAAAAAAGAGAAAAAAAAATGACTCCTCAACTTGGCACTGTGTAAAATTGACAGTGGTACCGAAGATAAGAGTTGAAGTCCAAATAAAAAGTGTGTGTCTATGTGGGTACATACAATCAAAAACATAAAAAAGAAAAAAAAAGAAAAAAAGAAAAAAAGATTTTGAGTAGAAAAAGATTTTGGATATCCTATTCCTGTAAACAAAGGTATGATAGATTTAAACCGAAACTTGGGTGAGTTTATGAGATTGAGATTCTTTTTATTATACAAGTTGTGAAATTTTATTTGATTAAGTTGTGAATCTTAAGGATTAATTTCAGAAGACGATATAATTATCTGAAATTTTATGTAGCATTTGATGGAATATTTCATGAGTGATTATATTTCAGAAATTTTTTTTTCATAAAAGAGTATATTTTTCATACTTAGCATTGTTTTTTATTCTATTTATATGCTTGAGAACAAGCAAAGTTTGAGCCTTATGTGTTTGATGACACCAAAATTCATAGTATATTTTGTGTCATTTCATTGGTCTTTTGTGTCATATTTATGCTCTTTTGATTGTTTTTAAGCCCTATGTGTCAAATATTGAGGAATCTACACCATTTCATGCTTTTGATGTTCTTTAGGTAAAAAGTGCCATATTTTGATGGATTTTAAAAGATTTGAATATACCAATGGATTCCAAACGTTGAGATGAAGCCACTTGTCAATTTTCATGCAAATCGGAGCAAGGTTGAAAAATCACACCCCCGGGTGAAATAAATATTACACTACTGTAATTTCCACCTAGAAATGTACAAAAAGAAATTACAGCACTGCCATAATGAAAATTATGGTACCGTAATTTCAACCTTGGTTGCCCGATTCTTCCGCTGGAGATTTAAAAAGATGATTTCTCGAGTTATAGACCACCAAATTGAGATCCAAAAGAAGCTATAAACTCATCTCAATGAGGAGAAGATAGGGGGAGTGAAAGCCTTAATTTTCATCCACTATCCAGAGATAAATCAAGGGAGGCATCCCTAGTGTTCAGCCTAACGCTGAGAGGTGTAGAAGCCACCTCAGGCTGTGAAATTTACAATGAAGCTTTCCCTGAGGAACGATAGCACACCACAGAAGTTTCAGAGTGAAAGTAGGCCGATCAAGGGAGAAATCAACGAAAACGTGGTCGCGTACATTGTTCATCGTGACTCTACAACAAATTACGGGCTGTAATTTTTATTACGGCCCTATTTTGTAACTTTTACTCCTCCCTTTCAATTTCTAATCATTCTAAAACCATGTTTTGATGTAATTCTTCCATCATGCAAGCTTAAACTTTCTTTTGGGACACGGGGGTGTAATCCCCCTAGTATTTCAATGACTAGATGATCTTTATTCCATCAAAATATTTTTGGTATGGTAATTTTACATAAGAGATTAATGTCTTTAATCTTTTCTAGTTTCATTCATTAACATGTGTTAGAGTTTTGTGATATGGACTGAGAAGATGATACGCAAGACTTGGAACCCTAGAATTTATGGTAGGAGCTCATCGTAAAACATTAGTTATGTTCTTATCTCTAGATTTTAGAAGTTTAATTCTTGTTGATGCTTTGATCTATAAATTATTATTGTTTTAGACATGAAAATATGCTAGAGATAGATATTGGATTATTTGAAAACCTTAAGTAAAACCTGTGAAACTAAGGTATGAGAATACTTAGTTTTGCTTGAGATCTTGACATTGAGATGGAATGCACGAAAGTGATTCTTAATCTCTCTGTTGAAGTTTACTTATATTAAACATTGAATAGATCTTGCATGAGTGTGAGGATCGTTCTTTGTAAATTGACTGCGCGAGAGCGAGTTAATTTCTTTATTAAGTAAGCTATACCTTTACCATAATGAAAATAGATTGATGAACATTTAATTATATCTAGTCATAGATATTAAGGTGGATGAATCCGTAGTCCTAATTCTTGCTCTTTGATTTTGTGTACTTCCTATCGTTTACTTGCATCATATCGATTGCTTAGCTAGTGAGAAAATAACTATTTAGTACTTAACTTGTAGGTCTCTATGGTTCGATATCTTAATTATTACTTTGCGTATCTGTGCACTTGTGGACACAACAGGTTACGACCGTAATTCTGTCTGGAATAATTTTGAGGAATAACACGGCACTACTGTGGTTTATATTACGACCCGTGTTCCTTTTTAGTTTTTCACAGCAAATATTACGGCGGTGCCATAATGGCAATTATGACCGTGATTATGACCTAGACAGCAGTCTCTGCCTGATTTTCTCGGTGTTACTGTAGCCCATTTTTTGCGCCGATGATTTTGGATGATTTAGACCACCATTTCAAAAACCAAAAAAGGGAGAAAACTCTTTAAGAAGAGGATAAGATCATTAAACCAAGGGGACAAATTTTGATCAATGATTCAGAGAGAAATCAAGTTTTTCACCACCGCCCTAGGGTTCATCGCTGAGAAGTGTGCCGACCACCATCGACTGTGAAATTTGAGGGAAAGCTACACCTAAAGGAGGAGAACATACCCCCGGAAGTTTTAGAGTGAAAGGAGATCGAAGGAGGGAGAAATCAGCGAAAGCGTGGGCGCCACACTGTTCATCGTGTTCAAAAGCAGAAATTACGAGCTGTAATTTTCATTACAGTCTAGTGTTTAGTAAACTTACTCTTCTTCTTCAATTTCTAATCATTTTAAACTATGGCATATTGTAATTCTTTCATCATGCTAGCTTAAACATCTTTTGGGACAATGAGTGTAATCTCCTTAGTTTCTTAATGACTGGATAATCTTTATTTTGTCAGAATATTTTTGTTATGATAATTCTACTTAAGTGATGATTGTCTTTAATTTTTTCTAGTTTCAATGATCAACATGTGTTAGAGTTTTGTGATATGGACTGAAAAGTGATTTGCAAGACTTGGAACCTTAAAATTTAGATTTAGGAACTCATGGTAAGAAATTAGGTTTGTTCTTATTTCTATATTTTAGATGTTTATCTTCTTGTTGGTAATATGATCTAGGAAATATTAATGAGTGAAACATGAAAATATCGTAAGAAATTAGGTATTGGATTGTTGAAAACCCTTAAGTACAACTTGTAAATCTAAAGTATGAAAATATTTAGTATTCACTTGAGATATTGATATTGAGATTGAATGCACGAAAGTGATTCTAAATCCTTTTTGTCAAGGTTTACTTATCTTTAACGTTGAATAATCCTGCGCAAGAGCGAGGGTTGTTCTTTGTAGATTGTCTGCGCGAAAGTGAGACAATTTCTTTATGAAGAAAACTACATCTTTATCATAACAAGGATAAACTGATGAACACTTAATTATATCTAGTCATTAGAATTAAGGTGGTTGAAACACTAATCCCAGCTTTCTTCTCTGATTTTTTGTGCAATTTCCGATTGCTTGCTTACATCTTATTCGATTGCCTAGCTAGTAAGAAATTAATTCTTTGGTACTTAACAAACGAGGTCTCTGTGGTTCGATATCTTTTATTATTTCGAATATTCGTCCACTTGCGGACATAATAAGTTTTTGTCGCCATTGCCGAGGACCTTGGTTTTTGTTAATATTAAAGTAATTGATAGTATTGCTAGACTAAGCTTGTTTTCCTTTTGTTTTTCACTATTTTCTAGTGATTATTCAGAAGCTGAGATTAATTCTATTTTCTATTATTTTCTGTATAGTCTGAGTTTATTTGATTTATCTATTTGTGTATGCGCAGGACCCTTAGATCATGACCTTTAGTTCCTTTAGATCCTGAGATTAACAAAACTCTTAGATTGCGCAGGAAACTTAGATTTGATGAGAAGAAAGAAGAAGAAGTAATCTTGGCAGAAAGGAGATCACTTAAGGATTATGCAGTGCTGAATCCATAGGAGAAACATTATAGCATTGCTAGACCGGCGATCGAGGCTAATAATTTAGAAATTAAGCCAGCTTTTCTATCTATGATCTGGCAGAGTTAGTTTGGAGGATCTCCACTTGAAGATCCTAATCAACATCTTGTTTTATTTATTGAATTTTGTGATACAATTAAAATTAATGGTGTTTTTAGTGATGCATTAAAACTTAGACTATTTCCTTTTTCTCTCAGCGACCGTGCACGTTCTTGGCTGCAATCTCAACCTACCGGTACCTTCACTACATGGGATCAACTGTCTAATGCTTTCTTGATGAAGTACTTTCCACCCCGCAAGACAATCCAGCTGAGGAACTAGATTACAACCTTTGCACAGTAGGATGGTGAGTCTTTTAGTGAGGCTTGGGAACGTTTCAACGAATTACAATGGAAGTGTCCTCACCATGGCTTCGAAAAATTGGTTTTAATTCATACTTTTTATAATGGTTTACTGTATAATACCCGTCTCACTATTGATGCTACTGCAGGTGGAGCCCTCATAAACAAGACCATTGATGATACTTTCACTCTACTTGAAGAGATGGCGCTGAACCACAACCAGTGGACCACTGAGAGAGGAGTAATATATCGTCCTCCACATGGTAAGAATGAGAATGATGGTTGGCGCACTTTGGCTGAAAAGGTAGATTCTTTGTGCAATAGATTTGATTCTTTACAAATGCAATCTGCTATAGTTTCATTTTCTGTTATTTGTGAAGTTTGTAGTAATCAAGGATACTATTATGAGGAGTGTAAAGTAATTGCTGATCAGGGTTTAGAACAAGTTAATGCTATAGGGGGATATAATCAGGGTAGATATAATAATGATCCCTACCCTAGTACATATAACCCTGGATGGAGAAATCACCAAAATCTATCTTAGAAAAGTAATAATAATACGGGGGGGGGGGGGGGGGGGGGGGGGGGGGGGGACAGGCTGAGATTAGAGGATATCAACAAGACAAAATCAAAATCAAAACCAATTCCAAAATTCTAATGTTGAGTCCATGCTTGAAAAATTTATGGCTAGTCAAAATCAATTCATGACAAATCAAAACCAAATCATGACAAATTAAAATAAAGAAATTGAAGATCTTAAAGGAATAGTTAGTCAACTTACTTCTCAATAGGATCTTTAGCAGCTCATAATAAAATTCTAGAAAGTCAAATAGCACAATAGGCTAGCACTTCTTATAGACCCCTAGGAAAATTGCCTACTAAACCTGAATTGAACCCTAGGGAACATTGTAATGCTATTACTACTAGGAGTGGGAAATAATTAGAAGAACCTAGACGGAGTTTTGAGGATGAAGAAAAGCCTGACTTTGAAAATAGAGGTGAACCAGACTTAGAAACACAACCTGCATAGGTGCAACCTCATAATTGTTCACTACCTCCCAAGGGTAATGAACTTAAGGATAAGGTGACACACCAGCCTAATGTTTCTGGACCGAGTTCACCAGCACCTTATAGACCACCTATACCCTTTCCCTAGAGGCTAGTCAAAGCTAAGTTAGATAAGCAATTTGAGAAGTTTCTTGATGTCTTGAAAAAGCTTTATATTAATATTCCATTCACTGATGCTTTATCTTAAATGGCCACTTATGCTAAATTCTTGAAAGAAATTTTGTCAAATAAAAGAAAAATAGAGGACTATGGCACTGTGGCATTGATTGAGGAATGTAGTGCTATCATTCAGAACAAACTGCCACCAAAATTAAAGGATCCAGGTAGTTTCTCTATTCCTTGTTTGATTGGGAGTATGACTTTTGACCAAGCCTTATGTGATTTGGGTGCTAGTGTAAGTCTAATGCCTCTATCTGTTTCCTGGAAATTGGACATGAGAGAGCCCAAACCAACTTCTATATCTTTGCAGCTCGCCGATCGTTCAATTAAGTATTTTGTAGGGATTTTTGAACATGTGTCAATCTAGGTTGGTAAGTATTTTGTTCTAGCAGATTTTGTAGTTATTGAGACAGAGGAAGATACAAAAATTTCTATTATTCTTGGTAGACCATTCTTAACCACAACAGGAGCAATTATTGATGTAAAGAACGGTAAACTCACACTGAATATTGGTGATAACAAAATTGAGTTTGATTTGAATGAATCCATGAAGAAACCATCTTACACTAGATCATGCTGTACAAGTGCAGCCTTGTCCTTTTGCCATCAGAATGGTGTCATCATCGACATCCCCTAAAACTGCGACAAAGTACAAGTGCAGCCTTGTCCTTTTGCCAACTGATGTCCAGATTGGGCAAGTGTGTCACACTTGTTAATCCCAATAATATGACATGACTAAATCAAGTTCTCACCTGGGTATGGCCATACACTTTCAGTCATCCATATAGGGGCGCCATGGACAATCAAGTTTCCCCATAAGGAAGGGGTAAATCCTCTATTAGCACATTGAATCCCTCATGTAGGTTATGACATACCCAATGACAACTGTTATGACTTCCCTTTTACGGCGAAGCGTTAGGTTGCATCAAAGTACATCAATCACTATATAGAGATACCAATGCCCTCAAGTCTAGGACAAGCGCAACTCTGTCACTGTGATATTTATCTCGTGACACTGAGATGAATCCTCACAGCGGGTCGATCCAGTATATCTCCCTTGATATATCCATATGCCTGCGTTAGCTACCCGTGCTCAACCAGTGCATATACTAGTCTCACAAAGGGCATGTTAGATGCGCCGGCTTTGGCAGACATGAGCGTCCTACCTTCCTCCCTACATCATACTGTTAGGTAACCATCAGCTTTTTGGGTGTTAATAAAGCCGGAACCGCACATGGACTAAGACTCTCCCTAATTAGCCCCTTGCTTAGTAGTAACGTGGCACCCGGCACAAGATCAATAGCATGCTGAATTCCTCTCTCAGGTGGTAATTCCTTGGGTAGTTCAGCCGGAGTAATAGTGAGATAGTCCTTGAGCAATTCAGTTATAGTGGGAGAGTGTTGAGATTCGGGTTCTAGATTTACCTGCTGCACTAGGAGGGTAAAGATGAAGCCGGTTTCTCTAACATCTTGCATGAAGGGCTGAGGTCTTAAATGGGTGATTGAATTTTTTGATTCAACCGCTTTACCTTTCTTATGTGATGTCCTCAACTCCCTAGGCAGACTAGGTATAAGGGTGATCTTATCTCTGCCCACGGTAAACTCATATGTATTACTTCTCCCATAGTGAATGACATCCATATCGTACAACCATGGATGTCCAAAGAGCACATCGGCCACGTCCATTTCAGTGATGTCACACCATACATTCCCTTGATGACTTGCTAATTTCAGTGGGACTTCACACATGAAAGCGATTGGTATGCTAGTCTTATCAACCCATGATATGTTATATGGTTTAGGGTGTCTCTCTTGAGTTAATCCAAACCTCTTGACAGCTTGTTTAGAGATTAGATTCAGGCTACTTCCACTATCTATCACAATATTGCAGACTTTGCCATTGCACTGAGTGTAGGTGTAAAATAAGCTAGTGCGTCTCCAATCTTCAGTGGTTACTTCCTTAATATAGTTACATCTTACTACCATGGTAAATTGAGAAGGTTCCTCCTCACTATTGTATTCGGGGTGATGTTCTACTTCATTTATTATAGGGCTCTCATTTTCTTCCTCTTCCACTACTTCTTCCATCAGCAAAGTCTTCTTGGGACAGTTCCTAGAGTCGTGACCGGATTGATGGCAATTATAGCAGGTCACCTTAGTTGTTTGAGTAGGCATTCTTATATCTCTCTGGTTACCCTCTGTGGTTGGTACTTTGGGTGAAGTATTGGGAGCAAACGACTTGTTGCTAGAGGTCATGGTACTAGGCTTCGGTGCAGTAAATCTATATTGTTGCTGCAAATCATATTCGATGTCCATAGCTAATTGATAAGTGTCAGCTAGGGTCTCACACCTGTGATGGATAAATGCTTTCTTGACATCACTCCTAAGCCCTCCTTTATACCGATTTAAAGATAACCAGGGCTCCTCATTCAAGTTGCACCGAAGTAATAGATCCTCAAATTTCCTATTATACTCAGTGATTGATTCATTGCCTTGGATAAGCCTAGTGAGCTAATCATATAGCTTATGCCTATAATGTGGAGACACATACTTCTCCTTCAGTTTCCACTTCATTTCTTCCCAAGTGGTTATGGGAGGTGGACCACTTCTAGCTATCTTGAGCTCTAGGCTGTTCCAGTACATCTGGACTGATCCCCTGAGTAGGAACTTAACGCACTGGACCTTACCATGTTCAGGCACCCGACTCCATATGAAGTAATTTTCAACCTGAGTTTGCCATTCTAGGAAAGTCTAGGTATCTAGGCTTCCCTCAAAGATGGGAGTACTAAGTCTAAGGTTCTGATACATATCCTCCTCTTCTCGATGCTGGTCATATGCTCTGGGGTGTGAATCTCCTGAGTGATGCCCATGGGATGTTTACTGTTGATTTCTATGATGACCACCTCTACTTCCAGGATTATGTTCTGAGTAAGGTCTGGGACTATCCCTAGGTTCATGGGGCTGCCTACTAGTACCCTCCCCCCACTGATGATTTGGGGACCTTCCAAGGTTTAGTGGTTGATTTTCAACTGGACCATCTAAGTGTGGATCAACTAAAGGACTAAGTTGTGTGTTGGGGTCACTGTTAGTCTTCTCTAACTCTCCTACCCGTTGTCTCAAGTCGCGCATGTCAACCTAAAGTTCAGTGAACATACGGACGATAGCATCCATTTCAGTGGAATGATTTTCAGGTTCTTCAGGATTCTGGTTGTTCCTAGTGCGAACAACCATGGTGTAGGTATGTATCGGTTATTCAGGATTCTGATTGTTCTTTGACAGTTAATGATGGTAACAGGCAGATATGCAAAATTAGCAGCCAGCAGAATGCAGAAAATATGAAAAGCCACAAAACCGATAAGTTACAGTACGCGGATGGAGATTTCAATCCAGGCTAAGACGTTCAGCAAACACTACACGCAGATCAGGAACTCACAGGGATAACAGAATTGAAACTGAGATTTAGAAGACGGCACTCACACGATCAGTAAGTAATCAGATATTCTGAGCAAACAGCTTAAGTGTAGACTCGACAGCATGTTCAGAAGCACACATTCAGAGATATTCAGCAGAGTAAAGCATAGAGTATTCAGGCAAACACGCTCAGAAATCAAAACTCAGTAGTAGACACCGCAGTAGAAAATCGAAAACAAAATCCAGAAGTGCAGAAAATTTCAGAATGCGCAGAGACAGAGAACACAACAGCAGAAAGTTTTCTCTCGCCTTGATCAGATTAAGAACAACAAATTAACATAGAGCAGCTAAGGTTTGCTCTGATACCACTGATGTAGGATGAAAATCCTAACGCCCAAGAATCACCCTAGGTATGTAGCTCTACATGTCGGAGGAAACTAGATTTAAGAAGTTAAGGGTTGGTGCACCTGGACCCCTAAAGACAAGGGAGTCGAACTCCTTCTGCCTTCCTATGATAGTGATTGTCGTCCAAGGATCCTTCCCACTTTAGATGAAGTTTCGCTCAATGGTCGCCGCTTGAACCGAGAGGAGATCGTTTGAAAATAGGTATTTAGAAATGGAACAGTAATCGCAGTTAGTGATGATTGTGGGGAGCGCTCGACGGTGAAGTGTGGAAACATTGGGAATGATTGATAACCGGTTGGAGAGCAAGCTCAATCCAAAGAGGAGCACGCTCAACTCTTACACACGTAAACACAAAGATTTTCAGTTTTCAGAAACATTTGACTTAGTGTGCAAAGTGAACAAAGCAAGCTTAAAACCTTTCCTCCCAACATAGAAACGACCCTTGGCATTCTGAAACAACCCTTGGCATTCTTCACTTGCTGGCGCCTCCTTGTTTTGGTCTGAAATGGTGTCTTCTCCTGCATGCAAGATATCCTTACGCATGTAGGTTTTTAAGTGACCGTTGGCTGGTCATGATGGTGGGATATCAGCCTCTTATTGGCATGTCTTGATGGCTGGAGTAGTTTGGACAGAGTGTGGTGTTGGATCCCAATGGGCCTTGAACTGGTTTGTGATGGATTAGCTTGAGCCGAATGCTGGGAATGACCTCAGGATAACGTCCTTGAATTTGGGCTGAAGTGTTGATGTTGATACTTGAATTGAACCTTTCCACAAGCTGATTTGACTTGGATGTTGGTGACTTTAATTGAACCTTCCCCGTGGCCTGATTTGCGTTGGATGTTGATGTTCTTTGACTATGCCAAGATCACCTTCTCGGTTGGGAGGCTAGGTGCAGCATGTGAAATACATGTGTGCATAAACCTAGGCTAAAACAACCTATTACAACCACTACAAAATAAAACAAAGACTTCAAAATAAACCTAGGCTAATCCTAGCTACAACATAACAACAATTGCTGACAATACCATAGAGTTTGTAGCGTATTACAAAGCAACAAAACACAAAGTAACAAGTCTTAAATGAGTTCTCAAAATGTTAAGAAGAGTCAAGCATTCATCCCATAACAAATTGGGGTCTTCTTGAGTCTTGTTGACCTTCTTGGTGGTGTCCCTACATCAACTTTCTCAGGGTTGGGAGAACTCTCCTCCGAAGAGTTAAATGAGAAGCTCTCAAGTTCGTCAGGTAGTTCTGCGCGTGCTTCATACTCCGATAACCATTCTTCTCCTCCATCTTCCCATTGAACGAGATAATAGTGCTGAATTTCCTTATTGATGCAGTGTTGTTGTCCCTCACGTATATGTCTGGTCCTCTTGGCTGGAGCTGGAACCTCAATGTGGAGCGGTGCTTTGTAAGGTGTCTGATCTTCTATGTTGATGGTGTGATGTATCCCAAGGGCCTGTGGTAAGTCCAACATATGAGCATTATCATTTATTTTTTTCAATATTCGGAAATGACTCATGGCTCTTGGTCGGAGCTTGTGGTTGGGACCGTGTTGCCTCTCCTTCCTATTCCGCAGCATGACTAAATCTCCTTCCTGCAATTTCACAACACGACGATGGGGGTTAGCAGTCAGCTCATAGTTAAGGGTATTCTTTGCAATTTGGTCTTTCACTTCGTTGTGAATCTTGACAATGTGTTGAGCAAAAGACAGGGCTGAGTGGTTCTGCTTAAAGGGTGTTGGTAGGGGGGCTAGGTCAACGGGTTTTCGTGGCTGGAAACCATAGTTAAGCTGGAAAGGACTAGTGCCAGTAGTGCGATTCATAGCACTGTTAAAAGCAAACTCCACAGTTGGTAAAAGCCTGTCCCATGTACCTGGGGGTGCACCCACTAAACACCTCAAGATATTCCCTAAGGACCGGTTTACTACTTCAGTTTGTCCATCCGATTGTGGGTGATATGCAGTGGAAAAATTAAGCTTGGTGCCTATTAGTTTCCATAAGGTAAGCCAAAAATGCCCCACAAATTTAACATCTCTGTCAGACACAATTGTGCAGGGCAAACCATGTAAGCGCACTACATTGTTAAAGAAGAGCCTTGCTACATGAGAAGCATCTGTGGTTTTGGTACATGGGATGAAGTGAGCCATTTTAGTGAACCTATCCACCACCACAAAGATAGAGTCATAATGAGCACTAGTGCGCAGAAGGCCAAGTACAAAATCTATACTCAGAGCTTGCCAAGGTCCCTCGGGTATTGGTAAAGGCATGTATAATCCGGTAATGTGCCTCATTACCTTAGATACTTGACATGTTTGACAATGCCCAACCACCTTAGATACATCTTTAAACATGTTGGGCCAATAGAATCGTTCTTCCGCTAAAGCTAAGGTCTTATCCCGCCCATGATGGCCGGCGGTACCTCCTCCATCTAGTTCCCAAACCAAGAATTCCCTCAAGGAGGTGTGTGGAATACATAGCTTTCCTCTCCTAAAGAGGTAGCCCTCCTTAATCTCAAAGTCAGGATTGCAGGTAGGCTCGGCTTCCAGGGTGGTAAACACACCTTTAAAGTCCAGACACTCCTTGTACTCACCCTTGATTCTCTCAAATCCTATGACCGAGGCTTGGAGTGTATTCAGTAATAGTAACTTTTGGCTAAGGGCATCAGCTACCTTGTTTTGTACTCTAGTTTTGTGCTTTAAAACAAAGGTGTATTGTTGCAGCAGTTCTACCCACTTCGCATGCCTCGGATTTAGCTTAACCTGACTGCTCAAGTAAATGAGGGCTTGGTGATCACTATTGAGAATGAACTCCTTATGTATAAGATAATGTGTCCAATGTTTAAGGGCTTGAACTATGGCATAAAACTCTTTATCATAAGTGGAATATCGTTGTCTGGTCTCATTCAGCTTCTCACTGTAAAATGCAATTGAATGTCCTTCCTGACTAAGTGTACCGCCAATTCCAACCCCCGAAGCATCACAATCCACAATGAACACCTTATTAAAGTCAGGTAATCTTAAAACCGGTGTGGTAGTGATTTTTACTTTGAGGTCCTGAAAAGCCCTGTCGGCTGATGGTACTAAAACCGTGTATGAACCTCCGATAGAATGTTGAATTCCTCTCTCAGGTGGTAATTCCTTGGGTAGTTCAGCCGGAGTAATAGTGGGATAGTCCTTGAGCAATTCAGTTATAATGGGAGAGTGTTGAGATTCGAGTTCTAGATTTACTTGCTACACTAGGAGGGTATAGATGAAGCCAGTTTCTCTAACATCTTGCATGAAGAGCTAAGGTCTTAAAAGGGTGATAGAATTTTTTGATTCAACCGCTTTACCTTTCTTATGTGATGTCCTCAACTCCCTAGGCAGACTAGGTATAACGGTGATCTTATCTCTGCCCACGGTAAACTCATATGTATTACGTATCCCATAGTGAATGACATCCATATCATACAACCATGGACGTCCAAGGAGCACATCGGCCACATCCATTTCAGTGATGTCACACCATACATTCCCTTGATGACTTGCTAATTTCAGTGGGACTTCACACCTGAAAGCGACTAGTATGCTAGTCTTATCAACCCATGATATGTTATATGGTTTAGGGTGTCTCTCTTGAGTTAATCCAAACCTCTCGACAGCTTGTTTAGAGATCACGTTCAGGCTACTTCCACTATCTATCACAAACTTGCACACTTTTCAATTGTACTGAGTGTAGGTGTAAAATAAGCTAGTGCGTCTCCAATCTTCAGTGGTAACTTCCTTAATATAGTTACATCTTACTACCATGGTAAATTGGGAAGGTTCCTCCTCACTATTGTATTCGGGGTGATGTTATACTTCATTTATTATAGGGCTCTCAATTTCTTCCTCTTCCACTACTTCTTCCATCAGCAAAGTCTTCTTGGGACAGTTCCTAGAGACATGACCGGATTGTGGCAATTATAGCATGTCACCTTAGTTGTTTGAGTAGGCATTCTTATATCTCTCTGGTTACCCTCTGTGGTTGGTACTTTGGGTGAAGTATTGGGAGCAAATGACTTGTTGCTTGAGGTCATGGTACCAGGATTCGGTGCCCTGGACCGTGCGGGTTAGGCGGTAGCCGCCTAGCTTGAGGGGATCGGTGGAGCTCCGCCGGTCCTTAGTGTAGTACGGGGGGTGCGAAAGGGCATGTCAGATGCGCCGGCTGAGGCAGACATGAGCGTCCTACCTTCCTCCCTACATCAGAAAGTCTCCAAGACTTTACCATAAATCCTTTCCATTAAGCCATATGCGCCTAAGATCTTCCTAAGAAGTCCACCAAGCCATATCAGCCCCAAGACTTGCCATAGAGGCAAGGATACCATCTATGGAGAGAGGGCAAGTCGCCAATTGCTTCCATATGAAGCAAATTGCGCCATCTTATCCCTATTGAGGCCCTAGGCACCAATGGGATAAGATTTCTCCCCATTATACCCTTTTATCCCCTTGTCTCTTCATGACAACTTGTTATTGGGCCTCATTGGGTAACGAGCTAGCCCAAATTTTATTACATGGGTTGATTAAGCAATTGGATCCAATCCAATGCAACCCAAAGTCAAATGTGACCAATCATGGTCAATTTTGGGTCAACCTACCACAAATGAAGTTTGGCTCCAATAACTCTCTTCCATTTCATCAGGCCCATTAGCGCTGATGAAATCTCCCAAATAGATCTGAGTTATCTAATAACTTGATCATAAGACTTCTCGATCAATACGAGAACTCGAGTATCAAGGTGTGCGACCTTGTAGGTTCCTCTAACGTTGGCAGTGCTGACCTAAGATCACCACAAGCAGTGAGTGGCACCTAGCAGTGCATCGCTACTACCCAAGTCATCAGAATGGATATCGACATCGACATCCCATCATCGCAACTAGGTACAGGTACATTATAGACCCTTTGCCAAACTAATATCCGATTGGACAAGTGTGTCATCACTTGTTTTCACCCAATCACATGGTTATGACTAAATCAAGTTGTCACTTGGGTATAGCCATACACATTCAGTCATAGAATCATAAATGAGCTCCATGGATATCAAGCTTCTCTCAGGAAGGGGCAAATCCTCTGTCTGTCCATTGACCTTCTCATATGGGTCGTGGCATTCTCAATGACAACCGTTATTACCTCCTAACTACGTCGAGGTGTTAGGTTGTATCTAAGCATGTCCCTAACCATACAGAATGGTCAATGACCTCAAGTGAAGGGATCAATGCATCTCTTGTCACTTGTGAGGATAACTCATGACACAAAGTCATAGTCTCACAGCGGGTCGGTCCAGTATTTCCTCCACTGATATACCCATGTGTCTGCGTTAGCACCTCGTGCCTAACCAGCCCATATACCAGTCTCACAAGTACCAGAGCTGTTCCATATCCACTTAGGTACATCGATTGGGGACAATCATTTAAGCACATATCTGATCTGTCTCTAGGGATATTATCATGTAAGTACATAATCGCAGTTGTAGACAAACATTGATAATGACAATGCCAGA
>CM050438.1:79010129-79053933 GCA_027562315.1 Costus pulverulentus
ATACATACATACATACATACATATATACATACATACATACATATATACATACATACATATATACATACATACATATATATGCCTCGGGTATGCCTCTTGTAGACTCCTGAGAGAAATAAAAAATCAAAGATTTGTGATAAGAGGTGAAGGAAGGGAGACATGTTTTAATGAAAAACTAAAATTTCAGATTTTGTGTTTTTCATGAGCGTATAGAATTGTATGAGTTAGTGCCTTGATTGTGCATGATGTTGTGGTCATATGTCATGCTCTGAGCATGCCTGTGATGTATTCTTGTGAGGCCTACGTGCCACCTTTTTTCCTTTTGTTTTGTAAATTACAAGAAGAAGATTAGGGGTGCATCTTGCTTGAACCCTTGGCCAATGCTTGTATCTTGCGCACCTTGCTTGGTGGCGCAACAAACTTCAAACTTGGTGGCACATCCATGCTTGTTGCGCAAGTTGGGCTTGTGTGCTATCCCTCTTGGGCCTTGCTTGGTGGCGCATCACACTTGGAGGAGGGACCTTGGCATTGGTTGAATCCTAGAGGCACCTCTAGGGTTTGAGAGCTAAACCATGGTGAGGAGGACCTTGGAGCCAACCTTGTAGACCAAGCTAGAGGGCGGCTAGTTTAGGTCTTGTTGGGGCTTGTCTCCTAGGTCAAGCAATGAACCCACCTTTGCATGTGTTGGTTCAATGTGTTGATTACTATGACCACATCATCTTTACTACTTTCCTTATCTTCTAAAGCATCCCTGTGATATTTTATATTCTTGCTATCACTATAGGATTGCATTCCTGTAATGTTAGACAAAAGATAAAACTAAGAGGATGAGATCTCAAAAACCCTCAAAATAAAATATCAAGTCTAAATAGCCTTCTAACTCGTTGCCCTCGTCAAGCTATAGATCAGTGGTGTTGTGCACTGTTTCCCACCCTCGTGGGACACACCCACTTATCTTTAGAAGGAGCGTGGTAGCAATGGTTTCCCTAGTCTAATTTTAACCTGGATGTGCCTTCGCAAGGAAACTCATTGGCCCTGGGCATAATGGTTAGGAATAGACTTGACTAGTTTTTCACATGTGGTGGCCACATGATGGAATTCTAGAGGAATCATTGAGAAGTTAGGGTTTTATGCTGTATCCAAACCTCGCTGGACATGAAATGCCTAGACTATCTCAATAGGGGGAGTTGCCAAGTACAATCGGCTGGCGTGCCTACTTTAAGAAAAATGGGTCTGTGCATCTCATCCCGCCCTCATGGGATGCGAAGCCTCATGTGGAATAAGGATCCCATCTCACTAGAAAATCTCGGATTTTCCGATTGACTTTGTGTGTTGTCAATTCGATTAAAATAGTTGGAGCTAGAATCATTTAAAATAAGTCCAATTTAAATGATTCGAAGTAGTACTAATCTGCTTTCTTGGTTATTGTAGAATAAATGGAAACGAACAATAGCGGATTATTACTGCGATCCCTTCTTGAGAAGGATAAGTTGGTTGGATCCAACTTCAAGGACTGGCATCGGAACTTGAGGATAGCCCTCAAGCTCGAGAATAAGTTGTATGTCCTTAAGTAACCTCTTCCCACGCCTCCTACGCCTAATGCCCGAGTGGCAGACAGGGAGGCTTTTAGAAAGCATTAGGATGACTATCTGGAAGTGGCATGTCTCATGCTAGCCCCTATAGCACCTGAGATTTAGGTGCAATAAGAGGAGCATAATGCTTTTCAGATGATAACACATTTGAAATAGATGTTCGAGGCTCAGGCTAGAACTGAGAGTTATGACATTGCCTAAGTAGTCTTTAAGTGCAAGTTATCTGAGGGTGCACTAGTGGGACCCCATGTACTCAAGATCATTGGGTATGTGGATCATCTTAAGAGACTAGGACACACTATAGATAATGAGTTGGTCATGGATCTTATTCTATAGTCCCTGTCCTCTAGCTTCAATCCTTTTATCATAAATTTTAATATGAACCAGATTGAGTGCACTAGGGAGGAACTGTTAAATATGTTCCAGACAACCAAACAAGAAATGGTTAAGACCAAACTCAATTCTATTCTTTTGGTCCCTACGACCAAGAAGATGAAGAAGAAGGGTAAGAAACGTGCCAAGGGTCTAACCAAAGCACTGAAAAAGAAGGCTAGGAAGACAAAGAAATAGAGATGCTTCCACTATGGCGAGCAGGGTCACTAGAGGAGGGACTGCAAGCAACTTCAGAACGAGGAGAAGAAAGGCAAGCCCTTATCTTCTAGCTCAGGTATTTATGTTACTGAAGTAAACCTTTCTACCTCTATGTCATGGTATTGGATACTACAGGGGCTAATGAAAAGTAGATCGGTGTGGCCTGGAGAGATTGACTTACAAGTTTATGGGGCATAGGTTGCTATTGTTGCTATAGGAATTTTAATGCTATCCTTGCCTTCTGGACTTCAGTTAGAGTTAGATCATTGCTATTATATACTTTCGCTTACTAAGAACATTGTATCCATTCCTTGCTTGGCAAAGAAAGTATTTAAATTTGAAATAAAGGAGAACACTTATTCTTATTCATTTGCAAATATGTTTTATGGGAAGGGTACTTTATGCAATAGATTATATGTCTTGGACATGGATATCTCTATTTGTAACAAAAATAATAAGAGGATCAAATCGAGCGGTTCAGTTGGTGTATTCCTTTGGCATTGTCGATTAGCTCAGATAAACAAGAATCACATTCAACAACTCCATGCAAATGGGTTGTTAGATTCAACCTCCTTAGAGGAGTTTGATACTTGTGAGCCTTGTTTATTAGGGAAGATGACAAAAGCGCCCTTGACTAAGACTAATGAGAGAGCAGGAGGTTTATTGGATCTTATACACAGTGATGTGTGTGGGTCATTCAGTAAATAAGCTAGAGGAGGGTACAACTACTTCATCACATTTAATGATGATTTCAGTAGATATGGTTATGTATATCTGATAAGACATAAATCTGAATCCTTTGAGAAATTTATAGTGTTCAGACATGAAGTAGAGAACCAGCTCGGTAGATCTATCAAAACTCTTCGATCAGACCGTGGTGGAGAGTTATTTGACTATCTTAGAGAGTGTGAGATCCTATCCTAACTCACTCCTCCTGGAACACCTAAATGGAATGGTGTGTTGAGAGGAGAAATCAAACTTTGTTGGACATGGTTCGATCTATGATTAGTCATGCAACTCTACCACCCTTATTCTGGGGTCATGCACTTGAAACAGCTTCTCTCATACTGAATAACGATCCATCTAAGAGTGTCTCTAAGATTCCATATGAGGTATGGAGTGGGAGACACCCGAACCTATCTCTTATCAGAGTCTAGAGATGTGAAGCTTATGTCAAATGTTAGGAATCTAGCAAGCTAGAACCTAGATCTAATAAATGCATGTTTGTGGGGTATCCTACGGAAACCAAAGGATACTACTTCTATATCCCTAGCGAGAACAAAGTCTTTGTTGCTCGGGGTGCTATCTGTCTAGAGAAAGAATTTCTCATGAAAGAAGTTAGTGGGAGGAAGTTTAACTTGGACGAGATCCAAGTGCAACCACAAAACACTAAGATGGAACCTGAAGCACCTGCACCAGTTGCTAGTAAACTAGAGGCTCAGGCACAGGTCTAACATAGGTATGGGAGGATTCGTCATGCACCTGAGAGGTATGGATCGCTGCCGACCCAACACGATGAGATCTTCATTATTGAGGATGAGGCGGTCGCTAGACTGGACTCCGAGAGATGGCTTGAGGCCATGCGATCCGAGATGGAATCCATGTCGGCTAACCAACTCTGCATTTTGCTGAGTTGCCTGATGGGGTAAAACCCATAGGCTGTAAATGGGTCTTGAAAAGAAATACCGACATGGATGGCAACATAGTTACCTATATGGGTAGACTTGTCGCTAAAGATTTTAGACAGGTCCACAGGGTGGACTATGATGAAACCTTCTTGCCAGTTGCTATGATTAAATCCATTCGGATTCTGCTTGCTATAGCTGCATATCATGACTATGAGATATGGCAGATGGATGTTAAGACATGGTTCCTTAACGGGAAGCTGACAGAGGATGTGTATATGACACAGCCTGATGGTTTCATCCATCCTGCAGAGGCCCACAAGGTGTGTAGGCTAAAGAAATCTATTTATGGATTAAAGCATGCATCTCACAGTTAGAATCTTCGGTTTGATGAGGCAGTAAGAGATTACAACTTTATCAAAAGCGAAGATGACGCCTGTGTGTATAGAAAATTTAGTGGGAGCTTGGTGACTTTTCTGGTCTTGCATGTCGATGACATACTGCTCATCGGAAACGACATCCTTGGTCTTTAGTTTATGAAGACATGGTTGGGGAAGTGTTTCGAGATGAAAGACTTAAGGGAGACTGCCTACATCCTAGGCATGAGGATCTACAGGGATAGATCCAAGAGGCTCCTGGCCCTTAATTAGAATACCTATATTGATAAGGTCCTATAGAGGTTCAAGTTGGAGCAATCCAAAAAATGATACCTTCTAGTGAGACATGACCTTACTCTCTTAAAGAGCCAGTGTCCCACCACACAGGCTGAGAGGGATGTCATGAATCGAGTGCCCTATACTTCGGTAGTAGGATCGATCATGTATGCAATGTTGTGTACTAGACTAGATGTGGCTTATGCTGTGAGCATAACCAGCCAATACCAATCCAATCTAGGTCTGCAGCACTAGATGGCTGTAAAGAACATCCTGAAGTGTCTGAGAAGAACTAAGGATTTGTTCTTGGTCTATAAGGGATAGGAAGAGCTCAATGTTTAGGGTTACACTGATGCGCCATTCCAGTCAGACCCTGATGGCTTCAGATCGCAGGCAGGCTATGCGTTCAAGATGAATGGAGGCGCTATATGCACTAAAAACATCAAGCAATCCACCATTGCTAATTCTACAACCGATGCTGAGTATGTCACTACTTCTAAGGTAGCTAAAGATGCCATTTAGATAAGGAAGTTCATTTATAATCTTCAGGTGGTTCCAACTGCTGTGGATCCCATTGAGCTATATTGTGACAACAATGGGGCAATTGCACAGGCAAAAGAACCTCGGTCTCATCAAAGGTCCAAATATATACTCAAGAGATTTCACCTGATCAAAGAGATCATTGAGCGAGGTGATGTCAAGATAAGTAGAGTTGATACAGAGAACAATCTAGTAGACCCATTGATCAAGGCTTTGGTGCAGCAGAAGTATGATGGTCATACGATGGACATGGGGTTGAGATTCGTCAATCTCCAGGTCTAAGTGCAAGTGGGAGATTATTGGTATTTATGCCCTAAGACCTATTATTGGTCTATCTTATATACTACTTGACATTGATATTTCTTATATATCATTCTGGCATTGTTGTTATTATGCTTTATTTACATATGCGATTGTGTACTTGCATGATAATATCCCTGGAGACAGATTGGATCTGTGCTCAAACTCTTGTTCCTAGTCAATATACCTAAGTGGTTATGGGACAACTTTGCTACATGTGAGACTAGTATATGGGCTGGTTAGGCACGAGGTGCTAACGTAGACATATGGCTATATCAGTGGTGGATATACTGGAGCGACCCGGTATGAGACTATGACTTAGTATCATGAGTTATCCGCACAAGTGATAAGAGATGTATTGATCCCTATACTTGAGGTCATTTACTCTTCTATATGGTCAGGGACATTCTTTGATACAACCTAACACCTCACCTAGTTGGGAGGTTATAACGATTGTCATTGAGTATGTCACGACCCATATGAGAATGTCAATGGACAAATAGAGGCTTTGCCCGTTCCTGAGGGAAGCTTGATATCCACAGGCCCCCCTATGGTAGCATGACTGAAAGTGTATGGCCATACCCAGATGAAAGTCTGATTTAGTCATGACCATAAGATTGGGTGAAAACAAGTGGTGACATACTTGTCCAATCGGATATCAATTTGGCAAAGAGACTGTAATGGATCAATACCTTATTGCGATGATAGTGTCAATGTTGATATCCATTCCAATGAGTTGGGTAGCAGTGATGCATTGCTAGGTGCCAGTCACTGCTTGTGATGACCTTAGTTCATTACTGCCAATGTCAAAGAAACCTACAGGGTAGCACACCTTAGTACTCGAGTTCTAGTATTGATCGGGAAGCCATATGATCGAGTTATTGGATAGCTCGGATCTATTTGGGAGATTTAAACAGCCTCAATGGGTTTAATGAGATGGAAGAGACTTGTTAGAGCCAAACTTCAGTTTTGGCAGTTTGACTCAAATTTGACCATGGTTGGTCACATTTGACTTTGGGTTGCATTGGATTGGATCCAATAGCTTAATCAACTTGTGTAACGAAGTTTGGGCTGGCTCATTGCCCAATGAGGCCCAATAATAAGTTGTCATGAAGATATAAGAGGGCATAAGGGTATAATGGGGAGAAAACTAACCTCATTGGTGCCTAAGAGCATAATGGGGAGAAGTTGGCGCCTAATGATTCATTAGGAAGCTTTTGGTGCCTAGCCCTTCTTCCTTGGCTGGAAGGCTTGCCTCTAAGGCAAGACATGGGGAGCATATGGCTTCTTAAACTTGTTTTGGCAAGTGCCAAGCGTATATGGCTGATGTGTAGAGGTTTATGGAAAAGTCTTGGAGACTTTCCTTACCTCTAACCCTAATTGTTATCCCCCTTAACCCTAGCCACTTCTCTCATTGGATTTGCGCCTATATGACTTGTCTAGCTGCCCCCTTGCTGATATAACCATATCAAATGCGAGAGCTCTTACATACATTGGCGTGAACAACCAAAAGGCAAGAACAAGTGATAGTGGCGCAAATCTTCTTCCATCCATAGCCATAAGCCCTTCTCTTCCTCTCCTTCTGCTCTTGGCGCAAGGAGGACTAGAGCTTGGCTATTTCATCCCCTTTCTCCTACTCCTCTTAGCACATCTTCCTTGAAGGTGGTGCAAGTATAGAAGAAGGCCCCCAAAGGCTTGGATCTTCTTCTCGAGGTTAGCACCGGGCATGGAAGGAGAGAACTCGAGGATCCATTGTGTGTGAGACATGCAGAGGGCGCACACTAGGGCGCTTACATCGGCATCGCTTCATCTTGCACTTAGGTACTTTCTCATCTCATCATGTCGACCCCCTCGCAAGCATCGATCTATTGGGTTTATGGGACCGGCCTATTTCAGGGATTTGCTTATGCTATATGTAATTAAAAATTTTAAAATCCTCAGGGTTTCCCAACAAAGGTTGCTGTCTTTAAAGCACTTCCCCAGAAATACAGAGGTAGATTTGCTTCACTCATCATGCACCTAACCATGTCAAGGAGGGTTTGATTCTGCCTCTTGGACACAGCATTCCATTGGGGTGTCCTGGGAGGGGTGAGCTGTGAGAGAATCCCACACTCTTTCGGATAGTCAATAAACTCATGGCTCAAGTACTCTCCGCCTCGATCAGATCTAAGAGCCTTTATGGATCACCCAAGTTGGTTCTCTACTTTAATCTTGAACTCTTTGAATTTCTACAAGGATTCAGACTTATGTCTCATCAGATAGACCTAACCATATCTACTGTAATCGTTAGTAAATTCGATGAAGTATACAAACCCACCTTTGGCTTGTTTGTTGAATGGCTCATACACATCGCTGCGTATGAGGTCCAACAAACCTATGACCATTTCACCTTTCTTTGTGAACAACACCTTTGTCATTTTGCCCAACAAAGAAGGCTTGCAAGCATCAAATTCCTTAAACGAATCTGAATCCAATAATCCATTTGCATGGAGTTGTTGGATGCGTGTTGATGTGCCCTAAACGACAGTGCCAACGATAAGTGTTGTTGAAACTACTTAACTTGATCCCTTTAGTATTTACATTGCACATGGAACTTTGCATGTCCAAGACATATAGCCCATTGCATAGTGTACTAGATCCATAGAACAGATTTGCCAATGAAAAAGAACAGGTGTTCTCCATTATTGCAAAGCTGAATCCTTTCCTCGCCATGGCAAGAATGGATATAATATTCTTAGTTATCAATAGTACATAGTAATAATGGTCGAGTTCCAGTTGAAGTCCCGATGGTAGTGAGAGAGTGTAGTCATCTATAGTCACAGCAGCAACCTGTTCGCTGTTACTGACCCAAAGGTCAATCTCTCCTAGTTGCACTGCCCTACTTCTTCTGAATCCATGAATACTTATACAAATATGCGCTCCACATGCGGTATCAAGTACCCATGTGTTTGAAGCAGACACGTTGACTTCAACCACGTAAATACTAGAGACTGAAGATGAAGGAGTAACCCTTCCGTTCACCTTTTTTAGTAAGGCCTTTTACAGCTTTCGAGCTTGGGGTCACCCCTCAAAGTTCGACACTAGTCCAACTCGTCCTCCCAAAGGACGGATTGCAATTTTAATCCGCTATTGTTCATAGACATGATCTACAACAAAAGACATGTAGATTAGTACTACATTTATAATCATTTAATCTGGATTCTAAATAAATGACTGTTTCTCACTATTTTAACAAGTTGACAACTCTCTTATGTAAATACGGGAAATAGTGCACAACACCATCGATCGATAGTTTGATGAGAGCTACGCGTCAGAAGGCTAAGAACGGGACTTGATATAATTTCGAGAAGGTTTGGTTGGTGCCACACCACTTTTGTTTTATCTTATGTCTAACATTACAAGCATGCATTCCTATAGTGATAACATCAAATAAAATAAGCATGTACAATATCAAAAGCAGTAAAAGATGATATGGTTATAGCCTAGACAAAGGAAACAAGCCCCTAGACCTAGACTTGACACCCAGCACTACTTGAGATCTAAGCGACTTGCTCATGCTCTAAGTGGTCAGCTCCTTGCTCTGAGTGTGTCAAGGTTCTGCTCCAATCCTAGGTGCGCCGCCTAGGTTTCATGGTCCACCTGTGTTAGCTCGCAAACCCTAGGCTCCTCCTAGGGTTCAGCCAACACTCTCCTCTGCCCTTGCTAGCTTGCAAACCCTAGGCTCCTCCTAGGGTTCGGCCAATCATGGGGCGCCACCATGACTCAAGAGGGGGCTGTTTTGCACCACCTCTTGATCAGCCCATGAAACTCACTTGATGTTCCTCTAGGAAGCCCTAGAAGCCATCAAAGTTTTGGCCAAGCAAGAGGTGTGCTCAAACCCTCTTCATCAGCCCCTAATCCTTAAGATGCGCCACTAGGGTAAACCCTAGAAGCCACCAAGGGTTCGGCTAAGGAAGATGCTACCCTTTCTTGATTAGATGCGCCAAGGAGGAGTCTTGATGTACTATTGTCTTCCCTAATCTTTAACTTTAATTCATAAAACAAATAAAGGAAATAGGGTGGCACACAGGCCTCACAATAATACATCCCAAGCATGCTTTAGAGCTTGTCTATAACCATATCATATGAATAAAGAAAAATGCCTAGAACATGCTCTTCTAGATGCAATGAAAAACTACAAAAATAGATTTTAGTTTTTCTATAGAAAACATGTTCGTTAAATCTTAGCGATCTCATCGAAAATTCAGGTTTTTTGTTCTCTTAGGAGTCTACAAGTGGCTATATATACCCCAATTATTGATGTCACTTGCAATCCCTAACATGTATGGATTAGGGCAATAACCCGGTCCATGCCTTGAAATCTAGATACAAGTCTCACACTATGGATCTATCCCATGAGTGTGAGGAGAAATAAATTCTCACACATAGGGTCTATTCCTATGTGTAGAAACCGAAATCATGAATATCATAAGAGTGAGAAATAACAAACCTACTATTTTTCTACATGTAAAACATGACATAAATATTTTTAAAAAATTTTCTATGACATGTGCATGCTAGAAAAATCCATACACTGATGTTTCTCGTAAGTTAGCTCTAATACCATTGTTGGGGATGCCCGAGCTAATTAAAATCAAAATAGCAAAAGTGAGCCCAAAACAATATTCTTAATTCAACAACAAGGACCATCTTACCAAGGCTACAAAGGATATGATAGGGGTATACATTACTTTGCAGTTTGATGCTGGCGATGACAATCTGAGACGTGCAAGAACCCGTCCTCAACAATCATGCACACACAGACTACCTCAAGATTCCTCCGCTCCAACACGTGATAACTTTAGGAGAGGATATCCATGCCCGGGGGAGTATTCCCTCTTGCTTGCACTACCTTCCTCAAAGATGCACCAAGAGGGGGCTGTTCTTCAAGGATCTCGCCAACTTGAAGAAGTTGAGGCTATGAAGAGTTTCCTTCAAGCACCAATCCAATGAAGGATGTGCCTAAGGAAAGAGAGCTGCCTTCTACACCTTCACCTTGCACCGAATCAAGGAGCTGATCACAATGGCCATCACCACAAGAGGAAGGTGCCAAGGAGAAATAAAATGCCAGCAAGGGTTAGAGGAGGGAGAGAAAGACCTAGGAGGCTAGGGTTAAAACCAAGAGGAGGCATAGTGTATGCGCCCCTAGCCCCTTATTTATAGAGTTTAGTCGTGGGTCCCGTCAACTTAAACCACAATATAAATATTCAATATATTAATTTTGCACTTAAGTCGTGGGTCCCATGAGGAATCTTTCCGTTAAAGTCATTTTAGCGTCTAAGCTATTTTTGCTAATCAATTTAGCGCACAAGCATTGGATTCCTAATAACACGAAAATTCATAGTATATTTTGTGTTATTTTATAGGTCTTTTTGTGTCATATCCACGCGCTTTGGCTTATTTCTATGCCTTATTTATCAAATATTGCGGAATCTATAACTTTTTGTGTTTTTGATCATTTTCAGGTAAAAAGACATTATTTTTAAGCGTTTTCAAGCAATTCGGATGCATAGATGAATTTCCATCATCAAGAGAAGATTACATGTCAAATTTCATGAAGATTGGAGCTTCAGACCAAAATACGGAAGGGCCGTAATCCAAATTACGGTACCGTGGTTTTACTGAATATACAGAATAAACCATGACACTACCGTAATTTCTGAGCACTGCCGTATTTTGGGTCAATTTCTATACAGAAAGGTTTCTAGATTTTACGGCACCACCGTAAACCATATTACGGGCCGTAATTTAGGTTGATTTCCAACCAGAGAGTTTTGCGGCTTTTACGGCAATGCTGTAAACCAAATTACGGGCCGTAATTTTAGGAGATTTTCTTATAGAATATTTTGCATGATCACAACATACCGTGGTTGTTTTCATGGCTTGTGTTTCTTTATAGATTCTTCACAGAATGAAAATACAGCACTGCCGTAACCAAAATCACGGCCGTAATTACAACCCAGGCGGCCGATTTTCTCGGACTTATTGAAGACCAATTCTTGCGCGGGTGATTGGATGTAGGCCATCAATTGGAGATCTATAAAAAGGGAAATACTCGTCAGATCGAGGAGATGAGACACACATGAAAAGCCCTAATTTTCATCAAAGTTCAAGAGAGAAATCATAGTTTTCACCATCGCCCTAGGTTTCACCGCAGGGAAGCATACAGTGCATCTCCGGCCAGGAAATTTGAGGGGAAGCTACGTCTAGAGGAGGAGAACATACCCCAGAAGTTTCAGAGCGAAAGGAGATCGATTGGAGGAGAAATGAACAAAAGAGGCATCGCTGCTACTATTCATCACACGAAATTACGGCGGTAATTTTCATTACAGCCGTATTGTTAGTAGATTTTCTCTTTCTCTTTGATTTCTTACCCTTTGAAACTATGGTTTATTGAAATTCTTCGACCATGCTAGCTTAAACTCTATTTGGGACATAGGGGTGTAATCTCCTTAACTTCTTAATGATTAGATGATTTTATTTCGTTAGGATAATTTTACTATGATAATTCTACTTATGTGATGATTGCCTTTAATTCTTTCTAGTTTCATATTATCAACATGATTTAGAGTTTTTGTGATATGAACTGAAAAGTGATTTGCGAGAACTTGGAACCCTAGAATCATGATTTAGGAACTCAACGTAAGAAATTAGGTTTGTTCTTATTTCTATATTTTAGAAGTTTATTGCCATGTTGATTACCTGACCTAAGATTGAGTTATTGAAATAAACATGATGATATTATAAGAAATTAAATATCGGATCGTTGGAGAACCTTAAGTAGAACCTGTGAAAATTAAAGTATGAAAGTATTTAGTTTTCACTTGAGATGATTGACTTAGAATTTGGATGCATGAAAGTGATATTTGAGTTCTTTGTCAATGATTTACTTTCATTTAACATTGAATAAATCCTGTGCGAAAGTGAGGATTGGTTCTTTATAAATTGTTTGTGCGAAAGCGAGATGATTTCTTTATGAAGTGAATCATATCTTTATCATAATAAAATTAAACTGACAAACACTTATTTCAATCTAGTCATAGAAGTTAAGGTGGATGAAACCCTAGTCTCAGTTTCTCTCTTTGACTTTTTCGTGTAGTTTCTAATAGTTTGCTGTCATCATTTTCGATTGCCTAGCTAGTGAGAAATCGATTATTCGGTACTTGACAAATGAGGCCTCTATGGTTCGATATCTTAATTATTACTTCGAGTATCCGTGCACTTGCGAACACAACTAATTTTTGGCGCCATTGCCGGGGACCTTGGTTTTTGTCAATATTGAAGATATTGAAAGTATTGCTAGACTAGGTTTTATTTTCTATTTTTTTTCTTTTATGCTTATTTTGAGTTATTTGATCTATCTACTTGTGCGTGCATAAGAATCTTAGATCAGAACCTCTAGTTCCTCTAGACCCTGAGATTAACATTACTCTTAGACTACGCAGGAAACTCAAATTTCAATGAAGATAGGAAGAAGAAGAAGTCATTGCAGAAAGAATATCACTTAGGGATTATGCAGCCCCTAATCCGCAGGAGATACACTCTAGCATCGCTAGACTGGTTAGAGAGGCTAACAATTTTGAGATCAAGCCTACTTTCTTATCTATGATCCAGCAAAATCAGTTTGTAGGATCTCCACTTGAAGATCCTAACTAACATCTTACCTTATTTCTTGAATTATGTGATACGATTAATATTAATGGTGTTTCTAATGATGCATTGACACTGAGATTGTTTCATTTTTCTCTTAGGGACCGAGCACGTTCTTGGCTTCAAGCTCAACCTACCGATACCTTCACCACATGGGAACAACTATCAAATGCTTTCTTGATGAAGTACTTTCCACCTGGCAAGACCTTCCAATTGAGAAACCATATTAAAAGCTTTGCACAGTGGGATGGTGTGTCTTTTAGCGAGGCATGGAAGTGTTTTAATGATTTACAATGGAAGTGTCCTTACCATGGCCGTGAAAATTGGGTTTTAATTTATACATTTTATAATGGCTTACTTTATAATACCCAACTGACTGTTGTTGCCGCTGCAGGAGGAGCCCTCATGAGCATAACCATTGAAGATGCTTTCAAGTTACTGGAAGAGATGGCTTTGAATCACAACCAGTGGACTACAGAGAGAGGAGTGATGTATCGTCGTCCTCATGGTAAGAATGAAGGTGATAACTGGTGCACCTTGGCTGAAAAAGGTAGATTCGTTGTGCAACAGATTTGATTCTTTTCAAATGCAAACTGCTGTAGTTTCATCTTCTATTGTGTGTGATATTTGTGGTAATAATGGTCATTATTCTGAAGAGTGTAAAGTCATTGTTAATCAGGGTACTGAACAAGTTAATGCTTTGGGGGGATGTAATCAAAGTAGAAAAAATGATCCTTATTCTAGTACTTACAACCCTGGATGGAGGAACCACCCCAATTTATCTTGGAAAAGCAACAACAATGTAGGGGGATAAGCTGAGAATAAAGGTTATCCACAAAGACAAAATCAGAATCAAAACCAACCCCAAAATTCTAGTGTTGAGTTCATGCTTGAAAAATTTATGGCTAATCAAAATCAATTCATGACAAATCAAAATAAGGAGATTGAAGATGTTAAGGGATTGGTTAGCCAACTTGCTTCTCAAGTAGGATCTTTAGCAGCCCACAATAAAATATTAGAAAATCAAATAGCACAATAGGCTAGCACTTCTTATAGACCCCCAGGATTACCTACTAAACCTGAACCAAACCCTAGGGAGCACTGTAATGCTATCATTACTAGGAGTAGGAGGCAATTAGATGAACCTAAAGGGAGAGTTGAGGGTAATGAAAAAGAGACTGAGATTGAACATAACAATGAATTAGACTTGGAAAAATCTCCTATGCATGAGCAGTCCTAAACTAGTTTGTCACCTCACCAGGGTGATGAACCTAAAGGTGATGAGCCATGTTGATGGGGGTAGAAACCACAAGCCACAAAAATACAAATGGAGTCTACAAGTGCCATAGACGAAGACTTGGAGGATCACGAATAAGCTAGCATGCTCACTCTCAAAGCTAGCTCAATAATGGAAGAACTACTTCAACCACCTCAAGCGTTGCTCAAGAGATCGAAGCTCAAAGAATAAGTTGCTACAAAATCTTAAACACCCATGCAAGGTAAGAAGGAAACAAGCAATGAGATAATGTTCGGCCAGCTCCAGATCATCCAATTAAAGACCAGTCAACATTCATCTTCAATCCAAGGCCAGTCAACGCTCATCTTCAACGCTGCAACAAAGGAAGTCCCAATGCTACCGTCGCTCAACCAACAAAGGATCTCATCCATCGGCCAACGCTCATCAAGGGATAAATCTTCTCCAGCCAAGCTTCAAATCCTTGATAACATGCAGACCCATGAAGGAAAGATCAACGTTGCAGCCATCCTCACTCAGCATACGCTCACAAGGAAACTCTCCAACGTCTCTCTACTGTAATAAAAGAAGGAAATAGCAACGTCTCTCTCGCCGGCAACTAGCTCTCAACAAACTTCTCCCTATATATCACGCTGCTTCTTTGTAATGGATAGAATGTTTTTTAATGAAAGAAATAGTTTTCTTCCAATGGAATTGGATGTTTCCCATCCTCTCCCCCTCTGAGGTGCTTGTGTCACCTACCTTTCCCCTCTCCTGCTTCTAGGGCCGAGCCCCTCCTTCTTCCTTTCTTCTATAATCTCCTTTTCCTCCTCAAACTCTCTCTATTTCGCTTGCAACATCAACCCATATTTTTGAGATTTTGTGACCTCGCCGCCGACCATCCACCGGCCAGATCTCTATGAAACTTTGGCCATCACCCCTCCTCGCCACAATGAAGCTCCAGCCGCCGGCATCCACCCATCCACCGCTTGAATTACCGGAATCGAAACTCCCTTTGAGATCCCCTGTTCGCACCCTGCTTCCGCCCTATATTCGCCACTCAACGTCGCCCTCCTCCGACCGTCCACCACCTGTCGCCACACTCCGGCCACCTCTTCGCCGTCATCATAAGGGCCTCCAGTCTTAACAGGTCCGGCGATCGTGCACCTCCGGACGACCGCCGACGAACCCTGCTTACCCGCACAACTTCCCCTGTTTTCCAGATTTTCCCCGTGTCTCCTGTTTCCAGTTGCCTGTTTCCAATTAATACTAATCTGACTAGGCTTCTTTTCATAGGTATCTTAAGCAATTAGAGCAACAAAATTCCAGAACTTTGGCACGATTAGAAAGATCCAATCTTGTTCTATCATATGGACCAGTTGGACTGAATCCAGATTCCACAAATCAACCAAGGATACCATGCAACGTTTGAAGAATGATACAATTCTGCACAAATTCTGCAACTATTTGATTAGTTAGCCTTTTTCTTTACAGGTATTTAAGCCTTCAGTGGATCACAAATTTCTAAACTCGGCACGGTCAAGAAGAATGCATCTTTTTCTACCTCTTGGAACAGATGGTTTCATTCCAGATGCAACAAGTGATCCTATAAGGCATTGCAACAATTGCTATCTGATAATTTTCTGTGCTGTGTTAATTTTTTTTTCTGACTAGCGGTTTTGTTGTAGATGCCCTACAGTCCAGAAAGATCTCCATGCTCTAATTATTACATGATTCAAAGAACTAGTTTTATTCTACGTGGTTTAATCAGTTTGAATTTTGGATCTATAGATTTTCCTACAAGGCACAGCTACTTTTCATAAATAATACTTTTCTGTAGCACTAAATTATGGTTGTTTGTGAAATTTGATATTTTCTAAAAATTGAAAAAATAAATAATTAAGTTTTGCATTAGTAGTTTTACTCCACACTTCCCCCCTACATCACATGTCAGTCAAATCTTCCTAGATCTAGTTCACCTGCACCATATAGGCCATCTATGCCCTTTCCCCAAAGATTAGTTCAAGCCAAATTAGATAAACAATTTGGGAGATTTCTTGATGTCTTAAAAAGGCTTTATATTAATATTCCATTCATTGAAGTTTTATCTCAAATGCCCTCATATGCTAAATTTTTGAAAGAAATTTTGTCAAATAAAAGAAAGATAGAGGACTATGACACTATGGCTCTAACTGAAGAATGTAGTCCTATTATCCAGAACAAATTGCCACCAAAATTAAAAGATCCAGGTAGTTTCTCTATTCCTTGTTCAATTGGGAGTGTGGCTTTTGACCGAGCCTTATTTGATCTTGGTGCTAGTGTAAGCCTAATGCCTTTATCTATTTGCAGGAAATTAGACATGGGAGAGCTTAAACCAACTTCAATATCTTTGCAGCTCGCTGATTCATCGGTAAAGTATCCAGTTGGTATTTTAGAAAATGTTTTAGTTCAAATAGGTAAGTATTTCATAGCAGCAGATTTTGTGGTGTTAGAAATGAAGGAAAGTTCTAAAAACCCAATTATTCTTGGTAGACCATTTTTGGCCACAGTCGGAGCAGTCATTGATGTTAGGAAAGGAAAACTCACATTTGATATTTGTGATAATATAATTGAGTTTGATTTAACAGATTCATTGAAAAAAGCATCATATTCAGGGTCATGTTGTAGTATTGATATAATAGATGATATTGTTAGTGATATGCATAATTTATTTGATGAGACCTCTAATATTGAGACTGACACTTTTTCTGAGTGTGTGAGTAGGTGATTTCAGGAGAATGCTGATTCAAAAACTGAAAAGAGAAAGAAGAAGAGACAGAGCAGAAGAGAAAGATTGAAACTGCTTAAGAAAGGAAAAAGGTTCTTGGGTAAAGTTGGACACTATTTCTTGAATGAGCCTTATGTATTCAGAAGTGGTGAAAAAAAACAAAGAGAAATCAGAATGGTGATTGAAGGCACCATCACAATCAAATCCGAGTGCAGAACGGTCAAGCTAATGACCTTTAAATTAACGCTTCTTGGGAGGCAACCCAAACACTCTTACTTAGCTTAGTTTCTTTTATTTTAGTTTATGTTAAGAGCTAATTTTTCTTCTCTTTTTGCAGGTAAAATCGAGTTTGGTACAAAAATACAGCACTACCATAATGAAAATTACGGGCCTTAATTTCTGTTCGTTTTCAACCAGAAAGTTTTGAGGCTATTACGGCACTGCCGTAAGTATCATTACGTGCCGTATTTTCACTTAGAAACTTTCCCGAGAGTTTTATCACTTTTACGGCACTACTGTAATGCTTTTCACGTGCCGTATTTTTTGTTGATTTTTGTTTTATTATGTCAAAAAAAATCTCTTTATTGCGGCCTTAATTCAATCGGCCCTACACGATTTACTCTGCCAGTTTTAGGGTTTCTGTGCCATATTTTAGGGTTTTCCCTCATCCTCTTGGGACGACCTCAAGCTTCCGACCTTCCATTGCCTTCAAAACTCACCGGCAACCCTTTCCGTCCAACTACAGCCACCGATCTGGTATTTTCTTGCCCGATTTCTGTTGTGTCTGCAAGTGCATGGATACTCGAAGTAATAAAATAGATATCGAACCATAGAGACCTTATTGTTAAGTACCAAATAGTTGTATTCTCACTAGCTAAACAAACTGAATATGATGAAAAGCAATGATGGAGAACACACGAAACAGATAATCAGAGAGAAACTAGGACTAGAGTTTCATCCACCTTAATTCTAATGACTAGAAGGAAATAAAGGTTGTCAGTTTAATTCTATTATGATAAAGACCTAATTCACTTCATAAAGGTATTGTCTCACTCTCATGCAGATAACTGATCCTCACTCTCGTGCAAGATCTATTCTCAATGCTAAAGATAAGTGAATCATTGAACAAAGAACTCAAGAATCACTCTCATGCATCCGAATTCTAAGTCAATCATCTCAAGTGGAATCTGAAGGATCACTCTCGTGCATCTTGAAACTCAACACAGGTTTTACTTATGGTTTTCCGACAACTCGATCCTCACTCTCGTGCAAGATCAAATCAAGTCTAACATAATAACTCAATCCAAAGTATCAGAAACTCAACATGACAATAAAATCACTAAAGATCAGAATTCAAAAAACTACCTAATCTCTCACTATAGTTCCAAACTCAACGATTCCTAGGGTTTCGAATTTCAAATGATCAACCTCTCGGTCTATTTCGCAAAACTCTAAAACATACTGATATTTATAAAACTAAAGAGAATTAAAGAACAATCAATCACAAAAGTAAAATTAATATATTAAAATTAAACTTGACAAAAATCAATGTTTTATAGTCATTAACAAACTAAGGGGATTACACCCCATGTCCCAAAAGAAGATCTAAGCTTTCATGGTGAAAGGATTATAATAAACCATAATTTCAGAGGATTAGAAAGCGAAAAAGGGGAAGAAAAGTTTACAAAACATGGTTGTAATTGAAATACAACCAGTAATTTCGCTTGTGAACAGTGTTGTCACCACTATTTTGATGATTTCTCCCTCGATCAGACTCCAAACGGTCTAAAACTTCTGGGGCATGCTCTCCTACTCTAGACGAAGCTTTGGTATAAAAATTACAGTATGAGATGTCCTCTATGCCTCTCGGCATGAGGACAAACCCTAACCGCCTCTCTGACGATTGCTCTCTAAATTGGTGATACAAATTCCTGATTCCACTTCGTACGTCTTCTCATCTTAAAGACGAGTCCGGAACATCTTTTGGATTGCAATTTGGAGCTCTGTATCAAAAGTTATAGTCCGCGAAATATTCGGACCCATAAAAATCATGTTTTTGGGCCGAAAATACGCTACCGTGAAAGTTTTCACCAAAAATACGGTAGTGCCGTATTTTTGCCAAAACTTTCTGGTTAAAATTGCAGAAAATTATGGTACCGTGTAATTTCACACGGTAGTGCCATATTTTGCCCAAACTGACTTTGATTCGCATGAAATTTGGCAGGTAGCTTCGTTTCGATGTTTGGAATCCATTGGTGTGCTCAAATCTTTCAAAATCCATCAAAATATGACACTTTTAACCAAAAAATGATCAAAAATAAGAAATGGTATAGATTCCGTAATATTTGACAAATAAGGCTTAAAAATAAGCAATGTAGCATAAATATGACACAAAATATACTATGAATTTTGGTGTCATCAAACACATAAGGCTCAAACTTTCCTTGTCCTCAAGCAAAACTCAAAAATTGATCATAGACATAGACTTTCTCATGAAGAATAAATTTCTAAAATACAATCACCAATGAAAAACTTTCACCAATTGCTTCATAAAATCTCAAATAAACACATCACCCATTGAATTCAATTCTCAAGATCCACAACTTAATCAAATAAAATTTCGCAACATGCATAATAAGTAGAATATCAATCTCAAGACTTCATCCAGTTTCAATTCATAACTATCAACTTTTGTTTACAAGAATAGGATTTCCAAGATCTTTTTCCAGTCATAATTTTTTTTTATTTTTGTATCACTCACATTCTCTAATTTGATTACCACCTTTTTCTGTTGACGAAGTTAGAGTACACTGACCACATAATCAATGTAATAGAACTCATATCTTTTTAGTAGTAAGATTTTTACCAAAGATAGCGGAGTTAATGTAGATTGATTCCTCTCATGCACGCACATAGACACATGCTTTCTCTTTTTTTTTTTTATACTTCAAACCATATCCTTCGGTACCACTGTCAATTTTGCACAGTGCCAAGTAGGGGAGTCCTCACTTTATTTGGATAATAGAATCTTTCTTCCCAACAAATAGCAAATAGGATGAATATCAACTAAATTGATCAATCAACATCAATTCAAAAATCATACTCATATGCTAGTTTTATTCAAGGAAGTAGTTTCACTTTTAAACCAAATTCATCAAATAACATGTTCACCCAAAATCTCATTCATCAATCGATGAAAAATTTCAAAAGCAGATATGTATTAGAGAAATAAATTCAACATGATAGGTCTAGTCCTAATCTCATGCATGGACACATTCATCATCATAGAAAACATCAAAATATGTCATAATTAGTTCAAAAGATGTGGAACATCAAACTCAAAAAGTCATGGTCCAAAAGTGTAAGATTAGTATAATCACATAAGGCTCGAACGACGCAAAGGATGCAAAGTGAAAGAATTTAAGAGAAGAAAAGTGTAGATAATCATATCAAATCAAATAATCCCTGGAGAGTGCAAACAATACTCATAAAACTATGTAGCAAGCTCAGTCATCATCCGGTGTATAGAATCGGGGTAGATGTAGTTATGTCCAAAGATGTGCCTTTTGAAAATTTTCCTGCATAATTTTTAAGTACATAAGGCTCAATTCTAAAAATAGTCTCTAACAGAGAATAAGAACAATAATTCTCTAAAAGGGTAATCAGAGATATCATGGATGATCCAAAAAGGGTGCTAATGTATGCGAGAAGCAGAGGTGAAACAAATGCTAACTAAAAAGCTGCTAGTAGTGATGGTGGTGCCGACAGTAGAGTGAGTAGTCTCCAGTGGCCTACTAGAAACTACAGTCCTGGAGTGAAGACATCAGCTAGTGGGTGCCATAAATAATGCTGCATAGATAAACAAAATCAGTCACTAATGAAAACTCTACTGCATGAATAAATAAAATCAATAAAAATAGAGGCAGTAGAAAAAGTAAGAATCTATAGATGGTATAATCTAGTGTCGACGGTTGGAAACAGTGATGTCAGAGGCAGATGCAGTGGTGGCTAGAGGTGGAAGAGAGTTGCTCTTAAAGATTTCGGGATCTGGAGGCAAAAGAAGCTATAACATGTAGAAAACAAACAAAGCAGTTTTTGAATTTTTTATGAAAAGTAGCCTTACCCAAAAATAAGATTTAATGATCCAAATAGAAAATGGACAAAACCAAGTAGTAGAATAAGATATGTTCTTTTTAGATGTATGAAAATTAAAGGATCAAAGTCCATCAGAAATTTAGGGCATCAACAGAAAGTAGGCTACTCAGATTAAAAACTGCAAAACTGCACAAAAGTAAATCAAATTCGAAAAGTTACTATATGTCATAGAATTGTCAGAAAATATTTTCATGAAAACAATTAATCCACAAGATAGAATGACATACGAACTTCATATTCCAAGTGAAAAATCACGGTTTCAAGTCATCGAAGCACCTTAAAAACTCACAGCAAAAGTGCTAATCAGATTAGTCAGAAGAAAACTGATGCAGAAATTAATCAGAATCGAAAAGTTGCTAGGTGCTTTTGAATGATCCATGGACTTTAAAATTTAGTAAAAATATCACGATGAGTACTGCGTGATGGTGCAAGAAATCAAAAATTTTCGCAACCCAGTTTCTTAAAATCGCAGTGAGAAAACATCTACTCAAATAAGCAAACTACAGATTTCAAATACGGTACCGTGCAATTCCTCACGGCAGTGCCGTAAAATGCATAAAACTCTCGGGTCAGAAATCGACAGAAATACGGTACCATGAAAGATTTTCTCAAAAATACGGTAGTGCCGTATTTTGCGCAATTTTTCTTTTACAAAAAAAATAGAAAAATTAATACCAAAAATAAACCAAGATAAAAGAAACTAAGCTAAGCAAAAGTGCTTGGGTTGCCTCCCAAGAAGCGCTAATTTTTAGGTCATTAGCTTGACCAAAACCCAAAAATCATGGTGGAGCAGGTGAATCAGTACCAAAGTAAAGAGTAAACAATTTTCTACAGTTTCTCTGTCCAAAAAGTTTAGCCACTAACCCAAAAATCCAGAATTGCTTATAAATCTCAATCAAAGTGGCTTTCTTGAATATATAGAAATCAAAATCAAAATTTTCAATGATTTTCCTATGTTTGTCAGAGAGCAAAATCATAAGTCCTTTCTTTAGATTTATATTTTCAATGGCCATAGGACTTTGATCAAAAGATATAAGCATTGGATCATCAAAATAAGTTTTATGTCTTTCATTGGATTCCTCAATAAAACACACTTTCTCAAATAAATCAAAAGGGTGAACATTAGATATGGGCAAAACATCATCATGGTGAGATTCATCTATGTTTGTAATATTCAAATCCTTTTCAAATTCCTCATGCGCACAATCTAATAATTTGTCAATTTCAAAATTATCATCAATAAAATCAGGGTGTGGTTCTTCAAAATATATTTTCTCATGTTTTTCAACAATTTCAGAATCATCAACATCAGAGTCAAAATCATCAAATTCAGCAATTTTCAATCCTTTTTCAAGTTCTTTAGATTTAGCTACACACAATTTACCATCAAGATCAGAATTTTCATCAAAAGAGTCAATTTCATCAAAAGGGGAATTATCAATTTCAATTTCCTCAAATTTTTCCTCAATTAATTCATCATCAGAAGAGTCACAAAAATCAATATCAGAATTACAAGAATTAGATTTAACCATAAATAATATGTCATCAAAAGAATTAATTTCATGACCATCACTAAAATCAAAAGGAGATTCTTCAATTTCTTCAAACTTGTCCACAAATAAACTATCAGATAATCAATTTTACAATCATCAAAATTAAAGTGAGATTCATTAATGTTCACATAAGGCTCAATCTCAAAACAATCATAATCAGAGGGGGAATTTTCTAAATCAACTTCTTCAGTTTCCAAATCAAACTCAAATAAACAAGCTTGTTGCGCTAATTGGGTTTCTAAAATTTCATTGTGTGCAACCATGTCATCCAACCTAGAATTGATTTGTTTGAGGGTCTCACTCACATCATCATTTTGTTTCATGAACTTTTCAAACATAATCTCTAAGCTAGATTTTTCAGTATCCTCAAAGCATGGTTTAGAAGTAAAGTTTGAGCAATCATCATAAAAAGATCTAGAATCATATTGATCATCTTGATACCATGATGAATTGGAATTTAAAAATTGGCAATTAGAAGTGTAATGACCAATAGATCCACAAATATCACATCTATTAGAATAAAAAGAGTGCATATAAGAGTTAAGCGTATCTTCAAGTGTGCTCAATGAATTATTTTCATACTTACCTTGTGGTATGTATACCTCACCTCTTTGAGTTGCCCATGAGTTGTGATTAAAAGACATATCTTCAAATCTATCAAGAACAAAAAGATTATTCAACACCAATCAATTAGATAAATTGTTTTTTTAGAATATATAAAAAATAGAAAATCTAAAACACAAGCAAATTCACAAATTTTTAGATATCACAGCTCTGTCACAACTGTGAAAATTCAAAACCTGCAAAAATAGAAAACAAATTTAAAACTAAAAATAAATAAAACTTAGTCTAGCAATACTAACAACTATTTTGATATTAACAAAACTAAGGGCCCCGGCAACGGCGCCAAAAACTTGTTGTGTCCGCAAGTGCAAGGATACTCGAAGTAATAAAATAGATATCGAACCACAGAGACCTTATTGTTAAGTACCAAATAGTTGTATTCTCACTAGCTAAGCAAACCGAATATGATGAAAAGCAATGATAGAGAACACACGAAAAAGATAATCAGAGAGAAACTAGGACTAGGGTTTCATCCACCTTAATTCTAATGACTAGAAGGAAATAAAGGTTGTCAGTTTAATTCTATTATGATAAAGATCTAATTCACTTCATAAAGGTATTGTCTTACTCTCGTGCAGACAATCATGCAGATAACCGATCCTCACTCTCGTGCAAGATCTATTCTCAATGCTAAAGATAAGTGAATCATTGAACAAAGAACTCAAGGATCACTCTCGTGCATCCGAATTCTAAGGCAATCATCTCAATTGAAATCTCAAGGATCACTCTCGTGCATCCTGAAACTCAACATAGGTTTTACTTATGGTTTTTCGACGACTCGATCCTCACTCTTGTGCAAGATCAAATCAAGTCTAACACAGTAACTCAATCCAAAGTATCAGAAACTCAACATGGCAATAAAATCATTAAAGATTAGAATTCAAAAAACTACTAATCTCTCACGATAGTTCCAAACTTAACGATTCCTAGGGTCCCGAATTTCAAACAATCAACCTCTCGGTCTATTTCGTAAAACTCTAAAACATGCTGATATTTATAAAACTAAAGAGAATTAAAGAATAATCATTCACAAAAGTAAAATTATCATATTAAAATTAAACTTGACAAAAATCAATGTTTTCTAGTCATTAACAAACTAAGGGGATTACACCCCATGTCCCAAAAGAAGATCTGAGCTTTCATGGTGAAAGGATTACAACAAACCATAATTTCAGAGGATTAGAAAGCGAAAAAGGGGAAGAAAAGTTACAAAACAGGGTTGTAATTGAAATACAACCCGTAATTTCGCTTCTGAACAGTGCTGTCACCACTATTTTGATGATTTCTCCCTCGATCGGACTCCAAACGCTCTAAAACTTCTGGGGCGTGCTCTCCTATTATATACGAAGCTTCAGTGTAAACGTCATGGTCTGAGATGTCCTCTACACCTCTCGGTGCGAGGACAAACCCTAATTGCCTCTCTGACAATTGCTCTCTCAATTGGTGATAAAAATTCCTGCTTCCAGTCCGTGCGTCTTCGCCTCTTAAAGATGAGTCCGGAACATCTTTCGGATCTCAATTTTGAGCTCTGGATAAAAAGTTATGGTGCACGCAAGATTCAGATCCGTAAAAATCATGTTTTTGGGCCCACAATACGGTACCGTGAAAGTTTTCACCAAAAATACGGTAGTGCCATATTTTTGCCAAAACTTTCTGGTTAAAATTGCAAGAAATTATGGTACCATGTAATTTCACATGGTAGTGCCGTATTTTGCCCAAACTCACTCTAATTCGCATGAAATTTGACAGGTAGCTTCGTTTCGACGTCTGGAATCCATTGGTGTGCTCAAATCTTTCAAAATCCATCAAAATATGGCACTTTTAACTTGAAAATGATAAAAAACAAGAAATGGTGTAGATTCCACAATATTTGACAAATAAGGCTTAAAAATAAGCAAAGTAGCATAAATATGACACAAAAAGACCAATGAAATGACACAAAATATAATATGAATTTTGGTGTCATCAATTTCTTCACTAAGGCGAGTGTTTGCGAGATTTCCACGCCTTTCCTTGTTTCCTTCTAATTCTTGGTCGATTTTTGAAATATTTCTCATTTACTCCTTGGATGACAGGCGACTCTTCTTAGTTTCTTTCTAGAAAATTTTGAACCTCAAACGAGCTCAATCGGTTGTGTTCTTCAGTTTACTGTTACGCCCTCATTCTTTTTCTAGGCAATTTTTTGGTTTAAGCTTGGATTTAATTGATTCTTGTTTTTATGATGTTTGTTAAGTAAAGGTGATTTCAATTGAAAGTGTGATTTCAATTAGAACTAGTTTTTGCTTGAGGTATTGTGTACAAATTTCAATTTGCAGCTTATTTCAACACAAGTGGAAATTAGATTCATCGAATGGCACCTAGAGTCAAATCAGTGGTTTCAAAGAAGTAGGGAAAGGCACCAGCTGAACCCTCAACTCCCCCAAATCCCTATGGTATCATTTTTAGGGATGAAATCCAATAAGCCAGATACAACCAATTGGTAGCCAAGAGAGTAGTCAACACTAAGTATGCAGATCGACGTACATTGGAAGCACTAGGGCTATATGAAGATGTGTTTTGGATGTTCGATCAGATAAGGGCCAAGAAATTCTTTCAAATGACACCGGCCACATATCTTCCATTGGTTTTGGAGTTTTTGAGTAGTATGGATATGGAGCTTGAGGAATTCACTAACCGACATGCTGATGGGGAGATCACTTTCAAATTAGCTAACATTGAAAGGAAGCTTACTTTGAGAGACATCAGATCCATTTTTCAGTTAGCATCAGGAGGATACACCCAAGTGCCAGTGGGTTTCATAGAAAATGTTTTCCGGAACCAAATCACTAGTGAAACCCATTTTTCTGCAGTTTCAGCCCGTGCCTCGAAGATTTTCAATCCATTTTTTAAATATGTTCATAGAGTGTTGGCTCACACAGTTTTTGGGCGAGGGGATAGTGATGGCATAGTTCGTCAAACTGAGTTATACTTCTTGTGGAGGATGTTACATGGGTTTCTAGTTGATGTGGCTTTCTTTCTAATCAAGCATATGGATAAGGTTGTCAGGGCAAAGAGAGGGATGATTGTGATAGGAGGTTTGATCACTCCTATAGCCCTTCATTTGAATGTTGAACCCTATGGTGTTGAGGTGGCTAAAGGAAATGCAAGATTGGACATTGAATCTTGCATAGCTATGAAGATGATTGTTAGTGAGGGGGATACATTTTGTTTAGTTCTTGGACCAGGAGCACCCACCTTGCCTCTGCCTCACCCTGAAAAGACCAATGTCAGAAATCAAGCTAATTGGAGGCTTTCACTGAGCGATACCGAGGCTGCCTTCACACCACCCTTGGACTTTGCACCACCACCACCCACCTGTGATGGAAGAGATGACCCATTCGATATGGGTATGGACTCACCTTCCCACCATGCTATAGATTCTTCCCATCATGCTGGAGGTTCTTCTCACAGACCTAGTGGAGGATGGCCTAGTGCCCATGACCCAGGGTTTCAGGCCCTCTCTGCTGAGATGTACCGTCAGGGTCGTCTCATGGAGAGGATGCTTGATCGCATGGGGAAGATGACTGACTCCATGGATCACATTCACCAGGAAGTTGAAGAACTAGGTAACTACATGGAGGAGATGGGGAACTTCCTTTATGACCACTTTGGTTTTGAGGACACCAGGAGAGGAGGAGTCTATGGTGGAGACCAGGGAGGGCAGCACGATGATCCTATGGATGCAACGCCTGAGGACACGGAGGAGATTGGATCTGACGAGGACAAGTAGAGTTTTGTGAGTATTCCTTTTTTCTAATTACTTGCATTTCATCTGCCATATCTTATTGATGTTTCATATGTTTATTGGGAAGGATGACTCCTTCAGACTTCTTGTGTCCGCCGATGCTATCTTACCTTGTTTTTACATGACAGTTTTATCATTCGATTTGGTTGTATGATATTCTGATACTGATGTTGGATTCGATTGGGTTGTATAATGATTGATATTATGTTGATATTGAGCACCTTGTGGGTGCATACTGATGCATGAAGGATTGTATGAATTTATTTCTGAATGGATATATGCAAAATTTTCTCTTGCTATGGTTTTATGCTGTAATGTTATAGTGTGATCTATTCCTGAAATTTCTGTTGATAGTATGATTTTCTTGATGATGAATGTGTTTATGCCTGTGATTAGGACTAGACCTATTGTGTTGAATTTATTTCTCTAATTTATATCTGCCTATTGAAAATTTTCATTGGTTGATGCATGAAATTTTGGGTAGACATGTTATTTGATGAATTTGATTTAAAAAGTGAAGCTACTTCTTTAAATAAAATTAGCATATGAGTAAGATTTTTGAATTGATATTGATTCATTAATTTAGTTGATGTTCATCCTATTTACTATTTGTTGGGAAGAAAGATTCCATGATCCATACAAGAGTGAGTGATGACTCCCTTACTTGGCACAGTGCAAAATTGGCAGTGGTACCAAAGACATGGGTTGAAGTTAAAATAAAAAATGATGAGAGAAAAAAAAATTCAAGGGAATGACTCATCGTCTTGGCACCACGTTGATTTGTGGTTGTACCTAAGTTAAGAGTTGAAGTCCAAAAAATAAAAAGTATGTATCTATGTGGGTACATACCATGGAGAGAAATTGTTTCACATTAACTCCGCTATCTTGTGTAAGATTCTTCCTACTTAAAAGATATGAGTTCTATTACATTGATTATGTGATCAGTGTACTCTAACTCCGTCACTAGAAAAAAGGTGGTAATCGAATTAGAGAATATGGACGATACATAAAAGGGAGGAACTAATAAAATTCTGAGTGAAAAATGATCTTGGAAATCCCATTCTTGTAAACAAAAGTATGATAGTTTTGAACTGAAACTAGGTGAAATCTTGAGATTGAAATTCTACTTATTATACAAGTTGCAAAATTTTATTTGATTAAGTTATAGATCTTCAGAATTAAATTCAAAGGATGATATGTTTATTTGAAATTTTATGAAGCAATTGGTGAAATTTTCCATTGGAGATTGTATTTAAGAAATTTATTCTTCCTGAGAAAGTCTATTCCTTTGATCAGTTTTTGATTTTGCTTGAGGACAAGCAAAGTTTGAGCCTTATGTATTTGGTGATACAAAATTCATATTATATTTTGCGTCATTTTACAAGTCTTTTTTGTGTCATATCCTTGCTCTTTTGCTTATTTTTATGCCTTATTTATCAAATATTGCGGAATCTACACCTTTTGTGTTTTTGATCATTTTCAAGTAAAAAGGCATTATTTTTAAGCATTTTCAAGCAATTCAGGTGCATAGATGAATTTCCATCATCAAGAGAAGATTACATATCAAATTTCACGAAGATTGGAGCTTCAGACCAAAATATGGCAGGGCCGTAATCCAAATTACAATACCGTGGTTTTACTGAATCTACAGAATAAACCATGGCACTGCCGTAATTTCCAAGCACTGTCATATTTTGGGTCGTTTTCTGTACAGAAAATTTTCCAAATTTTACTGCACCACTGTAAACCATATTATGGGCCGTAATATAGGTTGATTTCCGACCACAGAGTTTTGCATCATTTATGGCACTGTAGTAAACCAAATTACAAGTTGTAATTTCAGGAGATTTTCTTACAGAATATTTTGCATGATCACGACATTGTCGTGGTTGTTTTCACGGCCCATGTTTCTTTCCAGATTCTTCATATAATGAAAATATGGCACTGTCATACCAAAATCACGGTCGTAATTACAACCCAGGCGGCCGATTTTCTCGGACTTATTGAAGCCCGATTCTTGCATGGGTGGTTGTGGACGATCTAGACCATCAATTGGAGATACGTACAAAGGGAAATACTCTTGAGATTAACGAGAGGAGACACACACGAAAAGCCCTAATTTTCATTAACGTTCAAGAGAGAAATCACAGTTTTCACCATCGCCCTAGGTTTCGCCGCTGGGAAGCGTACAGTGCATCTCCAGCCGTGAAATTTGAGGGGAAGCTGCGCCTAGAGGAGGGGAACATACCCCAAAAGTTTCAGAGCAAAAGGAGATCGATTGGAGTAGAAATCAACAAAAGAGGCATCGCCACTACTGTTCATCACACGAAATTACGGCTGTAATTTTTCTTACAGCCGTATTGTTAGTAGATTTTCTCTTTCTTTTTTATTTCTTACCCTTTGAAACTATGGTTTATTGTAATTCTTTGATTATGCTAGCTTAAACTCTTTTTGGGACACGGGGGTGTAATCCCCTTAACTTCTTAATGGCTAGATGATTTTATTTTGTCAGGATAATTTTACTATGATAATTCTACTTATGTGATGATTGCCTATAATTCTTTCTATTTTCATATTATCAGCATGATTTAGAGTTTTTGTGATATGGACTAAAAAGTGATTTGCGAGAACTTGGAACCCTAGAATCATGATTTAGGAACTCATCGTAAGAAATTAGGTTTGTTCTTATTTTGAGATTTTAGAAGTTTGTTGTCATGTTGATAACCTGATCTAGGATTGAGTTATTGAAATAAACATGATGATAGTGTAAGAAATTAAAGTATGAAAGTATTTAGTTTTCACTTGACATGATTGACTTAGAATTTGGATGCACGAAAGTGATCTTTTAGTTATTTGTCAATGATTTACTTTCATTTAACATTGAATAAATCCTGTGCTTAAGTGAGGATTGGTTTTTGTAAATTGTCTGTGCGAAAGTGAGATGATTTCTTTATGAAGTGAATCATATCTTTATCATAATAAAATTAAACTGACAAACACTTATTTGGATCTAGTCATAGAAGTTAAGGTGGATGAAACCCTAGTGCCAATTTCTCTCTCTGACTTTTTCGTGTAGTTTCTGATAGTTTGCTTTCATCATTTTCGATTGCCTAGCTAGTGAGAAATTGATTATTCGGTACTTGACAAACGAGGTCTCTGTGGTTCGATATCTTAATTATTACTTCATGTATCCGTGTACTTGCGGACACAACAATTCCATATCAAATAATTTCAAGTGTCATCCAACTCTATAAAACCATCTCTCAACTCATCAATACTCCCAGATAGATCTGAATCATCCATAGATTCGATTTGAGGCTATCCGATCAATTTGGAGTCTTTAGCGTTTAGTTGTTCGACCCTGTAGGTACCTTTGACGTTGGTAGTGATGAGCTTATCATCACAAGCAGTGACTGAAACCAAGCAGTGCATCGTCGCTACCCAAGTCATTAGAATAAATGTCCCAATCGACAACCTTAGACTGTGATAAGATATATAAGTATACATGTCCCTTTGCTAGGCTGATCGTCCAAGTTGAACAAGCGTGTCACGCTTGTTGATTCCAACATTAATGGTCATGACTCTATTTAGGCTTATCCTGGGTGTGGCCACACTCTTTTAGTCATGCACTATGCAGGGGCCCATGGACATCAAGCTTCCCCACAAAGAAGGGGCAAATCCTTTATTAGCAAGACGCATCTCTACACAGCCCAAGACATACCCAATGACAACCGTTATGACCTCCCTTTTACGGTGAGGTATTAGGTTGTATCAACGTATATCTATTACTACAAAGAGACACAATCTCCCTCAAGTTAAAGGGCATCAACGATCTCTATCACTGTGAGATTCTTCTTGAGATACTAAGAAGTATCCTCACAGTAGGTTGGTTCAATATATCTCCATTGATATACCTATATGCTTGCGTTAAGCAACCCATGCTAACCAGCACATATACGGGTCTCACCCGCACCATAACTGTCCCTTATCCACTATGGTACTTGACTCGGGACATAGCAAACTGAGATAGTAACATCTCGGAGGGACATCATCATGTAAATAGATATCGAACCACAGAGACCTATCCAAAAACTTGTTGTATGATGACACCAAAATATATAGTATATTTTGTATCATTTTATGTATCTTTTCATGCTACATTGAAGATCTTTTGCTTATTTTTATACTAAATTTATCAAATATTGCAAAGTCTACTTCTATTTTGGTTTTTCATAATTTTTAGGTAAAAAAGCACTATTTTGAGGTGTTTTCGAGAAAAATCAAATACATGGAAGAGTTACCATCATCAAGAGGAGATCACCCGACAAATTTCACGCAAATCAAAGCAACACACCAAAATATGGTAGTGTCGTATTTTATATTACGGTACCGTATTTTCGTATGCTACCGTAATATCAGAGTGCTGCCATAATTTGGTGGATTTTCCTAATAGAAGATTTTGTGTAAAATACGACACTGCCGTGAGAAATTACACATGCCATATTTTCGAGACGAATTCGACCATAGAGTTCAGCCGATTTTACGACAGTGCCGTGAACTATTTTATGGTGCCATATTTCCCAGACAACATCAGATCAGAGTACACGACCGATTTTACGGCACTGCCATGAAATATTACACTGCCGTATTTCAATTTTTGAACGCGAGTCCCAGGTCAATTTCGAAGCACGATTATTGCGGAGAAAATTGCAAAAGATCCAGGGCTTTAAAGACAAAGCCGTAAGAAGAAGAAAGGGAGCCTTCGACGAGAGGAACACGAAGACACCAAAAGCCCCAATTTTCATCCACCCTACAGAGAGAAATCATGTTACACGCTGCCGCCTAGGGTTTCGCCGCCGCGACGAATCCAGAGCACCTCCGGTCGTGAAATTCATATTGAAGCTTCACCTGGAGGAGGAGACAATGTACCAGAAGTTTCAGAATGAAAGGAGACCAATTCGAAGAGAAATCGAGGAAAGAAGGAGAGCCGCCACTGTTCATCGACACCCTTCTAGCAAAATACGACTGTGTTTATTTTCACAGCCGTGGTGTATTTCCTCGCCCCTCTTTTCCCTTTGATTTTTGATTTTCTGAAATTATGGAACGTTGTATTTACTTTACCATGCTAGCTTAAACTTCTTTTGGGACGTGGGTGAGTAATTCCCTTTGATTTTCTTAATGACTAGATACTTTTTTGCTTTCATCATGATTATTCTAATTTTATAATTTTACCTATGCGATTATTGCTCTAAGATTCTCCTTAGTTTACACTTTGTCATCATGAATTAGAGTTTTCGCAATAAGGACCGAAAAGTGACTTGCTTGAGAATTTGGAACCGTAAAATTGATTAATAGGAACTCACCGTAAGAAATTAGGTTAAGTTCTTATTTCTTTATTTTAGTAAGTAGAACTTCCATGATGATAATTATGAACCTGGGATTGAGTTATTGTGTCAAACGTGGAGATCTTGCACGAAAGTGAGGATCGGAATATTGGAGAACCATAGGTAGAACTTGTGTTGAGACTCAGATGCACGAAAGTGATCCTCGAGTTCTTTGTTCGATGATTTACTTATCAGTAGCTTGGGATAAATCTTGCGCAAAAGCGAGGATTGGTCTCTGCATGGTTATTTGCATGAAAGTGCATTAATCTCTTTACCAAGTAAATTAAGCCTTTATCATAATAGAATTTGATTGATGAATGAAACCTTTATACATCTAGTCATGAAAATCAAAGTGAATGAAACCCTAGTCCCAATTTCTCTCTGATAGTATCTTTCCGTGTGTTTTCGATCTTTGCTTAACTTCTATTCGATTGCCTAGATAGGAAGAAATCAATTATTTGGTACTTGACAACTTAGGTCTCTATGGGATCGATATTTTCTTTATTACTTCGAGTATCCATGCACTTGCGGAGATAACAACAAGTGTGGTGACTCAACAAGTTTTTGGAGCCGTATCAGGGGGTAATAAGTCCCTGCGCGCCAACACTTAGGTTTTGGCTGCGACTTCAAAAATAAGTTTTGTTTACCTACTTGTTGGGATACAACATTGTACTCCGTAAGTGCATGGATACTTCGAAGTAATAAAATAGATATCGAACCACATAGACCTACGTGTTAAGTACCAATTAGATGTTTTCTCACTAGCTAAGCAAACTGAATAGTGTTAAACAATCGATCAAAAAGAACGTGAAAAAGTATATCAGAGAGAAACTGGACTAGGGGTTCATCCACCTTAATTCTAATGACTAGAAAGAAATAAAGGCTGTCAGTCAAATTTCATTATGATAAAGAATTAATTACTTCATAAAAGGATCATCTCGCTCTCGCACAAACAATCACACAACGGACCAATCCTCACTCTCGTGCAAGATCTATCCGATATTGAAAATAAGGAAATCATTGAACAAATAACTCAAGGATCACTCTCATGCATCCGAATTCTAAGTCAAACATCTCATGTGGAAACTCAAGGATCACTCTTGTGCATCATAAAACTCATCACAAGTTCTACTTAAGGTTCTCTAGTGCTTAGAAATTTAATCTCTTATAATTTCAAATCAAACCTAACACATTAACTCAATCCAAAGAATCAGAAATCAACATGGCAATAAAATCTCTAAAAATCAGAATTCAAAGAACAAATCTAATCTCTTATGATAAGTTCCAAACTCAATGATTTTTAGGGTTCCAAATTTCACAATAAACCTCTTAGTCTATTTCGCAAAACTCTAAAACATGCTGATATTTATAAAGCTAAAGAGAATTAAAGGAAAGTCATCACATAAGCAGAATTATCATAACAAAATTATCATGACAAAAATAATCAATGTCTAGACTTTAATAAATTAAGAGAATTACACCCCCATGTCCAATAAGAAAATTAAGCTAGCATGGAAGAAAGATTACAGTAAACCATAATTTCAGATGATCAAAATTCGAGAAGGAGAGAAAAGTTACAAAACAAGGTGCATAATGAAATTATAGCACCGTAATACTTGATGAACACGGTGAATAGTGCCGGTGCCCACTGTTTCATTGATATTTCCCTCAATCGGACTCCTTTCACCGTAATACTTGATGAACACGGTGAATAGTAGCGGCGCCCACTGTTTCATTGATTTTTCCCTCGATCGGACTCCTTTCAATCTAAAACTTTTGGGTATCCTCCTCTCCTCCAGGTGAAGCTTTTGTGTAAAAATCGTGCCCTGAGGTGGTCTCTACACCTCTCGGCGTGAGGCTGAACCCCAGGGACGCCTCCCTCAATTACTCTCTGAATCCTCGCTAAAAATTAGGGCTTTTGGTCCCTTTATATTCTCCTCATTGAGATGAGTCCGCCACTTCTTTCGGATCTCAATTTGTTGCCCTAAATCTCAAGATATGGTCTTTTGAATTTTGCAATAGAAAAATCAGGAAACTGAGCCAAAAATATGGTACCGTAATAAAAATACGGTAGTGCTGTATTTTTCTCAAAAACTCAAAATCTTTCTGGTTGAAATCCTCCAAAAATACGGTACCATTATTGTTTTACCCAAAAATACGGTAGTGCCGTAATTTTGCAAATTGGCTATGATTTTAATGAAAATTGACGAGTAGCTTCGTTTCAACGTCTAGAATCCTTTGGTGTGCTCAAATCTTCCAAAATCCATCAAAATATGGTACTTTTTACCTGAAAATGATGAAAAATAAGAAATGGTGTAGATTCTACAATATTTGACAAATAAGGCTTAAATTCAAGCAAAAGAGCATAAATATGACACAAAAAGACTAATGAAATGACACAAAATATGCTATGAATTTTGGTGTCATCATTAAGTCCGGTACACGTGGTACCAAAGAAAGGAGGAGTAAAATTAGTGAAGAACGAAGATAACGAGTTGATTCCGACAAGAACCGTTACCTAGTGGCACATGTGTATGGACTATCAGAAACTAAACAAGGCCTCCCACAAAGACCATTTTCCTTTTCCGTTTATTGATCAAATGCTCGAGAGATTAACTACTAATTCTTATTTTTTTTGTTTTTTGGATGGTTACTCAGGTTTTTGCCAAATATCGATACATCCAGAGGACTAGGAGAAAACCACATTCACGTGTCCCTTTGGTACCTTCGCCCATCGGCATATGCCATTTGGTATGTGTAATGCACCAGCTACATTTCTACGGTGCATGCAATCTTCTCATATTTCATTGAAGACATGATGGACGTCTTGATGGATAACTTTTCGGTATATGGGTCTAGTTTCATTTATTGTTTATCTAACCTGACCCATGTTTTGCAGCATTGTGAGGAATCAAATCAAGTGCTTAATTGAGAGAAATGCCATTTTATGGTGAAAGAAGGGATCGTCCTTGGTCACTTGATATCGGAGCGTGGTATCGAAGTTGATAAAGCAAAAAATTGATGTGATGGAGAGAATGCCGCCTCCAAACTCTATTAGAGCGATAAAAAGTTTCCTAGAACACGTCGGCTTTTACAAATGCTTCATTAAGAATTTTTCTAAGATGTTTAGGCCTTTAACATCTCTACTTGCTAAGGATGTTCCATTTATTTTTGACCAGGATTATTCGAACGCATTTTAGCAACTGAAGCAAGCGTTGATTTCTGCTCCAATAATGCAACCCCTGAATTGGTCGCTACCTTTCGAAGTTATGTGTGATGATAGTGACTATGCGATGGGAGCTATTTTGGGGCAAAGGAAAGACAACCGGACACACGCCATTTATTACGCTAGCCGAACGCTTGATGGAGCACAAAGCAATTACGCCATGACGAAAAAATAACTTCTAGCCATAGTTTTTGCATTTGATAAGTTTCGAACTTATTTAATTGATTCACGTGTTATTGTGTATACAGATCATGCGTCAATTCTATACCTTATGACAAAGAAGGATGCAAAGCCACAGTGAATTAGGTGGATATTATTTTTGCATGAATTTTATATTCAGATAAAGGACAAGAAGTGAGCTAATAATCTAGTGGCAGACCATCTATCTCGTCTAACCTCCACTTTGGAAGGCAACTAGGAAAAAGGAGATCGATGATTCATTTCTTGATGAAAACTTACTAGCCGTTACCACAATGAAGATACCATGGTATGCTGATCTGGTAAATTACATGGCAGCTGGTATTCTACCTCCGGATTTCATGTACCAACAACGGAAGAAGTTTATTTTAGGCACGAAACACTATTATTGGGATGAATGACTTTTGTTCAAGCATTGCGCAAATTATATCTTCCGGAGATGCTTACCAGAAGAGGAGATAGCGGATGTCCTATTTCAATGTCATTCTTCTTCTTATGTAGGCCATTCAAGCGGTGTAAAAACTGCATATAAACCCTCCAATTTAAATTCTTTTGGCTGACCCTATTCAAAGATGCAAAGATTGTGTCCAATCTTGTGATCGTTGCTAGAGCATGGGTGGAATATTGATAGCCATTCCACAAGTATACGAACTATCGAAGTAATATAAATGTATCGATCCCACAGGGACCAAATACCAAGAACCAACTGATTAGATTATCACAAGCTAGACGATCGTTTGATGGTTGTGAAATGGTTAATAAATCAAAACTAAAGAACAAAGCAAGGTAACCCAAGAGGAAAGCAATGTAATAGCACAACTAAGGATCCAAGGATGCAAGAGATCAGGGCAAGGGTCCGCCACCTTGATGTGTTATGCATGGATGAAATAACAAAATGCAATTCCCTTTTAATATTCTAGGGTGATCCAAGAGTGCGCAAGTCGTCCTCTCTCGAGTGATGCAACTTGTGATTAGGAGCTTTACCCGATTTAACATCTACCGTCGTAGGACGCAAAACTGAATAAACTCATTGAGTGTCGGATCGTGCATACCATCCAATCATTTGTACATGTTGTCCCCTCTCGGGTGATGCAACAAGGTGTTTGTACAGTTCAACGCCTACCATCGTAGTACGCCTACCCGAACAAACCCAATGAGTACAAAATGGTATGCACTACCCGTACCTAATCAACCACTCTCGTGCGATGATTGAGGTACCCTCGCCTAGGTTATCAAACATCTAGATGTGCCTCTCGGCCATACCGGATATCTAAAATATGAAGAAAGCAAAAAGGTAATCTTCATTCAAGAGGTGCAACTAGGCAAGGTAAGACAATCTAGGGTATACAAAATGTAATCACAATACAAGCATAAAACATTCAAGGGGCTTTCCCCAGCCCTGAAACAAGATTTAAGCTGCCATACTCATGTTCCAAAGTAAAGCATAAACAATTCCTAGCATAGCATCCATGGACAACGAAGATGGCAGAATAGATGAGAAATGGCAAATAAGACTCCCTAAAGAGAGAAGAAGCCACCTGGAGGAGCCCTCTTCTTACTCTGATCGTCCGTTCGCCTCCTTCACGCTCTCGGGTTGAAGGTTTTCCTCTTTTCTTTCGCTGCTCAGCCGCCGCCTATCTTCCTTCGTGCGTGCATAAACGAATCAATTCCTCTCTCAATAATCATGATCCCCCTTACGTGAATAGGGCTTTTGCCTTTTGTCCCCCCTCCCTTGGTCGAATTCCTCTTCTGCCCCTTTGGAACCTTCTATCTGACGTGGATAAGTCGAGGGCCAAAATCTGAAAATCAGTATAAGTCGACACCAAAGCCACGGGGTGTGATTCTGGTCACCGGGTGGACCGTGCTTTTTGCTGAGAAGACATATTATGCTGAAATTGGTCGCATTCCCTCGCTTTTTCCCTGAAATGATGCAAAAACACCAAAGAGTGTAGATTCCGAAGATGAAGCAATAATTCCATGCAAATAAGGTGTAAATGTTAGAAAAGTAAAGACATAACAAGGGAAATAGCATATAAATCTCTATATAAAAACTACTTAACAAATCTCCCCAGACTTAAACTCTTGCTTGTCCTCAAGCAAAAACCAGATGAAGCTAAGCTGTAACGATGATTCATAAGACTTGAGTTGAAACCTCTCTAAGATAATGCTAACACCGATCCATGTAATGATCAAACATCCCACAAGTGGTAGACTCCTATCTGATATCTAAGTGGAAAACATTGCATCCCAAAGTAAATGTGTTCCACACATAGCTACTACACCTCCTAATCAACGTCCTAGTTCCTCCCCATACAAGGTTTGAAGCCTCCAAGTGGTTTGAGATGAAAGTGGAAAAAAAAAGGAACATCAAAATATTTCTACAAGTGATGTGAAGATATACAAATATTTGGAGAATTTTGAGAGGATCTTTGTCCTCTTTTTTTTTTTGAATGTGTCTCTAGACTTTGCTAGAGAATCTTTTCTTATTTTGACTTTTTGTGGTAACCAAAATAGAGGACATGATAGGTGAGGAGGAGGAACCATTCAGTGTCAAATTAGGTGTAGAAAGCCAGTGGCGTCCCACAATTGAAGTGGGAGCTCAATTTACCAAGAGTCTATCTTTTAGTTATCTATCACAAGGGGATGAATCGCACTACAATGGATCAATATAAGCAAAAGTCGATAGAAATCCAGGATCATGCATATGAATCATACTAACAGCAAAGAACAACTTAGCACCATGCTCAAAGACAAGCAAGTTATACTATAAATTCTAGAACTAGAGGAGACAGTTTAGCGACTGATAAAAACAATGCATATGGAGCTCAACTTACCAAGGTCAACAAGATGGTAAATGGTAAAACCAAAGTCAACAAAAATGAGCACCAAATGGTAAAAGTGCATGAAGCTAGTAATATCGAAAATGCACAAGTACCCCCCACCCACATGGTAAAAGAGGCATCGTTCCCGATGCCAAAATAGAAAAGCAGTAAATCGTACAAAAATGGTAGGGTGCAGAGGGCTCACAAACTAATCACGGGGGTCATCCCCAGCATCGCTGAGACCGTCGCTAGAGGCCTCAGATGAGGAGGTATCAGATGAAGCCGAGGAGGTGTCATCAGGAGCTGGATGGCGCTGGTAAGGGGTAGCGCTCCAGAAGCCAGGGAAACAAGAGCGCAGAAATGCGTACACACTCTGTACGTTCTCCGTTAGCGTGTTTATCTGGTTTCCTTGACTTTGGAGTTGCTCAAGTATCACTTGGAGAAGGTCGTGTGTGGTAGGCTGATCAGGAGCTCTGGGCGCTGGTCCGGCTGCAAAGGGAGTAGGAACTGCTGAGGGGGTGCTAGGAGCATCTACAGCGTCAGGCCTGATATTCCAGTTTTCTCGGGATCTAATGGTGGTCCACACGGTGTTGGGCAGCAGGATCGTGTGAAGGCTGTCCCGGAGGAGGAGATGGTACACGTCGCCGCGCCTTGAGATCAGTTTCATGGCGATACATGCCTCCATATCAAGCCGTCGGCTCCCGCTGGCTTCAGGAGTCCCATAAGGGTTATGCCCTAAGTGCAGTGCTAGTGGAGTAAGCAGGCCACCGATTGCAATGGTTCCCTTGGTGACCCGCCCCACATGCTCCAAATGCTTAGCAAGGTAGTAACCGGAGTTTAGGGGTAACTAGCTTAGCATACTCCATAGGAAAATCAGCTCCACATGCCACAACATGCAATCACTGTCTGTGCATGCGAAAATGGTATGGGCTAGCAGTCGATGAGCGTAGCGGAGGCAGGGATTAAAGATTGCGCTGGCATGTGTATTCTTGGAGGTGTAGTGATCTTCGGAGGAGAGGGATTTCTAGAACGCATCCTCCTAGTGACCAGTTGGTTTGTGGAGCTCAACATCATCGGGAAAACCATAGATGGAATTGAATTCTTCAAGGGGAAGACGATACTCATTGTTGTTCAACCGGAAGCAGATCAAAAATACCTCGTTGTTGCATCCGGAGCAGCAGTTCGAGAAGGAACTGAGCACTTCCAGGGTGAGACGACATGTGTGGGGGATGCCTGATTCAAAAATCACTCCCAGCCCAGGTTCCAGAATAGCCAAAGTATATCGTCGAGGAGTCCCAGATGATTCAGAGTCTGTGTGCCCATATACTGTGTGTTGATGATGTGCTGCCTGGAGAGAGCAAAATACCAGGCTTCTTGGGTGGCGTCACGAAAACCAAGTATGCGCCCTTCGGTTGAAGGGTGAAAGTGGGGGTGATGTGGTGGAGGTGGAGATGGGGAACGGGTGGGCGCTTTCCCCACTCGACACCGGTGATAAGTGGAGGAGGGTTCAGGAGTGGAAGAAGGGACCGGCGTGGGAGCAGAAGAAGGAGGGGGTCAAAGAATGAGCTGGGGCTTTCCCTGCTCTGCGCCGATGAGAATATGTGGTAGTGGGCGCAGATGCACCAGAAGGGGCTTGTGCGGAAGCAGAGGCTTGCGCCGAGTCAGGGGAGGTCAGGCAAGGGTTCAAAGGCGATGCTTGGCGCGGGCATTTACGGATGTAGGAGGGGAGCACGCACGCCTTACCGGGTCCCATGGAGAGAGGAGAAGAGAGAAAGCTCCGGCGGTGAGGTCGGGTGAAAGAGATGAGGTGGCGACGGGAAAAGAGGCGAAGATCGAGCTAGGGTTTCATGGGGTGAGGAAAGTTCGGGGCGATGAAGTGAGAGAGCGCGAGCATATGAAGGGTTTAAGTAGGTAGGATATTCAAAGTTAAGTAAAGTTAAGTGAGAGGGACCCCACCGATAACCTCGGGGCGAGGATGGAATCGCTGGGTGGCCCGAGATACTTTCTGTGCAAAACTGGGACTTCCAAGACTTATGCTGCAGAAACTGCCTCCGGAACCCTTGGGCTGAGGTTTGGTCATTGGGAGCCCAGAGGAACTTTCTGTGGAGAACTCGGATTTCATGTTTTCCTCTGCGAAATCTACTTCCAAAAACCACGGCCGAGGTCTCGGTCACTAGGTACCCAGAGGAACTTTCTGTGAAAAACCTTACTTGAACTTAAGGAGTCACCGCCAATGGTCTGAAATTCCACGGGCCGAGGTATTATTCATTGGGCGGCCCGAGGAACTTTCTGTGGAGAACAGAACTCACAACATGAAGTGCAGCTATTGGAACCACGGGTGTGACTGTCATCGCCAGGTCGACCGTGGAATTTTGGAAACAACGCAATTGGTCTCTAATTGCACCCAGATCGTCCCTAGACAATGATAAACATATATAGTTAGGCTCCCCAAAGTCATCAAAATAGATTAAAACACAATACCATCACAAAGCCACCTCAATACAATCAATGGGCAATGCTAAGTACAAAAATCATGGAATGCGTCACTCAAAACTTCAACAATGTGAACACATAGCTCAACTAATCACATGAAGAGAGTAGAAGTAGGCAATTGGCAACAGCTAATCATGAGGAAAGGGTGAGCATGAGATCGAGAAATTAAAATACCACCGTGACCAAACAATTCAAATCAATCAAAAGAGAGTAGCATCAACAAGTGACCAACAGCATCAGAATACCATCACACACCACCCAAGCGCAGCAAATATAAGCAACAAGTGAAAATACCATGGTATGTGCTACAGTGATAGATTAGAGAGGGAGAGCAAAAACTGGGCAAATGATCAATAGTTCCAAATAGCAGCCCCCATACCGTCGCAACACAATAAATGAAATCAGCAAGTGAAAATTCCATGGTGAACAGCAAGCAGAAATACCACTAAGTAGGTTACCAGATGTCTAAGTTTAATGAACACACTGCAGGTAAACCTCTTAGAGAAAGTAAAAGCTGGGTAAGTGATCATCAATCCATCAGAAAATCAGCATAACACCATCTCAACTCAGCAAATGAAATTAACAAGTGAGGACACCAGTAAAAAGAGAGGTAAACACACAGCTAGGTTAACTACTCAAAAAGAGGAAAACTAAGCAAGTGGTCAACAGATCAAAATACCATCGCGATAAGCACCGAAATACCACTAAGATAACTACTAAGAAATGAAAATGCCATGAAGCAAATTACTAAAAGAACTAGCAAGAAAAAGGGAAAAGAGCTTGGGTTGCCTCCCAAGAAGCGTCATTTTAAGGTATTTGGCTTGACCATGACGCCATGTCAAGGTGGATCCGAGGGATTGGAGAGGTGAACAGTACTCAGCTCCTCAAGTGTCTCGGCTCCTCAAGTGTCTCATATGCCCACGGGGCATATGATGATCTGCCTATAGTCTTCTCGGACCCGGAACATGGTAAACCTCTCACACCAATGGTAAATAGTGAATCAAGTACATTTGAATCGATCTCAAAACCCATCGGGAGTTTAATGTATTGCTGTGAGAGCGTCAAAAGAAATTCTTTGGAGTATTTCCTCTGATCAGCAGCTCTTGAACAACCATCATCATGATACATAGCTGCTCCAATGCCATGCTGTCCATTATGCGATATCTTTAATATCGGAGTTGAGATATCTGTCGCATCTCCCCAATCATCTAGAATGATATTCCTAACCACGGTAGGATTGCTTATACCGATATTTTCATGCGTGAACTCTAACGTGCTAACAACATCAGCTCTAGGGGTTAATTTCTTCACATTCTCCCCTTGAGATGTAATCATAGACTTCCAAGTTTCCAATGAAGACTTCTCCCTCTCACCATCACCACTTTGTACCAGATTCGAATCTATTGATCCAACACCCTTGCTAAATGCCCAGTCACATTTCATGGTGATATCACCTGTCGAAGGAAGATCACTAGAGGCAGCCATTTTAGAATCAGCCAAGTCCAAATATGCATAACCTTGCGGCTTTACCATGGCATCATCTCTTCGCACCTTTTGACTGGTAGTGTAGTTGGATCCATTAAGCGTTTCATTGTTCTTTTCATAGCAATGGTTACATTTCACTTCTCCATGTGTCTCTCTTCTCTTGTCTTGTTCCAATACAACTATGTTGGCCCACTCATCCTCTACAACATCCAAGCTACAATAAGTTTCTGCAAAGGAAGAGCATTTGGGATTTCTAGAGATTTCAAAGTTGATAACATCTCCATTAATATTCAATCTAAGCCTCCCGTTCCTAACATCAATTATGGCACCAGCGGTTGCCAAGAAAGGTCAGCCAAGGATTATGGGAAATTGGGTGTCTTCTTCCATATCCAACACCATGAAGTCCTCTAAGATAGAGAATTTACCAACTTCGATTTGTACATCTTTCAATATGCCTTCTAGGTGCCATATCGAGCAGTCAACGAGATGCAACGAAACACTTGACCCCTTTAGCTCCCCCAAATCTAACGTTTTGCAGATCGACAGTGGCATAAGACTCACGTCGACCCCTAGGTCACATAAGGCGTGTTCAAAGCTGACATCACTGATCCAACATGGTATTGAGAAACTACCAGGGTCTTTTTCCATGTCCAGACTTGTGTTACGTTCATCTAGTTGCTCCCCACTGCGTGTAATGATAGCGTTACACTGTTCTCTAGGGTTAGCCTCGGGTTGTCCTGAAAGTCTTCCGGGAGGTCTAGGTGATGATGAGGCTTGCTGCGCAATTTGGGTTTCAAGCATCCTCCCATGCGTGGTTAAGGCTTCAACTTGGGAAGCTAGCTGCCGAATGGTCTCATTCACATGTTCGTTCTATTTAGCTTGGCGCTGGAAGGTCTCATTCACGTGTTCGCTCTGTTTAGATTGGCTAGTTATAAAATTTTCAAGCAGTGACTCCAAACTTGATTTGGCCGGTTGATGTGGAGGTTGTAAGATCCAAGGATCTTAAGTCCTGGTAAGCATTATTTGGATTTAAATAAAATCATTAGCTGTGATATTTTATTATGATTTAAATAAAATTATTGGATGCTA
>CM050438.1:79060551-79079602 GCA_027562315.1 Costus pulverulentus
AGTGTCGTAGAAGACGCAAAATTATCGGGAAAGATTTCGATCAAAATTACGGTTAGTGAAAATACTTACGGCACCGCCGTAAAAAACTCAAACTTTCTAGATGAAAACAGACCAAAATTACGGCCCGTAATTTGCATTACGGTAGTGCAGTATTTTGCACAAAAATTCAATATTTCTTTGAAAAAGAAAAGAAAAATTAATTCTAAAAATAAACTAAAATAAAAGAAACTAAGCCAAGTAAAAGTGCTTGGGTTGCCTCCTAAGAAGCGCTAATTTTAGGGTCGTTAGCTTGACCGTTCTACACTCAGATCTGATCGTGGTCCCCTCAGTCACCATTCTGATTTCTCTGTATTCTGTTTACAACTTCTGAATACATAAGGCTCATACAAGAAACAGTGTCCAACTTTTCCTAAGAACTTTCTTCCTTTGTTAAATAGCTTCAATCCTTCTTTTCTTTTCTGTCTCTTCTTCCTTTTCGTTTATGAAATTAAATCAGCTTTCTCCTAAAATTTTCTATTCACACACTCAGGAGAAGTATCACTTTCAAGATTAGAAGGTTCAACAAATAACTTATGCAAATCTCTAACAACATTATCTATTGTATCAATACTACAACATCATCTTGAATATGATGGTTTTTTCAATGAATCTGCTAATTCAAACTCAATTATGTTTTCTCCAATATTTAGTATGAGTTTTACTTTCTTAACGTTAATGACTGCCCCTGTTGTGGCTAAAAATGGTCTACCAAGGATAATTGGGTTTTTAGAACTTTCCTCCATTTCTAAAACTACAAACTCTGCTAGAATGAAATACTTGCCTACTTGGATTGGAACATTTTCTAAAATTCCAACAGGATACTTAACCGATGAATTAGCGAGCTGCAAAGATATGGAAGTTGGTTTGAGCTCTCCCATGTCCAGTTTTTCGCAAATGGATTAGGGCATTAGACTTACACTGTCACCTAAATCACATAAGGCTTGGTCAAAAGCCATACTCCCAATTGAACAAGGAATAGAGATGCTACCTGGATCCTTTAATTTTGGTGGCAACTTGTTTTGAATGATAGTACTACACTCCTCTGTCAATGCCACAGTGCCATAGTCATCTATTTTTCTTTTATTTGACAAAATTTCTTTTAAGAATTTAGCATAAGTGGGCATTTGAGATATAGCTTCGGTAAATGGAATGATCAAGAAACTTCCCAAATTGCTTATCTAACTTAGCCTAGACTAACCTTTGGGGAAAAGGTATAGGTGGCCGATAAGGTGCAGGTGAACTAGGTCTAGGAATATCAGACTGACATGGTTCATCACCTTTACTTTCATCACCCTAGTGGGGTGGCGAACTAGTATGGAATGGCACATGTGCAGGAGGTTCTTTTAAGATTGGTTTACAACTCTGTTCAATCTCAGGCTCTTCTTCATCCTCAAACCTACCCTTGGGTTCATCTAACTGTTTCCCACTCTAAGTAGTTATAGCATTACAATGTTCCCTAGGGTTCAATTCAGGTTTAGCAGGCAATTTCCCTGGTGGTCTATAAAAAGTACTACTGGCTTGCTGTGCTATTTGGTTTTCTAAAAACTTATTGTGTGCTTTTAAAGCATCTACCTCAGAAGTAAGAAGTTTAATCTCTCCTCTAAAATCCTCAAAATCCCTACTTAGTTTCTCAAGTATAGATTCCAAACTAGAGTTCTGGGGCTGATTTTGATTTTGTTGCCTTTGTTGATATAATCTGTTCTCACCCTATCCTCCAGCATTATTGTTATTTCTCCAAGACAAATTTGGGTGATTCCTCCACCCAGGGTTATAAGAATTAGAATAAGGGTCATTATTATTTCTTCCCTGATTGTAACCCCCCACAACATTTACTTATTCAGCACTTGGTTCAGCAATGACCTTACACTCTTCAGAATAATTCACTCGCTTTTAAAACTACATGGAAATACATTGATGACCCATAAATTTACAGTATATTTTGTATCATTTGATTGGTCTTTTTGTGTCATATTCATGCTCTTTTGCTTATTTTTATGCCTTATTTATCAAATATTATGGAATCTACACCTTCTCTCTCTCTTTTTTTATCATTTTTAGGCAAAAAGGTATTATTTTAAGGAATTTTTGAGCAATTTGAGTGCATTAACGAATTCCAATCATCAAGAGGAGATCACACATCAAATTTCATGTAAATCAGAGTTTCAAACCAAATTACGGCAGGGCCGTAATGAATATTACGGTACCGTGATTTTACTGAACTTACAGAATAAACCAAGGCACTACCGTAATTTATTTGACCTGCCGTAATTTTAGTCGATTTTTGTCCAAAGGAAAATATGGCACTGCCGTACTATAGTTATTGTTAGGCCCAGGCGCTGGGCCCAAGCCTAGGCCTAGGCCCAACCTACTACCAGCCCATCCCATTTATCCTTACCGAATCGGGCTAGCGGGTCGGCGGGCGGCTTACCGGGTCAGGTGACCCGTTTGGAGATTAGGGCTAGGGCTACATTGCCCTGCCCGTTCACGTGCTCAGTACGCTCGAAAAGAGAAGGCAGCGGCGGTTGCCTCGTCCGCTCCCTCTCCGATCTCCCCTTCTCCCTCCGTCGAGTGGCTCCAGCAAGAGGTCTTCGGTGGTGGCGGCAGTCTCCAACAACTTCTCGGTGGGTTGGGTGCGGCGATATGCGAAGTAGCAGAGCAAAGGGGCGGCACCCCCTTTTCCCTCAGCCTCCTCCTTCTTCGGCGTCGCCGGTGGTGGAGCCGGCGGACAGACGTCCGCCGAGGTAATCCCTCTCCTACTCCCGGTCCGGCTTCGCCCGGCGGGACGATTCTTTTGGTCGGCGAGTGTCACCGACTCCTTTCTTCTCCCCTCTGCCGTGTCTCACGTTTCTCCCCCTTTCCGGCGAGATCGTGGACATCCGGCGAGGTTGGGCTGATCCAGTGGTGTGACCGCCGGCTTCCCCCTTTGCTGTGTTCATCCGGCGAAGCTGGGAATCAGTCTCATTTGCTTGGGCAGTGGACAACGAATCTAGATGAGTTCACCGACGCCTCGCTTGCCTCTGGCGAGCTTCGGCTACCAATCCTCTACTGCCTCGGTTTGTGTGCACATACGTTGGTTGGCATGCACATGCTTCATTTTCTATGCGCGCGCCTCTAACAGGTTCCAGACGCGGTTCCCGTTCCTGGCCGATCAGCTGCCCTCGGTCGGCATCTTCCTCTCTCCGGCTCCCCGAGCCTCGCTCTCCCGGCCGAGTTGTCCTTCTCGGTCGGCGTCTCCTCGCACCTCTCCGCATTCCGGTCATGTGCGCCAGCCATGTGTGGTGTTGCTCGGTTTTTGTCGGTTTGTTTGTGCCGGACGTCTGCGAGACGTCCCCTTGGGCGAGCAGTGAGTCTGATCACCTGCGTGTGGTCTAGTCGAAGTTAGGGCATGTGCCCGGCGTCCTGCCTGGTGTCGTCTCCTTGCGCGAGTGTGCGCCACCACCTATGTGCGGATTTGCTTCTTTTCCGGTGTACCGGACTCATACGCGCGCTGCGCTGGCGTCGAGTCTCGGGTTATGTTTTTTGGTGGACGTTGGAGCTGGTTCGTGCAGCGGTCCGTGGCTGACGTGGCGGTCGATGACTCATCGAAACGAGAGTTGAGGTGGCCGCCTGGGATAGTGATGCAGGAGCATTTTGACATATTTGACTTAATTTTGACTTAGTCAATTTTTGCATAATTATCGTATATCTTGATTAAACTTAAGATTTCGTCAATGTTTATATTTTTGACTTCATAGAATCACTAATCCTAATTATTTGTCATGTCATGAATGCGAGGCCCTTTGAATGAATTATCAAGGTCAAACCATCAAGCCCAAGTTTAGCTCAAGCTAATCAAGTTTAAAGGATAAACCTGCCAAGAGATGAAGCCCAGGTTGCTGCCCACAAAGATGAGCTGCCCTTGCACCCGTTGCAGCTAACTTGAACAAGAAGGAATGCAGGTTTTTAGCCAGCGTATGGAAGAAGAAAGTTCCCAGCTCAAACGAGAAGCTTTGCCAAATGCAGTAAACTGAACTTGAGAGCAAAGGAGACAAACTGCAGCTTACCCAAAGAAGAAGTGAATGTTGGAACTTGCAGCCAACGGTCACAAAAAAGCTTCAAGCTTCAACGCACGCCTATCTTCTCTTTGTTGTTCTATAAATGTAATCTCCCCCAATGTATTTGAGAGTAGACAAGTTTTTGACAATGAATGAAATAGTTTTCGTTTCTCTCTATCGGATGTCTCTTCCTCTCTTCCTCTGGTAGCTGAAGCTTCCATGGATTTGGAACTTCTTCACTATCGTCTCCTGTAATCTTCAATGGACTTGGAATCTCTACCGTGCTGCATCCTTCTCATCGCTACGCTATCCATCTTCCACCTCTGCCACGCTTAAACAACCTTCCGCCGCTGTCGCATTCCACACCTAGCTTCCAGCCGAGTCCAGCCTTGGACTCTCCGTTCATCTCGCCGCTAGCAACGATCCAACCGACGGATCGTCCTCAAATTTCAACCACGCCTTCTACAGTTCTGGTTGAACCCACAACCGGAGGGATCGCCCCATCCGACGTCTGGATCGCCAGAATCGGAAGATTTCCGGTGACGCCTCAGCTCACGCCCCTGCTTCCGCCCTTCACCACTGATCGCCGTCGATCTCCTCTGATCAGTCACCGATCGATCCCAAACTCCGGCCACCCGTTCGCCTTGGTCAGGAGAACTTCCAATTGTAGCAGGTCGGGAGACTTTGCCGTCTCCGATGATCTCCGGCTGCTCCTGTTCTGCCCGCGCGCATCCCCTGTTCTGCTGAACAAGCGCGTCTCTGCCTTCCAGCACCGTCCTCCTCCGACCAACCACCGTACTCGCCCAAACTACGGCCATCCCTTGGCCTTCATCATCACGACCTACAGTCATAACAGGTTTTGCGTTTGTGCCCTCTACGACGAACGGCGACCACAAACGTCAACCCTGCTCCACTCGCGATCTCCCCTATCTCCCAGTTTTCTTGTTTCAGGCTTATGTTTACTATTAATTCGAATAATCTGACTAAGCCTCTTCTTGCAGATATCTTAAGCAATCGGCGAAATGAAAACCCTGATCTTTGATGCCAATATGAAGAACTCATCTTGCTCTAATAGTTGGATGAGTTGATCGAACTGAAGCCATAATGGATCAACCTGAAAACAATAGCAACTTTTCATATCTGATGTAATTTTCCTGTAATTGTTTTATGAACTAATTTGAGTAGTGTTTTTGTTGCAGGTATTTTGAGCACTTGGTGGAGCCAAAGTCTATAACTTTGATACGATTATGAAGCACGCATCTTGATCTGTCTCTGGGATTAGTTATCTCCATGAAAGAATGAATGGTTCATCTTAAAACGCATAGCAAACTTTCAAGTTTGATAATTTTCTTTGCTGCTTTAGTTTGCTGATCTGAATAGTCATTTTTTGGAGATGCCCTATTTGACTGACTGATAATGACACTACATTTTTGATACAATTTAAAAGAACAAACTTCACTCTGCTATTTGGCTTTATTAGTTTTCATTATTGATCACTAGAACCATCTCTAAGGCATAGCTACTTTTCTAATTGATCATTTTTTGCCCTGCATTTTTGGCTGCTGATTGAGTTTAGTATTTTATTTCAAAACATAAAAAAAAATTCTAATCATGTGTTTGCCCACCACATCAGATAGGCTGGGGAACACGTTGTGGACGTGCTCCTGCCGGTTGCGCCTAGATCAGCGGTTCAGCCGCTTAGCACCTGCGTGGGCGTGCTTGGGTGCAAGTCAAAGTGTTGACTCGGGTGTATTTTAATTAAAAATTTTATTACCCTATTTCTGGGCATGACAGACAGGTATCAGAGATCAAGTCCTGCACATTCTAACTTGTACACCAGTTTTGTACAACTGTTGGCAGCAGTGATCATTGCGATGATCACATATGTCCACAACATTGAGTTGCTGGTGGAGACTGTCGGATATGGGGGAGCTTTGCTCCATAGATATCGACAGAGTTGGCGTTGTCCAACTAGAGTCTAACGGCTCAACTTTCTTGTCTCCCTAGCAGAGACATATCTTATGGGGGTCGTTTTGCTGAAATGCGTTACCGCAGCTTTTATAGCACCGACCAAGGCTAGAGGTGGCCATAGGGACTGTCGTGCGACGACATGTCCTAAAGGTAGTTTATTGCACCTATGGGGATCATCGTGCGACGATGTATCCCGAGGCATCAATCATTGATGCCGTGGGACAGTCATGCGATGACTTATCCTGGAGAGCAGTTGGTGGTGGTCTAGGGGACAATTGTGCGACAATGTGCCCCGAACACCAGCCAATGTCTCCATGGGATTGTCATGCGACGATGTATCCCAGAGATCGGCCGATGGCGGCTAAATAAGTGTTGTGTGATGACACATTATAGAAACTAAGGCCTTTGTAGCCTATGGAATGTCATGCGACGACATCTTTGGAACTCCAGCCAAGAGTGCCCATATGACCGTCGTGAGATGGTTTGTTTATGAGCTAGCACCCATTTAAGGGGTTTGCTACGTTGTGTAAGTTGAGGACTTCCTATGCGGTATTGGAATTATATTTCTAAAATACCCAAGTTCCTGCCGAGGAGCAGGTAGATGCTTATATCACGTATCTCTTCAGAGACGCATAATTGTGGTGGCGAACTCAGGCCGCACACAACCCTTTTCAGGGTCTAAACCGACCCTTAAGCTCTCGTGAGGAGATCTCAGAAAGATGAGATTGTGGTATAGTCTCTACTTGGGAAACTTATCGTGGGTTGCGTAAGGCATCCTAAAACGACTAAGGCATACTGGGCCACGCGGGACTATGTCCGGCAGTATGCCCAAGTGATGCTTGAGATAGACAGTTTCCTCTGTCAGCAACTCCCTACAAGTAGGGAAGGGCCGTTGAGAGACATGGATTGACGACCCTCCTTGCGAAGGAGAGGTCCCTTCATTGGCGAAGGTTTGGTTGGAAGGGTTATCTGACGAGTTATCCTCGGAGCTTCCAAAATACCTTCCCAGAGGAGAGTGATCGATCACAAGTTGAGCTTGTGACAGGATTCACTCCTCCACTGAAGGCTTCATACTGTATTTCTCCAATGGAGTTGGTGGACCTTCATTAGTAATTAAGTGGATTACTCGAAGCCGGGTTCATTTGGCCGACGGTATCACCTTATGGAGCGCTGATCCTCTTCTAAAAGAAGAAGGATTGGTCGCTAAGGTTCTAGGTGGACTATAGAACCTTGGATAAGATAACGGTGAGAGACTGTTATCTTATACTGCTTATCCCTGATCTGGGAGATCGATTAGGGAAAGCATTGGTTTTCTTAAGGCTAGACCTGAGAGCAGGTTAATTAGCAAATTCGTTTTGTTGAGGGCAACGAATGGGAAAACCATATGAGTAGCCCGATATGAGTCCTTAAGTTCAAAGTGATGCCCTTTGAACTTCTAAAGCCCCTTCTACATTTTGTCATCTGAAGAATAAGTGTTGACCCCTTTTCTTATATGACTACATAGTTGTATACTTGGACGATATTGTGGTATTTTCCTCAAGCGTTGAGGAACGCCTAAGCTATCTAAAGCTAGTGTTGAGGGAAAAATGGAGTTGAGAAATTCTCATTTGTGGTGGATGAGATTTCTTTCTTTGGTCTTGGGATAGACCACGGACAAGCGTGCATGGACAAGGTAAATGTCCAAGTCATTGCGGAATGGTGCGCCCCCTCAAATCAAACTGAGTGTGGAGTTTTCTCGGTGTGGTGAACTTCTATCGAAGGTTCATCAAAGGCTATTCAAGGGAAGTCATACCCTCAGTGATCTGCTGAAAGGGAACTCAAAATGGGAGTGGCTTGATCGGTATCAGTCGGCCTTCCGATAGTGAAGGTCCATATTGTCTCTGAACGGATCTTGAAGTTACCCGACTTCAGTATGCCTTTTGAGTTTAACACCGAAGCTTCGGACCAAGCTATCGGTGGTATGCCTTTACAGGATGGGCATCCTTTAGCTTTGGCGAGTTGAAAGCTAATCGGACTGAGCGATGGTATTTGACCACGAGAAGGAAAAGGTGGTAGGAGTCCACTATCTCCAGACGCGGAGAACCTTCTCGAGGTTATGAAGTCCGACAACATAACACCACATAAAAAAGTTGTCGGTAAATAGGCACATTGGCTAGAATTATAGGGTGAATACCAGTTCCATGGGGAACATAAATCGGGTAAAGGCAATGTGTCTCCACACAAGCTCAGTAGATTAAATGCCCTTATGTATTGTACCCTATCCCGAGTGGACGGAGATCTGCTAGGCAGAATAAAAGCAGCCTCAGCTTTTGATAGGGAGGATCAAAAGCTAAGTTCAGCAGATTATGTCGGGCATAATCTGACACTACTATTTGGGTCCAGATGATATATCATGGCTAGAGGCGATAGGCCACTTGTCCCATCGATGGGCGGACTGCGCCGGGAGCTATTGAGGGAGCTCCATGGTAGAGTTTGGGTAAGGCATCCAGGACAAAAGGGGAAAATTTCCTTGTTAGCACGACTGTGCTATTGGCCCAACACGAGCGCAAACATGAGGATGTATGTCCGCACTTACCAAATTTGCCAGGAAGGTAAGATCAATTGGAGACTAGGGGTAAGGTTGTTACAACCACTGCCTGTTCCCGAGACGTCCTAGACAAGGGTGTCCTCAGACTTTATTGGTGGGGTCCTAAAGTTGACGGGAAAAGCTCAATGTCGGTAGTCATGGATGGATTCTCCATAGATGGAATATTTATCCCAACACTTGAGCAGTTTATAGCAAGTGTTGCTATAGGTCTATTCTTCCAAGATATGGAGAAATATTTTGGCATCCTAGTGGATATCGAGAGCGATATGGATGCCCATTTTGGCCGGACATTTTTGAACCGTGTTGTTCCAAAAATATTTGTCCAAGTTAAGTTTCTCTATGACCAATCATCCTCAGGAGGATGGGCAAATTGAGCGGGTGAATGCTCTTGTGGAAAAATTCCCCTGTCACTTTGTGATCGCTAGTCAGGATGACTGAGTGAAGTGGATCGATGTGGCATGGAATGCCTACACCTTACAAAGGTTGTCATCCACAAGTCCCACCTCATTTGAGCTTTGGGTTAGTGTTAGGGAGTCAGCCCCTAACCCCCGTTGATGTGGTATAAAGGGATTCCTGCGGGAAGTGCCCTATGACTCAACGGAATGCTTGGGAATGAATCTATTCACTTGGAGAGGCTAAAGGTAGCTCGGAGTTGGCTGTACAATGGATGCAAAGGTATGCATACTGTCATCGTTAGTACGAAGAATTAGTCGTGGGCGACTTAATTCTTCTCCGACTTACCTCGCAGATCAGTAGGAAAACCTCAGTGAGGGAGGCTCACCGGGGTCTTATCCGAAGATATGATGGTCTGTGTGAGATACTGAGTCGAGTGGGCTCAGTAGCATATCATTTGAAACTCCAATAGAGAATGTAGATGTACCCTACATTCCATGTGAACTTGAGGAAGTTTCACAAGGATCCAGATGATCCTTCTCGGTCATTGTCTTACTAAGCCACGCCGATGGTTTGAATGGAATTCGACCGAGGGATACGTGATATTTTATATCACTGGGTGTTCCGATGGGATAAATCCCTTATGGAGGAAGCAACCTGGCACAAAGCTTCCGAACAATACTTCTCCGATGGTTCAGATGAGGTTCAATCTGAGAATGGTCAAGATTCGAGGTTATAGACTCTTGGATCGTTGTTAGATGAGTAAATAGTGAGTGTTTCTCATTCATTGGGAGAGAGATATGCCTGAGGACGAAGCTCTCTAGTGAGAGGCTTTAGAGTTCTAGTGTATGAGGTTAAGCTGAGGAGCTACCTCGAGTCGCCGAGGATGGCGACCACCTCAGGTGGGGGAGAATGTTAGGCCCAGGCCCAACCTGCTACCAGCCCATCCCATTTATCCTTACTGGATCAGGCTAGCAGGTCGGCGGGCGGCTTACCGGGTCAGGCGACCCGTTTGGAGATTAGGGCTAGGGCTATAGTGCCCTGCCCGTTCGCGTGCTTAGTACGCTCGAAAAGAGAAGGCAGTGGCGGCTGCCTCATCTGTTCCCTCTCCGATCTCCCCTTCTCCCTCCATCGAGTGGCTTCGGCGAGAGGTCTCCGGTGGCGGCGGTGGTCTCCAGCAACTTCCCAGTGGTTTGGGTACGGCGGTACGGGAAGCAGCGGAGCAAAGGGGCGGCTCCCCCTTTTCCCTCTCCTACTCCCGGTCCGGCTTCGCTCGGCGGGACGGTTCTTTCTGTCGGCGAGCATCACCGACTCCTTTCTTCTCCCCTCCACCGTGTCTCATGTTTCTCCCCATTTCCGGCGAGATCGTGGACATCCGGCGAGGTTGGGCTGATCCGGTGGTGCGACCGCCTGCTTCCCCCTTTGCTGTGTTCATCCGGCGAAGCTGGGAATCAGTCTCCTTTGCTTGGGTGGCGGCCAGCGAACCTGGAGGAGTTCGCCGGCACCTCCCTTGGCTCCGGTGAGGCTGGGCTTGGCCAGATGGTGCTCCAGTGAGCCTTAAACGGGTCTCCGGCAAGCTTCAACTACCAATCCTCCACTGCCTCGATTTACATGCACATGTGTTGGTTGGCATGCATGTGATTCATTTTTTGTGCACTAACGGGTTTCGGACGCGGTTCCCATTCCCATTCGATCAGCCTCACTCGGTCGACGTCTTCCTCTCTCCGGCTCCCTGAGCCTCGCTCTCCCGGCTGAGTTATCCTTCTCGGTCGGTGTCTCCTCGCCCCTCTCGACGTTCCGGTCATGTGTGGTGTTGCCCGGCATTCACCAGTTTGTTTGTGCCGGACGTCTGCGAGACATCCCTTTGGGTGAGCGGTGAGTTTGATCGCCTGCGTGCGGTCTAGTCGGAGTTAGGGCATGTGCCCGGTGTCCTGTGTGGCGTCGTCTCCTTGCTCGAGTGTGCGCCACCACCTGTGGGCGGATTTGCTTCTTTTGTAGTGTACCGGACTCGTACGCGCGCTACGCCGGCATCGAGTCTCGGGTTATGTTTTTTGGTGGACATTGGAGCTGGTTCGTGCAGCGGTTCATGGCTGACGTGGCGGTCGATGACTCGTCGAGACGATAGTTGAGGTGGCCGCCTGGGATAGGCTGAGGAACACGTCGAGGACGTGCTCCTGCCGGTTTTGCCTAGATCAGCGATTCAGCCGCTTAGCCCCTGCGTGGGCATGCTTGGGTGTGAGTCAAAGTGTTGACTCGGGTGTATTTTAATTAAAAATTTTATTACCCTAATTCTGGGCATGACAGTTATGATGACACCAAAATTCATAGTATATTTTGTATCATTTCATTGGTCTTTTTGTGTCATATTTATGCTCTTTTGCTTATTTTTATGCCTTATTCGTCAAATATTACGAAATCTACACCATTTTTTATTTTTTATGATTTTTATGTGAAAAGTGTCATATTTTGATGGATTTTGAAAGATTTGAACACACCAATGGATTCCAGACGTCGAAACGAAGCCACATGACAATTTTCATGCAAATCGGAGAAAGTTTGAAAAATTACACCCCCGGGTGTTATAAATATTATGGTACCGTAATTTCTGCCCTAGAAAGCACAGAAGAAAAATTACAGTAGTGCCGTAATAAATATTACACTACCGTAATTTCAACCCAGGTTGCCCAATTCTTCCGCTGGAAACTTAAAAAGATGATTTCTGGAGTTACAGACCACCAAATTGAGATCCGAAAGAAGCTATAAACTCGTCTCAATGAGCAGAAGATAGGGGGAGTGAAAGCCCTAATTTTTATTTACTATCGAGAGAGAAATCAATGGAGGCATCCCTAGGGTTTGGCCTAGCGCCGAGAGGCGTAGAGGCCACCTCAGGCTGTGAAATTTACAAGGAAGCTTTGCCTGAGGAAGGAGAAGACACCATAGAAGTTTTAGAGTGAAAGCAGGCCAATCAAGGGAGAAATCAATGAAAACGTGGTCGCGTGCACTGTTCATCATGACTCTACGACAAATTACGGGCTATAATTTTTATTACATCCCTCTTTTGTAACTTTTACTCCTCCCTTTCGATTTCTAATTATTCTAAAACCATGTTTTGCTGTAATTATTCCATCATGCTAGCTTAAACTTTCTTTTGGGACATGGGGGTATAATTCCCTTGATATTTCAATGACTAGATGATCTTTAATCCATCAAAATATTTTTGGTATGGTAATTTTACTTAAGAGATTAATGTCTTTAATCTTTTCTAGTTTCATTCTTTAACATGTGTTAGAGTTATGTGATATGGACTGAGAAGATGATACGCAAAACTTGGAACCCTAGAATTTATTGCAGGAGCTCATCGTAAGAGATTAGTTGTGTTCTTATCTCTAGATTTTAGAAGTTTAATTCTTATTGATGCTTTGATCTAGAAATTATTATTGTTTTAGACATGAAAATATGCAAGAGATAGATATTAGATTATTTGAAAACCTTAAGTAAAACCGGTGAAATTAAGGTATGAGAATACTTAGTTTTGCTTGAGATCTTAACATTGAGATGGAATGCACGAGAGTGATTCTTAATCTCTCTGTTGAAGTTTACTGATATTAAACATTGAATAGATCTTGCACGAGAATAAGGATCATTCTTTGTAAATTAACTGCATGAGAGCGAGTTAATTTCTTTATTAAGTAAGTTATGTCTTTACCATAACGAAAATAGATTGATGAACATTTAATTATATCTAGTCATAGATATTAAGGTGGATAAATCCCTAGTCCCAATTCTTTCTCTCTAATTTTGTGTACTTCCTATCGTTCACTTGCATCATAATCGATTGCTTAGCCAGTGAGAAAATAACTATTCGGTACTTAACACGTAGGTCTCTGTGGTTCGATATCTTAATTATTACTTCGAGTATCCGTGCACTTGTGGACACAACATGTTTTTGGCACCATTGCCGGGGACCTTAGTTTTGTTAATATCAAAATAGTTGTTCGATATCTTAATTATTACTTCGAGTATCTGTGCACTTGCGGAGAACAACAATTCGCACCATCAAGAGAAAATTACATGTCAAATTTCACACAATTTGGAGCTTCAGACCAAATTACGGCACTACTATAATCAAAATTACAGTACCGTGGTTCACTACAACTATGGAACAAACCATGGTACTGCCATAATTTCCGAGTGCCGCCGTATTTTGGGATGATTTTGATTAGAAAGTTTCTCAAGAATTACGGCACTACCGTAATGGATTTCATGGGCCGTAATCTGGGCTCAATTTCATATAGAAAGTTTGATGGATTTTACGGTACTACCGTGACCAAAATCACGGGTCGTATTTCGACTTGACTTTTCACTCGAGAGATTTGATGAAAATACGGCACCGCCGTAATGGATTTCATGGAACCATAATTCTGGATAATTGTACCGAGAACTTCTGCTGAAATTACGACACTGTCGTAACGGTTTTCATGGCCGTAATTACATCCCAGATTCACGATTTTCACGGACTGTTTGAAGCTCGATTCTTGCGCCGATGATTTTAGACGATCCAAGCCATTAATTGTAGATCCGCAAGTTGATAAATACTCGTCAGATCAAGGAGAGGAGACACAGACAAAAAGCCCTAATTTTCATCCACAATTCAGAGAGAAATCGAGTTCTTCACTGTCACCCTAGGTTTCACCGCCGGGAAACGTACAGTGCATCTCTGGCCGTGAAATTTGAGGGGAAGCGGCGCATAGAGGAAGAGAAGATACCCCAGAAGTTTTAGAATGAAAGGAGATCGTTCGGAGGAGAAATCAATAGAACACTCAGCACTGACACTATTCATCACTGAAGTTACGACTGTAATTTCCATTATAGCCGTGCTATAAAGTTGTTTTCCCCTTTTCTCTTCGATTTCTGCTCCTTTGATAATATGGATTATTGTAATTCTTTAACTATGCTAGATTAAACTCTTTATGGGACATGGGGGAGTAATTCCCCTCAATTTCTTAATGACTGGATTATTTTTACTTTCGTCATGATGATTTTACTATGATAATTCTACTTTTGTGATGATTGCATTTAATTCTCCATAGATTCATATTGTTAGCATGTTTTAGAGTTTTAGCAATTTGGACTAAAAAGTGATTTGCTAAGAACTTGGAACCCTAAAATTGAATGTTAGGAACTGACAGTAAGAAATTAAGTTTGTTCTTATTTATCGATTTTAGAAGCATATTGTCATGTTAATAATCTGAATTTAGGATTGAGTTAATGAGATAAACATGATAATACTGTGAGAAATCAAGTATTGGATTGTTGGAGAACCTTAAGCAGAGCTTGTGAAAATTATAGTATGAAGGTATGTAGTTTTCACTTGAGATGATTGATTTAGAATTCGGATGCATAAAAGTGATCCTTGAGTTCTTTATCAATGATTTACTTATCTTTAGCATTGAATAAATCTTGCATGAAAGTGAGGATTGGTTCTTTGTAATTTTCTGCATGAAAGTGAGATTATTTCTTTATTATGTAAATTATATCTTTATCATAATAAAATTTGATTGACGAATATCTATTCATATCTAGTAATGGAAATTAAGGTGAATGAAACCCTAGTCCCAGTTTCTCTCTCTGATATCTTTCTGTAGCCTTCGATAGTTTACTTTCATATTTCCAGTTGCCTAGCTAGTAAAAAATATATTATTCGATACTTGGCAAACGAGGTCTCTGTGGTTCGATATCTTAATTATTACTTCGAGTATCCGTGCACTTGCGGACACAACAAGTTTTTTGCGCCGTTGCCGGGGACCGTGGTTTTTGTAAATATTGAAGATATTGAGAGTATTGCTAAACTAGGTTTTGTCTATTTTTTGTTTATTTTATGTTTCTATTTTTCTGTTCTATTGAAATCATTTGATCTATCCACTTTGCATGCACAGGTATCTCATATCAAGACCTCTAGTTCCTTTTGATCATGAAATAAATAAATCTCTTAGATTGCGCAGGAAGCTTAGATTTGAAGAAAGTCAAGTAGAAGAAGTGAACATGGTAGACGAAGATCACTTAGGGACTATGCAGCCCCTAATCCACAAGAGATTCACTCTAGTATTGCTAGACCGGTCATAACAACTTTGAAATCAAGCCAGCTTTCTTGTCCATGATCCAACAGAACCAGTTTGGAGGATCTGCACTTGAAGATCCTAACCAACACCTTGCTTTGTTTCATGAATTATGTGATACTATCAAGATAAATGGTGTTTCTAACGATGCATTAAAACTGAGATTGTTTCCATTTTCTCTTAGGGACTGTTGTATCCCAACAAGTAGGTAAACATAACTTATTTCTGAAGTCGCAGCCAAAACCTATTGTATGGCGCACAGGGACTTGTCACCCCCTGATACGGCTATAAAAAATTGTTGAGTTACCACACTTGTTGTTATCTCCGCAAGTGCACGGATAATCGAAGTAATAAAGAAAGATATCGAACCCACAGAGACCTATGTTGTCAAGTACCAAATAATTGATTTCTTCCTATCTAGGCAATCGAATAAAAGCAAAGTAAAGATCGAAAACACACGAGAAAATACTATCAGAGAGAAACTAGGACTACGGTTTCATTCATTTTAATTTTCATCACTAGATATATAAGGATATTCATCAATCAAATTCTATTATGTTAAAGACATAATTTACTTTTTAAAGAGATTATCTCACTTTCGTGCAGATAACCATGCAGGGACCAAACCTCGCTTTCGTGCAAGATTTATTCCAAGCTAATGGTAAGTAAATCATCAAACAAAGAACTCGAGGATCACTTTCGTGCATCCGAGTTCTAAGTTGATCGCCTGGAGTGGAAACTCAAGGATCACTTTTGTGCATCCGAGTCTCAACACAAGTTCTACCTATGGTTCTCCAACGTTCCAATCCTCACTTTTGTGCAAGATCTCTACGTTTGACACAATAACATAATCCTAGGTTCATAATTATCATCATGGCAATTTAAATAACTAAAATAAAGAAATAAGAACTTAACCTAATTTCTTACGGTGAGTTCCTATTAATCAATTTTAGGGTTCCAAGTTCTGAAGCAAATCACTTTTCGGTCCTTATTGCGAAAACTCAAAATCATGATGAAAAAAAGTAACCTAAGGAGAATCTTAGAGCAATAATCGCATAGGTAGAATTATCAAGTAGAATAATCATGATGAAAGTAAAAAGTATCTAGTCATTATGAAAATCAAAGGGAATTACTCCCCCATGTCCCAAAGAGTGTTTAAGCTAGCATGATGAAGAAAATATAATATTCCATTATTTCAGAAGATCAAAAATTAAAGGAAAATAAGTTTTAGGAAAATACACCACGGCTGTAATATAAATTACAATCGTATTTTGCAGAGGGGGCGCTGTGAATAGTGTCGGCACCACTTTTTTCTTTGATTTCTCTTCCAATTGATCTCCTTTCATTTTGAAACTTCTGGTACATTTTTTCCTCCTTCAGGCGAAGCTTTAGAATGAATTTCATGACCAGAGGTGGCCTCCATGCCTCTCGGCGTGAAGCCAAATGCTAAACACCTCTCTGTTGATTGCTCATTTGATTGAGGATAAAAATTTTGGATTTCACTTTATGTGTCTTCTCCTATTTAAGATGAGTCTGTAGCATCTTTTGGATCTCAATTTGGACTTCTGGATCAAAATATATGGTCCGCGCAAGAATCGGGCCCGAAAATGTCGCGCGTCCAGGTAGACAATACGGCCGTGTTTTATTTTACGGCAGTGCCGTATTTTAGTTCTAAAACCCTGAGTCAAAATTATGGCTTGTGAAACATATTATGACTGTGCCATAATTTCAGTCAAGTTCTCTGGTCCAAAATCTCTGGCAAATACGGTCCGTAAAATGCTTTACGACAGTGCCATAATTTCAGCAATTTTCTCTGTTCTGAATGCGCTTCAAAATACGGCTCGTGTAATTTCATAAGGCAGTGCCGTATTTTTCATTAAACTCTCTGGTTGGAAATTCCACCAATTTACGGCAGTGCTCTCATATTACGGTATCATACGGAAATACGGTACCGTAATATAGAATATGGCACTACCGTATTTTGGTGTATTGCTCTGATTTGCGTGAAATTTGTCAGGTGATCTCCTCTTGATGATGGTAACTCTTCTATTTCTTTGATTTTGCTTGAAATGCCTTAAAATAGTGCCTTTTTACCTGAAAATCATGAAAAACCAAAACAAAAGTAGATTTTGCAATATTTGATAAATTTAGCATAAAAATTAGCAAAAGATCTTCAATTTAACATGAAAAGATTTATAAAATAATACAAAGTATACTATATATTTTGGTGTCATCAGGGACCGAGTACGTTCTTGGCTTCAAGCTCAACCTATCGGCACCTTCACCACATGGGAACAATTGTCTAATTCCTTCTTGATGAAATACTTTCCACCAAGCAAAACCATCCAATTGAGAAACCAGATCACAAGTTTTGCACAGAGAGATGGTGAATCTTTTAACGAGGCATGGGAGCGTTTCAACGATTTACAACGGAAGTGTCCTCACTATGGCCTTGAAAATTGGGTTTTAATTCATACTTTTTACAATGGTTTGCTATATAATACCAAACTAACTGTTGATGCTGCTGCATGAGGAGCTCTCATGAGCAGGACCATCGAAGATGCCTTCAAGTTACTCGAGGAGATGGCTTTAAATCACAATCAGTGGACTTCTGAGAGAGGAGTGCTATGTCGACCTTCTCATGGTAAGAATGAAAGTGATGGTTGGTGCACCTTGGCAGAAAAGGTAGATTCTTTGTACAACAGATTTGATTCTTTTAAAATGCAAACTGCTGTAGTTTCTTCATCTATTGTTTGTGATATTTGTGGAAATAATAGTCATATTTCTGAAGAGTGTATGGTCTTTGCTAATGAGGGTAGTGAACAAATTAATGCATTAGGGAATTTTAATCAAAGTAGAAACAATGATCCCTATTCTAGTACTTACAACCTTGGATGGAGGAATCACCCCAACTTATCCTGGAAAAATAATAACAATGTAGGGGGACAAACTGAAAATAGAGGATACCTACAAAGGCCAAACCAAAATCAAAATCAAAACCAAAATTCAAATGTTTAATCCATGTTAGAAAAGTTTATAGTTAGTCAAAATCAATTCATGCAAAATGAAAACAAAGAAATTGATGATCTTAAGGGAATGGTTAGTCAACTTGCATCTCAAGTAGGATCTCTAGTAGCCTACAACAAAATATTAGAAAATCAGATAGCCCAACAAGCTAGCACATTTTACAGACCCCTAGGAAAATTACCTACTAAATCTGAGCCTAACCCTAGGGAGCACTGTAATGCTATTATCACTAGAAGTTGGAGGCAATTAGATGAACCTAAAAAGAAATATGAGGATAATGAAAAAGAGCTTAATGATGCACATGATCATGAGTTAGACTTGGAAAAATCTTCTGAGCATGGGCAATCCCAAACTAGTTTGCAACCTCACCAAGGTGATGTGTCATGTCAGAATGATATTTCTAAACCTAATTCTCCTACACCTTATAGGCCACCTATACCCTTTCCCCAAAGGTTAGTGCAAGCAAAATTAGATAAGCAGTTTGGGAAATTTCTTCATGTTTTAAAGAAGCTTTACATTAACATTCCATTCACTGAAGCTTTATCTCAAATAACTTCATATGCAAAATTTTTGAAAGAAATATTTGAAAGTCCCATTATCAAGAGGGCGAAACCCTAATAGGCGCATATGTATAAAATCGCAAAGCGGAAGCTAGGGTTTCTAAGATCGCATGCATGAACATAAGATCAACTTGTTAAAAGATTGCAAAGATCGCAAGGGATCATATCATAGCCATTGCTTGGAAGGCGACTTGGAAGCAGAGAGAACGAAATGGGTCTCCTCCAAAACGTGCGCACACAAGATGAGAGTTGACTACTCCTTGTCGTTCCTTGTGCTAGCAAGGATCTCCAAGTTTCCTGATCGCGTCAAGGGGATTGAGATGA
>CM050438.1:79089699-79104923 GCA_027562315.1 Costus pulverulentus
GGATTATTCACATTGTGACAAGCAATTGAATATGCTAGTAGGGTCTGTCCAGTACATCCAATGTACCCATGAGTCTACATCTTATTCCATGCTCGAAGCATCCTATAAAACTAGAACACATATTAGTCTCAATCATATCAAGGCTGTCTCATGTTCACCAAGATATCTCGACTAAGGACATTACAGCATATCAGCCAAGCTGAACAGCATTGAGACATTATTCAGAAGCACACTTATTGCAGCAGACAATGTAACAAACTGAATAACAACCATTGCCTTTATAAACATTGAGTTTATACATGATACTGAAAGAATCCCAAGGCCTCAAACATTAGCCTTAAGGGCATACCCCAACAGATAGATCCAAGAAGCTCCTTGTCCTGAGTTAGAGCACGTACATAGACAAAGTGTTGAAAATGTTTCGCTTGGAGTAGTCCAAGAAAGGTTACCTCCACATGAGGCACGACATTACTCTTTCTAAGAGCCAGAGGGATACACAGGCTGAGAAATAAGAGATGAGTTGAGTCCCTTATGCATCCGCAGTGGGATCCCTCATGTATGTCATGTTATGTACGAGGCCATATGTGGCTTATGCAGTGAGCATAACCAGTAGATACTAGTCTATCCCCGGTGTCCAGCATTGGATAGCCATGAAGAATGTCATGAAGTATCTGAGAAAGACAAAAGATTTATTCTTAGTCTATAGTGGACAAGAAGATCTGTGTATCCAAGGTTATACAGATGCTTCTTTCCAGTCAGATCCAGATGACTTCAAATCGTGGTCAGGCTATGTGTTCTTGCTGAATGGAGGTGTTGTTTACTGGGAGAGCTTCAAGCAATCCACGGTGGTAGACTCTACAACTCAAGCGGAGTATGTTGCTGTTGGTGTATATGCCCTAGGACCTAATATTGGTCCATTATTGTACTACTTAACATTGATATTTATATATCAATCTGGCATTGTCGTTATCATCATTTGTTTACATCTGCGAATGTGTACTCATGTGATAATGTCCCTGGAGATAGATTGGATCTGTGCTCAAACCTTTTGTCCCCAGTCAAGTACTTTAGTAGCTATGGTACATGAGAGACTGGTATATGGGCTATTTAGGTACGAAACGCCAACGCAGACATATGGGTATATCAGTGGTAGATATACTGGATCGACCCGCTATGAGGCAATGACTTGGTGTCATGAGTTATCCTCACAAGTGACAGGAGATGTGTTGATCCCTAGACTTGAGGTCATTGACTCTTCTATGTGGTTAGGGACATGCTTTGATACAACCTTACATCTCGCCGTAGTTGGGAGGTCATAACGGTTGTCATTGAGTATGTCACGACCCATATGAGAAGATCAATTGACAGATAGAGGATTTGCCCCTTCCTAAGGGAAGCTTGATATCCACAGGGCCCCTTATGGTTCTATGACTGAAAGTGTATGGCCATACCCAGGTGAGAACCTGATTTAGTCATAAACATGTGATTGGATTAAAACAAGTGGTGACACACTTGTCCAATCAGATATCAGTTTGGCAAAGGGACTATAATAAATCAGTGCCTAGTTGCGATGATGGGGATGTCAATGTCAATATCCATTCCAATGACTTGGGTAGCAGCGATGCACTGATAGGTGCCACTCACTGCTTGTGGTGACCTTAGGTCAGCACTACTAACGTCAAAGGAACCTACAGGGTCGCACACCTTAATGCTCAAGTTTTTGTATTGATCGGATAGCCTTTGGATCGAGTTATTGGCTAATTCAGATTTATTTGAGAGATTCATCTGTGCCAATGGGCCTAATGAGATGGAAGAAACTTATTAAGGCCAACTTCCATTTTTGGCATATTGACCAAATTAACCATGGTTAACCACGTTTGACCTTGGGTTAAAATTGGAATGGATCCAATGGGTCGATTAACAAGCATAATGGACCTTGGGCTCGGCCTATTATATAGTTGGGCTTACTAATAAGTTAATTGGGCTTAAGGAGAAGAAAAGGTAAGCGCATATTTAACCCTAGTTAGACTAGGGTTAGCACCTATGCCTTAATTAATATCATGTGATTAATTAAAGCTGGTTTTGAATTAATCATTTGAGATAAAATAGGGGCTAATTAATTAATTTATTAGTGTCCAATTTTTGTGGAGATTTAATAGAGCTGATTTTATTTAAATTAATTAGAGTCCTAATTGGATTAGGATTTAAATAATTAATTCTTAAAATCATGCTCTCCTAATTCTTCTCCAAGCCACACATGATCTCTATTAAAGAGACCCTAGCCCGCCCCTCTCATGGCACTAATTCCTTTTGGAGGCGTGGAGACAAGTGGAGGGGCGAAGCGAAAGCTTGGGGTTCTTAGAGATTTTCTCCTCTTCTTCCATCAAGACTAAAGAGATCTTCTTCCCCTTCTTCCCTTGGTGCTTCTCCACTTTGGTGATTGGCGCAAGTGTTCAAGAGGAACTCCCTTGGCGTGGATCTTCTTCTCGAGGCTAGCACCAGGCGTGGAAGAAGATGACTTGAGGCATCCATGTGTGTGAGACTGCAGAGGGCGTACACTTGCGCACCTACATCGACATCGTCTCAAATTGCTTCAAGGTACCTTCTCATCTCATCGTGTCGACTCCCTCGTATGACAATCTTCACTGGGTTTTTGGGACTGGCCTATTTCAGGGTTATTCTTCCACTGTGCTTTCTATGAAATTTTTTTAAACAAAATATCCCCGGGGTTTCCCAACAGTGGTATCAAAGCGACTTGTGAGCCTCGAATGGTGTTTTTCATGCTTTTCTATGCTCACATGCCATATCTAATTTTTGCAAATTCCATATGCCATGCTCACGATTTTTCTAAGTAGGAAAAATTGTAGGTCATTGCTTCCAATCCTCTATTCAATTTCTTTTTGATTATTGGATGATTATTTTTCTGATTGATTTAAGATCGAAGGTGCATGCAATTTTTTCAAGTAGGACGGGCATTGTGTCTTCGGACTGGCCGGGTCTCTTGATCTGAAAAAATTGCCAGCTGAAAGGATCTGTAAAATCATGATGAAACATAATCTCAGATAATCAAAAGATCTGTGATAATAAGAAGAGGAAGAAAGACATGTTTTATAAGAAACTAAAATTTCAGATTTTAGGTTTTTCATGAGCATATAGAATTGTATGAGTAAGTACCTTGTTTGTGCATGATGTTGTGATGGCTAGTCAAGCCCCAATTGCATGCCTGCGATGTATTCTTGTGAGGCCTGTGTGCTGCCATTCTTTTTCTTTTATTTTTTAAAATTCAAGATGAAGATTAAGGGGGCGCATCATACATAATTGATGGCTCAACAAGCTTCAACAAAGGTGGTGCATCTTCCTTGGAGGAGGACCCATGGCATTGGCCGAACCATGGGGTGTGCTTCTAGGGTTTCCCTAGAACTAACTCTAGGGTTTGAGAGCTAAACCATGGTGTGGTGGACCTGGAGCTAACCTTGAAGATCAAGCTAGAGGTCAGCTAGGCTAGGTCTAGTTTTTAGGGGCTTGAGTCCTAGGTCAAGAATTGAACCCCTTTTGGCATGGGCTTATTTGATGTCTTGAATGGGCCATGATCACATCATCCTTTTACTGCTTTCCTTATCTGCTAAAGCATGCCTGCAATGTTTAATCTTTATGTTCTCACTGTAGGATTGCATGCCTGTAATGTTAGACATAAGATAAAACTAAGAGGATGAGACCTCAAAAACCCTCAATCAAATATATCAAGTCTAGTAGCCTTCTAACGCGTAGCCCTCATCAAGCTATCGATCAGTGGTGTTGTGCACTATTTCCCACCCTCGTGGGACACACCCACTTATCTTTAGAATGTGTGTGGTGACAATGGTTTCCCCAGTCCAGTTTTACCCTGGGCGTGCCTTCGCAAGGAAACTTGTTGGCCCTGGGCATAACAGTTAGGAATGGACTTGACTTGATTTTCACATGCGCTGGGCACATAATGGAACTCTAGAGGCATCGTTGAGAGGTTAGGGTTTCATGCTGTATCCAGCTCTCGCTGGACAAGAAATGCCTAGACTGTCTCAATAAGGGGAATTGCCAAGTGCAATCGGCCAGCGTGCCTACCTTAAGAAGCATGGGTCACTTTGTGCATCTTATCCCACCCTCGTGGGACGCAAAGCCTCATGTTGAATAAGGATCCCATCTCACTAGGAAATCTCAAATTTCCCGATTGACTTTGTGGGTTGTCAATTCGATTAAAATAGTGGGAGCCATAATCATTTAAAACAAGTCCAGTTTAAATGATTTGAAGTAGTACTAATATGTTGTTTCTTGGTTGTTGTAGAAAAATGGCCATAAACACTAGCGGATTGACACTGCGATCCCTTCTTGAGAAGGACAAGTTGGTTGGATCCAACTTCATGGACTAGCATCGGAACTTGAGGATAGCCCTCAAGCTCGAGAAGAAGCTGTATGTCCTTGAGCAGCCTCTTCTTGCAACTCCTGTGCCTAATACCCGAGCGGCAGACAGGGATGCTTTTAGAAAGCATCAAGATGACTCTTTGGAAGTAGCATGTCTCATGCTAGCCACTATGGCACCTGAGCTACAGGTGCAATATGAGGAGCAAAACGCCATTCAGATGATCACTCATCTGAAATAGATGTTTGAGGCTCAAGCTAGAATTGAGAAATATGACACTGCCAAAGTAGTCTTTCAGTGCAAGTTATCTGAGGGAGCACAAGTGAGACCCCATGTACTCAAGTTGATTGGGAACGTGGATCATCTCAGAAGACTGGGGCACACCATAGATAACGAGCTGGTTGTGGATCTTATTCTACAGTCCCTGCCCCTAGCTTCAGTCCATTTATTATAAATTTCAACATGAACGGGATTGAATGCACTCGAGAGGAACTGTTGAATATGCTCCAAACAGCCGAGCGTGAAATGGGAAAGACCAAACCCAATTCTGTTCTTTTAGTCTCTATGGCCAAGAAGATGAAGAAGAAGGGTAAGGCACATGCCAAAGGTCCTACCAAAGCACTGAAGAAAAAGACAAAGAAGTCAAAGAAACAAAGGTGCTTCCACTGTGGTGAGCAAGGTCACTGGAGGAGGGACTGCAAGCAACTTCAGAATGAGGAGAAGAAAGGCAAGACCTTGTCTTCAAGCTCAGGTATTTATGTTACTGAAGTCAACCTTTCTACTACTATGTCATGGGTATTGGATACTGCATGCAGAGCTCATATTTGTACAAATATGCAGGGGCTCAAGAAAAGTAGATCGGTGCGGCCTGGAGAGATTGACCTACGGGTTAGAAATGGAGCACAAGTTGCCACTATTGCTGTAGGAATTTTGACTCTCTCCTTGCCTTCTGGACTTCAGTTAGAGTTAGATAATTGCTATTATGTACCTTCTCTTACCAAAAACATTGTATCCATTCCTTGTTTAGCAAAGAAAGGTTTTAAATTTGAAATAAAAGAGAACACTTGTTCTTTTTCATTTGCAAATATGTTTTATGGGAAGGGTACTTTATGCAATGGTTTATATGTCTTGGACATGGATAGCACTATTTGTAACATAAATAGTAAGAGGACCAAATTGAGTGGTTCAGTTGGTGCTTTCCTCTGGCATTATCGATTAGCCCATATAAACAAGAATCGCATTCAACAACTCCATGCAAATATGTTGTTAGATTCGAGTTCCTTGGAGGAATTTGATACTTGTGAGCCTTGTTTATTAGGGAAGATGACAAAGGCGCCCTTCACCAAGACAGGTGAGAGGACAGGAGGTTTATTGGATCTTATACACAGTGATGTGTGTGGGCCATTTAGTAAACAAGCCAGAGGAGGGTACAACTACTTCATCACATTTACTATATTTTAGTAGATATGGTTATGTCTATCTGATGAGACATAAATCTGAATCCTTTGAGAAATTTAAGGAGTTCAGATATGAAGTAGAGAACTAGCTTGGTAGATCCATTAAAACTCTTCGATCAGATCATGGTGGAGGGTACCTGAGCCGTGAGTTCTTTGACTATCTGAGAGAGTGTGGGATCTTATCCCAACTCACTCCTCTTGGAACACCTCAATGGAATGGTGTGTCTGAAAGGAGAAATCGAACCTTGTTAGACATGGTTCAATCCATGATGAGTCATGCAACTCTACCGCCCTCATTCTAGGGTTTTGCACTTGAGACAACTTCTCTTATACTGAATAACGTTCCATCTAAGAGTGTCTCCAAGATACCATATGAGGTATGGAGTGGGAGACACCCTAACCTCCCTTTTATCAAAATCTAGGGATGTGATGCTTATGTCAAACGTCAGGATTCTAGCAAGCTAGAGCCTAGATCTGATAAATGCATGTTTGTGGGGTATCTTAAGGAAACTAAATGATACTACTTCTATGTTCCCACCGAGAACAAAATTTTTGTTGCTCGGGGTGCTGTATTTCTAGAGAAAGAATTTCTCATGAAAGAAGTTAATGGGAGGAAGTTTGACTTGGACGAGGTCGATAATTTTACTGATGATAAGTGGTTTCAAATGACAATCATGATAGCTTGATGGTTTATATAGACTCCATGGGAATCATTATGATTTGAATCTTACTCCTAAGTTAGGAAATTCAGTTGATTACCTTATTTGATGGAAAAAGGACTGTGGAGTGACCTATCCGATATTCGATTGAGGTTTTTTTATTTTCTAGTAATGCTTATAATCTCTTTGTGGAAGTACGTACCTCTATCTATTTGATTCACCTTACTACTTGTTGGTTCTGATTAATGCACTTATCTGATAGTTGTTATCTCCTCTTAAACAAAAAAAAAATTCAAAAAGAAAAATAATAAGACTCCTCTACTTGGCACTGCGAAAAATTGGCAGTGGTACCAAAGACATGAGTTGAAGTCAAATAAAAAAAAATATACACAAAAAAATGAGGATGACAATAACACAAAATTAAATAGTGCACTGATTTTTTTTCCAACTCATATCTTTGGTTGAGTCAGGTTCGAATAAAGTGCGTACTCCACACAAAAGATTATTGCAACTCATGAAGGTAAACCTTATCTAACTTCGGTTTTTAGATCTTCACACCTTTATTCTTGACAATATATGATATCTTGAATCCTCTGACTCGCTGAGCTTTGTTCATAATGATACCTCCCTATGACACAATGTTTTACAAGCTTGACGTTATTTCATCCTTTTCTGAATACCACCCTTATCTTTTAAATGCTTGAGGACAAGCAATGATTTAAGTTTGGGAGATTTTGATGTCTCATATTTTTATAGTCTTTTCGACTAGTATTTACATGCGAATCGAGACATAATATCATGCTTTTACATCTCTTTCCAGCTTATTTTATTGATTTTGTTCAGAAGCTTCACTTCTTGTCTCATTCAATGAATACAGGACAATTCACTCACTTTTTGAGCTAATTGGAAGCATATTTATGTTCCTGAGTGAATCAAGGACCTTGACAAGAAATTTCGCTTCAAAGAGGGCTAATTTTTGAAATTACGACCGAGGCCATAATCTGCGTTATGACCATAATTCTCAGTTGAATTGCTAAAAAAAGCCCATTATTATGCAAGCGTAATCATACTTTGAATATCTGCATTTAATTTTCTCATTGGAAGTCATTTGGGCAAAGAAATCTTCAACAGACAACATTACGGCTACGGCCGTAATTTCTGCCTACCCATAATATTCCCACTGGCAACTTCTGACGTCAAACTATGGCTGGAATCAAAGACGAGTGAAAGGCTAGCTCAACCACAAAATTACAGATGAAACGGAGTTTTCTACCGAAATTACGGGCATGGCCATAATCTTCATTACACCCGTAATCTTCACCATGCACATTAAATGGCCCGCATTAAATGGCCATAACTCAGTCGTTTTAACTCCGTTTTGGGTGTTCTTGGAGTCAAGATGACGAGTATTTAAAGGCCTATAAGTGCATAAGGATTTCAAGAGTCAAAGAGCATCGGAGTCAAAATTATAGGCATGCCCGTAATTATAATTACGGCTGTAATTCTCCCCTGCGCAACCAAACTTAAAACAACCATAACTTTGTCATTATAGCTCCGTTTTTGACGTTTAAGGTGTCAAAAACGTAGCTAATTAAAAGTTCCATCAATCCATGCATTCATATTTGGGATCAGACTCTATAAAAAGGGCAAAATACCCCTTGGAAGATTGACGAGTTCTAGGGAAGGGTTGAGACTTTGGTGAAATTCTTGGGAGAAGAAGGAAGGCTCTTGTGCGCCACTCTAGAAGGCTTGAAGGAGAAGAATCACTGCCCTTTTCTTGAAGAGTTTGCCTTCTTTTACTTTCTGTCTTCACTTTCATATCTTCTTTCTTAGAGATTGTACTTAATGACGCTATGATAGCGTAATCTTTTCATCGGAACTAAGGGTGTAGTCTCGTTGTTTGTATCTTATTATCGAACTTGTTATTTTATAGCAAAAGCAAATTTTATCTTGTGCTTATTCGTTCTGTGCCACTTTACTGCTAGTGTTGCGTTGGCCGCGTAATTACTTTTCTTAGACTCCACAAGAAGGACCGAAAGGTGAATTGCGACGCTAGATCTGCTAGTTCGAACATGCTCTGACCTATCAAATAATTGGGCAGGATTTGTATGAGGAATTTCATAGTCTCTCTGTACCCATTGGATCAATCTAGGGACGATGAGCCACGAAAGTAGGACGCCTATCTAGATTGATACCGGATCACACCGTCGAAAGAGGGTAATCTGTACCTTTTGATATTTCCTTGAGCGCTTTAAGATTGCTTTGCTATAATTTTAACTTGTAAGAATTTAAGATCCTTTGACGAGATGAACCCGATGTTCCAATATCTCTAACCCTGGTTTTCTTCACAAAGTTTTCTCTCGCTGGACTCGATTTACTTTAAGTTATATTTACTCTACTTTTCTGAAATCTAAAACCACTTAATCAATTGTCTAGATATTAATTTGTAATCTCTTGGTACTTGATCACTGTCCTTGTGGGTTCGACATCTTAAGTACTACACGCGACGAAACCGTCACACTTGCGGTTAGTTGTGCGTTAGTATAGCACACATCAAGTTTTGGCGCCGTTGCCGGGGATAGGCAACCAATATCAAAGAGATTTAATAATTGGTAGACAAGATGTTTTGTTTATTTTGTTATTGGTTCTGTTTCCTTGTTTTTGTTTGTTTGTTCTCGTTTTCTTGTTTTGTTTGTTTCTTTATTTTCGTGATTTAGTTTTTCTCTCTATTTCTATTATTTGCGCTTAATTGTTATATGCGTAGAGGTTTACGATCAGGTGGATTGGAAGATCTATACGAGCTTGATCAAGAGATTGAAAGGACGTTCCATCGCAGAAGACGATTAAAGGAATTGAGTGCTAGAGAAGCATCGAGGATTATTGAACCTATTCCTATTGATCTACCGATGGCGAACAACAACAGGACTTTGAAGGATTTCGCTGCTCCTAATGCGCAGGGTCTTCACTAAGTATTTCTCGACCTCCAGTGGAGGCTAATAACTTTGAGATAAAGCCCTCCCTCTTATCGATGGTTCAGCAGAACCAATTCGGAGGCCTACCATCTGAAGACCCAAACATGCACCTATCGATATTCTTGGAGTTCTGCGACACGACAAAGATGAACGGAGTTTCCAGTGACGCACTACGATTACGACTCTTACCATTCTCTCTACGGGATAGAGCTCGAAACTGGCTATACTCGCTTCAACCAGAATCGCTCACTACCTGGGAACAACTTTCCCAAGCATTTCTCTCGAAATATTTTCCCCCCAGCAAAACTGTTCAGTTGCGAAACCAAATCACCGGTTTCACCCAAAAGGATGGGGAATCTCTATACGAAGCATGGGAGCAATTCAAGGAGCTTCAACGTCAATACCCACACCACGGCTTGGAAAAATGGGTAATTGTTCATACATTTTACCATGGTCTTAACTATAATACGCATCTTACTGTGGATGCAGCTGCTGGTGGAGCAATCATGAAAAAAAATGTCGACGATGCAATGAATCTACTACAAGACATGGCACTGAATCACAACCAATGAGTTGGAGACCAACGAGGTACATCATCTAAGGCCGTTGCGCCAGGTAAGTATGAATTAGAAGCCTTGAGTTCTTTAGCTGCTAAGGTTGATTCATTATCTCGTAAACTGGATTCGATGCATGTCAATTCTGTTGATTCAAGTTCTAATTCTATTGTATGTGAGATTTGTGGTATATTTGGCCACAGCCATGCTAATTGCCAGTTAGTTGTTTCCCAACCCTCTAAACAACACCGAGAATATGTTAATGATGTAGGGAACCAAAATCCTAGACCTCAACTTGATCCCTACTCAAATAATACAATCTTGGTTGGGGAAACCATCCTAACTTCTCTTACAGGAACAACCCCAACACTGCTCCACAATCAAACTACATACCACCTCCTGGATTCCAACCTCGACCATTCGCACCTCAACCTCAAAAGACCTCACTTGAAGCTATCATGGAAAACTTTATCTCCCAAACCTCAACTTTTATCTCTTCTCAGACCAAAACCAATGAAACTGTAAATGATATGTTGCGTCAATTGACAACTAGACTGGATGCCATAGAAGCCCATAACAAACAGGTAGATATCCAATTGGCAAACCTAGCCTCCAGCCTAGCTAGACCCCGCAGGTAGGTTACCTTCTCAACCTGAATAGAACCCACGAGAGAATTGCAGTGCAATTACTACTCGTAGTGGTAAGCAACTGGAGGAACCGAGAGTACCTGATTCCAACCTGAGTCTTGATGCATCTACTAGTCATGTACCCGTACCCGAGAAAACAAGTGAGGAGAAAAATGATGAGAGTGAACCAGCTTATATTCCACCACCGCCATACAAGCCACCCATTCCATTCCCACAAAGACTGGCTAAGGCAAAGCTGGATAAACAATTCAGAAAATTTTTAGAAATTTTGAAAAAATTGTACATCAACATCCCCTTTACTGAAGCACTAACGCAAATGCCCACATACGCGAAATTTTTGAAGGACATTCTTTCAAACCGGCGGAAGTTAGAAGAACCTGGTACAGTGGTGCTTACTGAAGAGTGCAGCGCCATTATTCAAAACAAACTCCCAGAGAAATTGAAATATCTGGGCAGCTTTTCAATTCTGTGCAAAATTGGGGATATGACTTTTGATCATGCATTATGTGATCTCGGTACTAGTGTCAGTTTAATGCCTTTTTCAATCTGCAGGAAACTGGACATTGGCGACGTAAAAGCAACACCAATCTTTCTGCAACTAGCTGACCGCTCAATACGCAAGCCGATAGGAATCTTGGAAGACGTCCCGATCAAGGTCGGAGATTTCTTCATTCCAGTCGACTTTGTCGTGCTCAAGATGGAGGAGGACATGAAACTACTGATTATTCTGGGAAGACCATTCCTTGCGACTGCCGGAGTAGTCATTGACGTCAAAAATGGAAAATTAGCATTAAACATTGGTAAATAGGCTATTGAATTTGATTTGTCACAAAGTATTAAACACCCTTTTGTCGCAGGTTTATGTTATCGCTTGGATGTTATTGAAAAGTCTGTTAAAGATGAAATTCCCATAGCTGATGGGATGAACACAGACCCACTAGAGGTCTATCTCTTGGAGAGTCCAGTTTCTGAAAAGAATGAAGAAGCCCATGCTTATACGAAACTAATGGGCTCGACTGAAAAACATCATACTGACACCTACAATGTGGACTCTGAATGACACTGCGGTCGAGCTAAAGACCCTAAACAAGCACTTCTTGGGAGGCAACCCAAGTGCTATATTTCTTTAATTTTTATTTGTTTTTCTGACATGTGTTATTTTTATTTCAGGTCGAGCTTGAGATTTCGGATCTAGCAATAATCTTGAGTGCGTCCAAAAAAAAATATTATAGATCACGGCCGTAATACACATTACGTCCTTAATCTGGCTCAAAAAAAAAGGAGGCCGTAATTCTCCCCAACACGTGGCAATTAAAGCATACGGGTGCCTTCTTTCTTTTCCAGCTGCAATGGACACTGCCGACGACTTCAAGCTGAATCGGCCTCGTTCTTCAACCCGTCGCCACGTCTTCAAGCTTCAGCCGACTTCAATCACATCCGCCCACTTTAATCCAATAGTCTGCTGCTCTCCAATATCTGCAACCGGCGCTGCCCTCTCCTTCATCTTCCGCAACTGCCACCGACGTCAAGCTTCAATCATCTGGTCGGCGCCTTCAATCCAATTTATGCAGGCGCCGATTTCCCCTGCTATTACCGTTCTTCAAACTGGCGACGTCTCTACTCCTGCTCGTTGAGCAGCTTGAGGAAGACGACATTTATTCTTCACAGCCGCACCAACTCACTCTCTAGCCGAACCTGAAATCGCTGCCGCTTCCCATTAAAATCAGCAGCTTAACTGCGCCAACCTCTGCAATAAACTCGTCTGCCGCCCTCTCTTCTTCAATCATCCGCCCTCCTTGGCTTCTAGCTTTACTGCGCCAGCCTCTTCTGCCATTACTCCTCCAGCCTAACTTGAAGAAGCCGTCTGCCGCCTTCAATCGTCCGCTCAGCGCCGCCATCTTCAATCCCTCTCAAAGTCGAAGCCAGATTCAACCGACACAACACCGCTTTCTCCAAATCAGCGATTTATTGTGCCGAATTCTACCGCCGCCGGTTGATCTTCTGCAACTGATGCCGATTTCAATGCTCTGTGCTACGCGAATCCACTCTTAAGGTGTCATTTTCTTCAAATGACTTCAGCGGCAACAACACGGACGATCATCGAAGCTTCTTCCTTTCGTCTAAAGAACCTGGTACTCGCGGCGATTTCTCCACCCGTAGCTCTGATATCTTGCTCTTCTCTACCGCACCAAAGAACAGCTGCCTGCTCTGCCATGAAAATCTCTTTGCTTTCTTCTTCCAAGATTTGGCTCTCGTCTACTTCAAGGTTCAAGTTTCTGGTATCCATCTTGCTGACGCCTTCTACTTTTATCTATCATCTGCTGCATTGCAAAGGCCCCCAAGCATAAGATCAAAGCCCGGAAGTCTACCATGCACATACCTGCTTCTTCTGCCATTCTGCCCGCTTCATCAGATGCTATTTCGAGGTCTGCAAAGATGGTGACGATGATGAGGATGATCCTAAGGAGGAGGATTAGCTTTGCTACAGATGACTCCGACTGATTTTGTGAGTTTCCTCACCCCTATCTCCAAATTTTGAGATCGTTTATTGCTATGCATAGGGACTATGCATATTTTAAGTTTGGGAGATAGAGGGTTCACTTTGGTTTCTCTAGTTTTAAAACTTTTTTTTAGATAAATACAACACTTTGTGTTTTGTTTTGATACTCTTGTTTTGTTAGCTACACCCTTACTTTCCGATATTAGGATTACACTATCTAATTTCTGAAATGTCGATAATTTTATTGATGATAAGTGGTTTCAAATGACAATCATGATAGCTTGATGGTTTATATTGACTCCATGGGAATCATTATGATTTAAATCTTAGTCCTAAGTCAGGAAATTCATTAGATTATCTTGTTTGATGGAAAAAGGACTATGGAGTGACCTATTCGATATTTGATTGAGGTTTTTTATTTTCTAGTAATGATTATAATCTCTTTGTGGAAGTATGTACCTCTATCTATTTGATTCACCTTACTACTTGTTGGTTTTGATCAATGCACTTATCTAATAGTTGTTATCTCCTCTTAAACAAAAAAAAAATTCAAAAAGAAAAATAATAAGACTCCTCTACTTGGCACTGCGAAAAATTGGCAGTGGTACCGAAGACATGAGTTGAAGTCAAATAAAAAAAAATATACACAAAAAAATGAGGATGACAATAACGCAAAAATAAAGAGTGCACTGATTTTTTTTCCAACTCGTATCTTTGGTTGAGTCAGGTTCGAATAGAGTGCGTACTCCACACAGAAGATTATTGCAACTCATGAAGGTAAACCTTATCTAACTTCGGTTTTTAGATCTTCACACCTTTATTTTTGACAATAGATGATATCTTGAATCCTCTGACTCGCTAAGCTTTGTTCATAATGATACCTCCCTATGACACAATGTTTTACAAGCTTGACATTATTTCATCCTTTTCTGAATACCACCCTTATCTTTTAAATTCTTGAAGACAAGCAATGATTTAAGTCTAGGAGATTTTGATGTCTCATATTTTTATAGTCTTTGCGACTAGTGTTTACATGCGAATCGAGACATAATATCATGCTTTTACATCTCTTTCCAGCTTATTTTATTGATTTTGTTCAGAAGCTTCACTTCTTGTCTCATTCAATGAATATAGGACAATTCACTCACATTTTGAGCTAATTGGAAGCATATTTATGTTCCTAAGTGAAATAAGGACCTTGACAAGAAATTTCGCTTCAAACGGGGCTAATTTCCTAAATTACGACCAAGGCCATAATCTGCGTTATGGCCATAATTCTTAGTTGAATTGCTAAAAAAGCCCATTATAATGCAAGTGTAATCATACTTTGAAGACGTGCTTTTAATTTTCTCATTGGAAGTCATTTGGGCAAAGAAATCTACAACAGACAACATTACGGCTATGGCCGTAATTTCTACCTGCCCATAATATTCCCACCGGCAACTTCTGACATCAAAGTATGGCCGGAATCAAAGACGAGTAAAAAGCTAGCTCAACCGCAAAATTACGGACGAAATGGAGTTTTCTACCGAAATTACGGGCATGGCCATAATCTTCATTACACCCGTAATCTTCACCATGCACATTAAATGGCCCGCATTAAATGGCCATAACTCAGTCATTTTAACTTCGTTTTGGGCGTTCTTGGAGTCAAAATGACGAGTATTTAAAGGCCTATAAGTGCATAAGGATTTCAAGAGTCGAAGAGCATCGGAGTCAGAATTATAGGCATGCCCGTAATTATAATTACGGCCATAATTCTCCCCAGCGCACCCAAACTTAAAACAGCCATAACTTTGTCATTATATCTTCTTTTTTGACGTTTAAGGTGTCAAAACGTAGCTAATTAAAAGATCCATCAATACATGCACTCAGATTTGGGATCAGACTCTATAAAAATGGCGAAATACCCCTTGGAAGATCGACGAGTTCTTGGGAAGGGTTGAGACTTTGGTGAAATTCTTGGGAGAAGAAGGAAGGCTCTTGTGCGCCACTCTAGAAGGCTTGAAGGAGAAGAATCACTGCCCTTTTCTTGAAGAGTT
>CM050438.1:79127724-79159358 GCA_027562315.1 Costus pulverulentus
CAAATTTGGATTGTTTATTAAATAAATGATATTAGACTATTGTAGTTCTCTGGTTCCTATCAATATTGTCATCTCCCTGGGGAACCCTATGCTAGAAATAGCTGGCTTCCCGCTGGGGCATGACAATTTTGGCACTATCGTAAAATCCATCACGGTGCCATAATTTGTGCCCAGATTCCTGATTTTTCTGCTTGAAACTTAAAAAGATGATTTCTCGGTCTCTAGGGCACCAATTGAAGATCTATAAGAAGTGGCGTGATCAGTATGAAGAGGAAAGGAGGGGAGATGGAGAAGAACAATTTTTATCAAAGATTCACGGCGAATTTTAGAGAATCACTGCCGCCCTAGGGTTCGTCGATTCTCAGCCCACAGACCACCTCCGTCCAGAAAATTTGAAAGGAAGCTTCACCTAGTGAGGGAAAAGATACCCCAGATGTTTCAGATCGAAAGGAGCCCGATCGAGGGAGCAATCAAAGAAATAGTGGGTGACGCCACTGTTCATCTCGTTTCCAGCCTATTACGGTGTTGTAATTTCGATTACAGCACTGTGTTCTGTAATTTGTTCCCTTTTCAATTCTGATCATCTGAACTATGGTTTATTATAATCTTTTCACCATGCTAGCTTAATTTTCTTATGGGACAGGGGGGTGTAATTCTCTTAATTTCTTAATGACTAGACATTGATTATTTTAGTCATGATAATTTTGTTATGATAATTCTTCTTATGTGATGACTTTCCTTTAATTTTCCTTAGTTTTATAAATATCATGATGTTTTAGAGTTTTGCAAAATAGACTGAGAGGTTGATTGTGAAATTTGGAACCCTAAAAATCATTGAGTTTGGAACTTATCGAAAGAGATTAGGTTTGTTCTTTGAATTCTGATTTTTAGTGATTTTATTACCATGTTGATATTCTGATTCTTTGTATTGAGTTAATGTGTTAGGTTTGATTTGAAATTGTAAGAGATTAAATTTCTAATCGCCGGAGAACCTTAAGTAGAACTTGTGATGAGTTTCAGGATGCACGAGAGTGATCCTTGAGTTGCTAGACTAGGTTTTATTTTCTATTTATTTTGTGTTATTTTCTTTTTCTCTTGAAATCATTTGATCTATCTACTTTGCATGTGCAGGAATGTTAGATCAGGACCTCTTGTACCTTTTGATCCTAAGATAAATAAAACTCTTATATTGTGCAGGAAGTTGAGATTTGAAGAAAATCAACAAGAAGAAGAAGTAATCATGGCAGAGAGAAGATCATTGCATGACTATGCTGCCCCAAATCCCCAAGAGATTCGCTCTAGTGTTACTAGGCCAGCCATTGATGCCAACAATTTTGAGATCAAACCAGCCTTCTTATATATGATTCAACAAAACTAGTTTGGAGGAGCACCTCTTGAAGATCCTAATATCCATCTATCTCTTTTTCTTGAATTATGTGATACCATTAAAATTAATGGTGTTTCTGATGATGCACTGAAATTGAGATTGTTTCCTTTTTTCCCTCAGGAACCAAGCACGTGATTGGCTTCATTCACAACCATCAGGAATGTTCACTACTTGGGATCAGCTTTCTAATGCCTTTCTAATGAAATACTTCCCACCTAGCAAGACCATCCAACTAAAAAATCAAATTACTAATTTTGCACAAAAGGATGGAGAGTCTTTGAGTGAAGCATGGGAGCAATTTAACGAATTGCAACGGAAGTGTCCTCACCATGGCTTAGAGAAATGGGTTTTGATTCAGACTTTTTATTATGGTCTTCTTTTTAATACCCGACTTACTGTTGATGCTGCTGCAGGTGGAGCCCTGATGAACAAGACCATGGAAGAAGCATATACATTGATTGAAGAGATGGCCTTAAATCATAACCAGTGGACTACTGAGAGAGGAGTTCTTTATCACCCTCCATATGGTAAGACTGATAGTGATAACTGGCGAGCATTGGCTAAGAAGGTAGATTATTTATGCAATCATTTTGATACTTTTCAAATGCAAACTGTTGTTGTTTCTTCTGTTACATGTGAAATTTGTGGTAATCATGGGCACTATGCTGAAGAGTGTAAGATTATTGTTGATAGGGGTGAGGAACAAGTGAATACAGTAGGGAGTTACAATCAAGGCAAATCTAATGACCCTTACTCCAGTACCTACAACCCTGGTTGGAAAAATTACCCTAATTTATATTGGAAGAGCAACAATTATCAAGGAGCACAAACTGAAAATAGGGGGTATCAATAGAGACAACAAAATCAAAATCAACCCAAAAACCCTAATCTTGAGGATATGTTTGTGCAATTTATGGGAGCCTAGAAAAAACAAAATGATGATGTGCATGAGAGTTTGAAAAAAATCAATTCTAGACTGGATAATGTTTTTGCTCACAACAAAATTTTAGAGTCACAAATAGCACAACAAGCTAGTACCTCTTCTAGATCCTTAGGAAAATTGTCAGCCAAACCTGGACCTAACCCTAGGGAACATTATAAATGCTATCACAACTAAGAGTGGAAAACAGTTAGAGAATCCGAAGGGATCTCTAGATCATGATGAGGTTGAGCCTAGTATGGAGATTAGCAGTGAACCAGTTTTGGAGTCACAACCTGTACATGTGCAATCCCATTCTAGTTCGCCACCTTCTAAGGGGAATGAGCTTTCATAGAATGGTAATTTGCCTTCTAAGGTTGATATTCCTAGACCTAGTTCACCACCACCATATAGGTCACCTATACCTTTTTCCCTAGAGGATTGTGCAAGCTAAGTTGGATAGGCAGTTTGGGAAATTTTTGGAAGTGTTAAAAAAGTTGTACATTAATATTCCATTTATTGATGTCTTATCTCAAATGCCTTCATATGCAAAATTCTTAAAAGAAATTTTATCCAACAAAAGAAAAATAGAGGACTATGGTACTGTGGCACTAACTGAGGAATGCAGTGCTCTCATTCAGAACAAATTTCCACCAAAATTAAAGGATCCAAGTAGTTTCTCTCTACCTTATTTTATTGGGAGTATGTCTTTTGACCGAGCCTTATGTGATCTTGGTGCTAGTATAAGCCTAATGTCATATTCTATTTGCAAGAAATTGGGAATTGGAGAGCTTAAACCAACCTCGATATCTTTGCAACTTGCTGATTCATCAATAAAGTATCTAGTTGGTATCTTAGAAAATGTTCCAGTTCAAATTGGTAAGTTTTACATACCAGCAGATTTTTTGGTTCTTGAGATGGAAGAAAGTTCTAAAAATCCTATTATTCTTGGTAGATCATTTTTAGCCACAGCTGGTGCTGTCATTGATGTTAGAAAAGGAAAACTCACCTTTGATATTTGTGATAATACAATTGAGTTCGCTTTAACCAATTCATTGAAAAAAGCATCACACTCAGGATCATGTTGTATCATTGATATAATTGATGATTTTGTTGGTGATGTGCATAATTTATTTGATGATCCTACTGATTTTAAAACTGACATATCATCTAAGTGTGTAAATAAAGAATTTCAGGAAAAAGCAAGAAAGAAGAAGAAGAGACGTAGGAGAAAAGGAAGATCAAAGCTGCTTGAGAAAGGAAAAAGGTTCTTGAGTAAAATTGGACATTGTTTAATGAATGAGCCTTATGTTCCTAGAAACCACGAACAAAACACTGAGAAATCAACATGGCAACTGAAGACACACTCACGATCAAATCCAAGTGTTGAATGGTCAAGCTAATGACCAAAAATTAGCACTTCTTGGGAGGCAACCCAAGCCCTTTTTTTGTTTTTCTTATTTTGTTTAACTATTATTTTAGTTATTTGCATACTAACTTTTATTCTTCTCTTTGTAGGTGAATCAAGATTGAATTTTCTGAATTTTTCGGCGATTTTTGAATTTTTGCCCAAATTACGGCAGTACCATAATTTCTTTACGGAGCCGTATTTTTGGTCGATTTTTGAACAGAAAGTTTTTAGTATTTTTTGAAAATTACGACAGTGTCGTAACATTTTTTACGGCACCGTAATGTTTTCACAGTACTGCCGTAACGATTTTTTTGCTGCCGTATTTTCAGGTCTTTTCTTTACATAAACTTTCGTATTCTCGTGCAGATTACGGTAGTGCCATATTTTGCATCATGGTATCGTAATTTTGGTCCTTTTTCCACTTGAGAGTTTTCATATTTTTGACCAAATTACGGCAGTACCGTAAAAATATTCACGACACTGTATTTTTGAGCGATTTTCGACCAGAAGTTTCTGAGTTTTCATGCAAATTATGACGGTGCCGTATTTTTCATTACGGTACCGTATTTCTTATTTTTTTCAAAATCATGGGTTTTCTTGCGTATTACGGTACTACCGTAATTCTATTACGGTGCTGTAATTTTGCTAACCCCACTCGATTACAGTGTCGTATTTAGGGTTTTCTTCGCCCAGGTTTAGGGTTTTCATGATTTTTCGCTTGATTCAACGCCGATCTTCGATTCTTCACTTCCAAAACCCTCTTGCGAACTTTCCTAATCGATTCCCCAAGTTTTTGAACTGACTTTTGCCCTAAATCTTGAGTATTTCGAGCTCAAGCAAGCTCTGTTCTTGTTCATCTACCGAAGGTTGCCCTTTGTGATTTTAGCTCGTTCAAGCGCGGATCTAGCTTGCAACCACTTCCCATATTATCTCCAGAGGTAGAAGAAGAGTTCTCAAAGAAACTTGAAGCATCAAACAAGCTTAGAAATCCATATTCAAAGCAGATTTTCCAGTCAGCCAACCCTGCTCGACTACACTGTTCATAGTGCTTGCGATGAGGCACATGAGCAATGCTATAATCAGCCCCTTTCCAGATGCGTTGTGAAGACTAATACGCTGATATGAGAGCTTTGTGAGTATCTCCTTCCCTACTTTCTTTACTTGAGCTTTATTGAATTTATGATAGATTTATTCTCTTGTAGGGAAGGATGACTATGTCAAACTTATTGTGTCCGCTACGGATCCTCATTTTCTGATTTACTAGATATTTTGGTATTTTGATTTGGTTGTATTGATATTATGATGCTAGGTTTGAATGATTTTGAATGGTGTACTGATGTTTGGATGTTTTTGATTCGATATGGTTATATTTGATAATGTGACACTGATATTGTGAGATTTTATGACTTGTTTGCATGTAGTAAGTGATATTCTTGGTTTGAATGAAGATATTTTTGTATGAATGTTGATGAATTTTGCAATGATGTGTAGTAGGATTTTTTTTGAAAAATACAGCAAATACCATGCCAAAATTTTTTAGGAACTTTCATGCATATCAATTTCTGAAAATTGGAAATAGATTTCATATGTTGAATTTATTTCTCTGATATAATCTACTTGTTGAAAATTTTTCATTAATTGATGCATGAAATTCTAGGTAAATGCATTGTTTAATGAATGAAATCTTGAAGTGAAATAATTCTTTTAAATTAAATGAGCATATTTGCACATGTTTTTGAATTGATTGATCTAGTTGATCTTTATAATCTTTTATGTTATTTGTTGGGATGAAGAAATCCAAATCCATGAAAAAGAATAACTCCTCTACTTGGCACTGTGTAAAATTGATAGTGGGACCTAAAGACATGGGTTGAAGTCCGAAAAGAAAAAGAGAATAACTCCTCTTCTTGGCATTGTATTTACAATGGTACCAAGACAAGAGTTGAAGTTTCAATGAAAAAGTATGTATCAATATGGGTGCATGCCAAGAGAGAGTTCCATTGACATTGACTCCTCTATCTCAAGAAAATTTTTTCTATGAGATATGAGTTCTATTATGTTTGGTTATGTGACCAACATACTCTAAATTCGTCACTGGAAAAAGGGTGGTAATCGATTTAGAGAATGTCAAGGGCATATTAAAAAAGAGAAAAGAGAGAAATTTAAGTGGAAAAAGCTTTCGAAATCCTATTCCTGTAAATAAAAACATATTGGATGAAAATCTAAAACCAGATTTATTCAAGAGATTGAAATTCTTTTACTATGCACATTGCGAAATTTTATTTGATTGAATTTTTGAGTCTTAAAAGATTAAGTTCAGAGGATGATTTATTTATTTGAAATTTTGTGTGAGATCGATGAAATTTTCCATGGATGATTATATTTTAGAAATTTATTCGTCATATGAAAGTTTATAACTAGTGTTGATTTCTTTATTTGCTTGAGGACAAGCAAAGTTTGAGCCTTATGTGTTTGATGATTCTAAATTTCATAGTGTTTTTCGTACTGATTAACTAGTCTTTTGAGTCATAATCTTGCTCTTTTGCTTTATTTTTATACCCTATTTGCCAAATACTTCAGAATCTACACCTTTCTTGGTTTTTGATCAATTTCAGGTAAAAAGGGCATTATTATCACGAGTTTTCGAGCAATCTAGATGCATGGATGAATTCTTATCACCAGGGGGAGACTATATATCAAATTTCAAATCAAAACAAGTTTTCTGGCGAAATTACGGCAGCACCGTAATGAATTTTATGGCTATAATGACGAATTAAGGCACGACCATAACATTTTTCACGGTGGCATGATTCTGGGAGTTTTTGGTAAATTACGGCACTACCATAATTTTCATCACGGTGCCATAATTTCAGTCCAATTCTTTACCGAGAGTTCAGAGATTTCAGAGGCAATTACAGCACTACCGTAATATACATCACGGTGCTGTAATTTGGGACAGATTCCATACATAATATTTAGCAGTAATTATGGCACTACCGTAAAATCCATCACGGTGTCGTAATTTGCCCCCAGATTCCTGATTTTTTTGCCCGAAATTTAAAAAGATGATTTCTCGGTCTCTAGGGCACCAATTGAAGATCTATAAGAAGCGGCATGATCAGTATGAAGAGGACAGGAGGGGAGAGGGAGAAGAACAATTTTTATTAGAGATTCACAGCGAATTTTATAGAATCATCGTCGCCCTAGGGTTCCTCGATTCTCAGCCCACAGACCACCTCCGGCCACGAAATTTGAAAGGAAGCTTCGCTTGGTGAGGGAAAAGATACCCCAGAAGTTTCAGATCGAAAGGAGCCCGATCGGGGGAGGAATCAACAAAACAGTGGATGACGCCACTATTCATCGCATTTCCAGCCTATTACGGTGCTGTAATTTCGATTACAGCACTGTGTTCTGTAATTTCTTCCCTTTTCGATTTTGATCATCTGAACTATGGTTTATTGTAATCTTTTCACCATACTAGCTTAATTTTCTTATGGGACATGCGGGTGTAATTCCCTTAATTTCTTAATGACTAGATATTGATTATTTTTGTCATGATAATTTTGTTATGATAATTCTTCTTATGTGATGACTTTCCTTTAATTCCCCTTAGTTTTATAAATATCAGCATGTTTTAGAGTTTTGCAAAATAGACTAAGAGGTTGATTGTGAAATTTGGAACCCTAAAAATCATTGAGTTTGGAACTTATCGTAAGAGATTAGGTTTGTTCTTTGAATTCTGATTTTTAGTGATTTTTTTGCCATGTTGATATTTTGATTCTTTGGATTGAGTTAATGTGTTAGGTTTGATTTGAAATTGTAAAAGATTAAATTTCTGATCGCTAGAGAACCTTAAGTAGAACTTGTGATGAGTTTCAGGATGCATAAGAGTGATACTTGAGTTTCCACATGAGATGTTTGACTTAGAATTCGGATGCATGAGAGTGATCCTTGATTTCTTTGTTCAATGATTTACTTATTTTCAGCATTGGATAGATCTTGAACAAGAGTGAGGATTGGTCCATTGTATGATTGTTTGCGCGAGAGCGAGACGATCCTTTTATGAAGTAAATTAAATCTTTATCGTAATGAAATTTGACTGAAAGTTTTTATTTCCTTCTAGTCATTAGAATTAAGGTGGATGAACCCCTAGTTCCAGTTTCCTTCTCTGATAATTTTCCGTGCATTTTTCGATCGTTAGTTTCGTCATATTCGAATTGCCTAGCTAGTGAAAAATCGATTATTCGGTACTTGGCAGACAAGGTCTCTGTGGTTCGATATCTTTTTATTACTTCGAGTATCCGTGCACTTGCGGACATACAATAGTGACACACTTGTTCAATCTAATATTAGTTTGGCAAAGAGACTGTAATGCATCGGTACCTTATTGCGATAATGGGGATATTGATGTCGATATCTATTCCGATGACTTGGGTAGTAGTGATGCACTGCTAGGTGCCACTCACTGCTTGTGATGACTTTAGTTCGTCACTGCCAACATCAGAGGAACCTACAGGGTCAGACACCTTGATACTCGAGTTCTCGTATTGATGAGTTAGTACCTCATTAGGCATGCCTAGCCAACCATGCCTCTTCCTTGGATGGAATGCTTGCCTCTATGGCAAGGCTTGAGTTGCATATGTGTTTATGGACTTGTATGGCAAGTCCTAGGCGCATATGGTAGATGGGTAGAGTTTTATGGTGAAGGCTTGAAGTCTTTCCTTATCTCTAACCCTAATTGATCTTCCCCTTTACCCTAGCCGCATATCTCATCATGTAATGCACCTATATACCTTGTCTTGCCGCCCCTTGCTAGTAAGAAATATAATACATGCGAGAGCATCATCCAAAGGTGATGAGAGCAAGAGTTCTATTGGCGCAAGTTCTTCCATAGCCGCAAGCTTTCTTCTCCTTCTCCTCTTGGCGCAAGGATAGCTAGAGCTTGGCGGCATCATCTCCTTCTTCTCCTTCTTGATGCATCCTTTCCTCAAGGTGGCGCATGTGGTGTAGGAGACACTTTAAGACATGGATCTTCTTCCCGAGGCTAGCACCTGGCGTGGAAGAAGAGGACTCGAGCATCGGCTATGTGTGAGACTGCAGAGGGTGTACGCTTGGGCGCCTACATCGGCATTGCTCTTCATTGCTCTGAGGTACTTTCTCCTTACATTGTGTTGACCCCCTCACTTGTATCGATCCTCTAGGTTTTTGGGACTAGCCTGTGATAGCAGCGTACCGCAAGTGCACGGTCTATCACGTAATAAGAAAGTATCGATCCCACAGGGACTAGGAGTCAAGTACTAACTGATCAATTAACCAATAGCTAGGTGATCAAATAAATGTAGGAGTGTCACTAAAATCCTAATGCAAAAAAGTAAACTAAAGCAAGTCAAATGCAGAATAAGGAACAAGTAGGTTCTGAAGATCTTAAGAGAGAATCGGGGTTTTGAGTTTCACCACACTGAAGCATGAAAGAAAGTTAATGCTGATGTTTTAAATATGTTTTACCTATGTTCTTAAGGTAATCCTTCCTACAATATAGACTCATTCCTCTTAGGCCATGGTCCGGTATCTAACTTAACCCAAGTCTCCTACTCCTGTGGCTTACTGGGTTAAGCAGATCCAATGGGTTCTATGAAGAATTATTATTCCTCGAGTGATTTCGACAACTCTCATGGTTCCAGTCTAAGGGGATTCGACGTTGTGGTTCACCTCTCAGTCCTTCTCACAACGTCTAAAACACAAATAGGTTTGGCCAGTACATAGTCATGGATTAAAACTTATTAAACATGAATAAGAACGAAGACAAATTTGAGTAATGTATAAATCAAACATTAATAATCAACATTTTTACAGTGGGCTACGCCCAAACCCCGAAAATAGGCTTACGCTACTGTATACATCGTTAAATACATGAAATTTCTCAAACAAATTAGATCAAACTAGAGAGAAGGGTATATCCTTGATGGAATAGGGTAGAGAATGATCCTCAGCCTTGAAACAAGGGAGAAATCAAGCCAAAATAGTCCCGCTGTCAAGAAAATCGCCCGAAACACTAGTTGTCGCCCTTCCTCCCAGTTCTCTCCAACTGCCGCACCAAATCACGTGATTCCAGTCCCCAATTGTCGGTTGCTAAGTTAGGAAGGTCTCCCTCAAATTTCAGCAAATTGCGCTCTAGAAATAGTAAGAAATGAGCGAAAAATCGAACGGGTGTCGAACAGGCAAAACCATTCACGGCCGTGCATGGATGCACGACCATGCCCGTGACGACTCGACAAACTTCAATTTCTAGAAAAATAACTCTTCACAGCCATGCATGGGTTCACGGGTGTGCCCGTGAACATTTTGTCGAATTATGGAAAAATCGGCCGAGTCCTTCACGGTCATGCATGGATGCATAGGCATGCCTGTGAATGGCTCGGCGCAGTCTGGGAAAGCAGGCTCATACACAGCCATGCACGGCTATGCTCTTGAAGAGCGTAGAAAACTCTGTTTGAGCTGAAATTTGACGTGTAGCTTCGTCTCATCATGAGTGAACATCCAATATCTTCATATCTTCCAAATTCCACCAATTTTAAGGCGAAATCCCTATAATTCAATAAAACCAAGGAAAAGTGAAGATTCTGAATAATACAAATCATTTAGGCAAACAAATGAGATAAAGCATGCATTTTACTCCAAAATAATAATAAAATTAAGCCACGATATATCATATATATATGCATGATATCAAAATACATCGGACTTAAAGTTTTGCTTGTCCTCAAGCAATTGAATTGTCTAGAACACAGTGATGAAATAAAATGAAGAATCTCAGTCAACTTTGGTAAATCTAACAAGGTTATAGTTTAGTCACAGCAAGTCTCAAGTTATAATGCAGTGTTGAAAGCAAATTAAATCAACTATTATTAATACAATTCATTGAAGTGTGCAAAGTTGACAATATCAATAACCTTTTCAACACATCTCATATAAATGCTATCTTTGATTAAGCATTCACAAATCAAATGATTGTATATCAAGTCATGAGAAAATAGCATCGGTGCCACATAGTACCTATGTGGTGCCCTTTTTTTAATTTAGAAAACAGTGCCAAACCAGAGGAGTGAGAGCACCTTGGCTTTGGTACCACCGCCATTATTTCAACTCTGGAGATAGTGCCAAGCATGATTGATAATGAACTTAGGTACCACTATCCCTTTTTTTTATTATAATGCTAAGAACAGTGCCAAGTGGAAGTACTATGTACAAAAACACTTAGTACTACTATTATTATTTTTTATTCCCATGACAAAAATGTACAACTAATGGTGGAATTTATGAAGCAAGATACACAAATCATATCACATTTGATGCATGTTAAGGTGAAGATCGAGACGACAAGTACACTTCTCATGAATGAACAATAATGAATTGAGTTAATTAAGCTTCAACTGCATCAAACAAAAAGCTAAGTGTGCAGACCATAACCAATATAGATTCCAAAGCATGCAAAATTCTCATCTCGATCAATCAAGTACTCAAAAAACAAGTCAATCCCAAAGGCAAAGCAAATATCATAGATACGGGGTGGGCTAGACACCTAAGATATTGAAACTAGAAGAAAAGTAAAGTCATGCAAAAAGGGAAATGATAATCTGACAAAAAGAAACTAACAAAAGTTGACAAAGGAAAACCAACAATTGAAATGAAACTACTAGTAACATAGTAGCTGACCAAGTGATGGTGAAACCAAAGCGCTCATCCCAACGCCGATGCAGCCACTACTGAAGCTCCTGGATGGATGTCAAAATGGTAGACTGGACCTGTCCCTGATGTCCTACCTTGGTCTCGAGGTCTCGTAGCTGTGCTAGTGCATCAATAACAGTATACTGGGTATCGTCCTAAGCATCCCGGACAAAATTGATAATAGCCTCCATGCGATCAAGTTGGGTGGTGGGTCGCTAAGAAGGCTGTGTTGAGGCGGACTCCATGAAGCACGGCCCAGTGGAATAGTAACTCAGAAGCTTGCACAAGACCATCAGACTCCCCTCGGCCGAAGATAGTATGTGCAAGGACTCGATGCACATACTTTAGAACTGGATTGCCAAGGAAGGTAGCTCTAGCTGTCCTAGTAGCAAAAGGCTGGGTATTGGTGAGAAGCTCCCAGAAAGTGCTAGTATTAAACTCATTCGGGATCAACCACATCCTGTTAGTAGGAAAACTGTATATCTGGTTCAGCTCAGAAAGAGTGAGGATGAACTCTGTGTTGTTGAGCCGGAAGGAGAGACTTCCATCATCATCATCAGTGTGGATATTGGCATGAAACTCCATGGATGATAGGAACTCTAACACTATAGGAATGTATGTAGGGTAGGAGATTGTGAAGAACTGATCCCAACCCACATGCTGGAAGAGCCACTGGACATCATCATGAAAACCCAATGTATTTAGCGTTGCATGATCAAGATATCTAGCGGTGATCACTTGCTGGTGCATCAAGGCATTCAGTTTAGCCATATGCTCTGGATCATGGCAAAGAATGTTGTATGGCGTAGGTGGCGGAACAGGTGGTGATTGTGCGGCGGCAGCGCTGGAAGAAAAAGCTCAACGTTTGGATGTGACTTGCATGCGTCAAGACATGCTGGCGGCTAGAAACACACATGAGACAAGAGGAGAAGGCGTATGTGTCATCGGAGGTGCTAGTGGTCGAGCGGAGAGGTCACTGGCAACAGATCTGCAGGCGGCGGCGGGAAACAAAGAAGAGACGGCAATGCATCAGAAAGCTGTAATCGGCGCCAGAAATTGGTGAGGAAGAGTCACCAGAGTCTGACAGAGCTGATGGAGGGTGGTCGGAGTTCAATCTGGCACCGAAGGTGGCAGATCGGAGCGGCGGTGGTGCGGCTAGGGTTTGTTGCACGTGTATGTAAGGGGGCATGTACTCAACATCTTTTTAAAGCAGATGAAGCATGACCGTGTATCAGTACACGGGTGCGCCCATGTAAGCCTCCTCGCAAAATAGCTCAGATGTCCACTTGCTCATCACAGCCGTGAACCGATGCACGGGCACTCCCATGCATGCCTCGGCACAAACTGTTAATTGCTTTCACGACCGTGTGTCTCTTCACACCCCTGCCCATGATCGTGTCGGCGCACTTCGTAGAAAAGCTTAACGAGCCTTTCACAGCTGTGCATGGATGCACGGGTGCGACCATGAACGGCTCGCAAGTACCTGAAAAATTTCAGAAAAAATATCATCAGTTGGGTATTACCTAGAAAGCATAGATATGAAAGAAAATTGAAAAACTACTAAGGCTAAACAATGAAAATAAATAAGAAACTAAAAGTCTAAACAAGAGGTTGGGCTGCCTCCCAACGAGAGCTTCTTTAAGGTCACTAGCTTGACCATAGAGGAATGTCATGGTGTTCCTAGTGTAGCAGAGGCGAAGTAAATGGCATGGAGCCTCTGCTTTCGTCGTCGCCCAAAAATTGCACCTATTAAAATAAGCGTAAGATATAAAAAGTTTCTTTACAAATGTTTTAGCAGAACATGGGACAGTAGATTGGTAAAACTCAGGAGCTTTCTCAGTATCGTTCAAAACTTTGTCTACAAGCTCTTCTAGTGTTCTCTTCCTCAAGTTAACTCATGTGGCCTCTTCAGTTGACATCATCATAGCCACCATCCCATCCTCTTTCAGACCAACAGAGTCATCGGGCCTATCTTAGAAATGCTCCAGAAAAGTATCTGGGAAAAAGTCCATCTTGCCTCTTGACTATGCAATATTCCCTTCCATCACCGCTGCACTCCAACTGGAACTTGAAAAAGAAAATTCTTTAGTATTGACAGAAAGACTGAATGATAAAATATTCTCATCAATGCTAAAGGTCATCGTTCTGTATGAGGCATCGATCATGGCTCCGATTGTAGCAAGGAACGGTCTGCCCAATATGAGAGGGAAAGTAGAATTCTCTGTCATGTCTAGAACCATAAAATCTACTAGAATAAAGAATCCTTTGATTTGGAGAGGCACATTCTCAGCAATTCCAAGTGGGTGAAGTCTAGAACTATTGGTAAGTTGAAGAACTTTAGATGTTGATTTAAGACTTCCTAAGTCTAATTTTCTGAAGGTGGGGAGCGACATGATGCTGACGCCAGCACCCAAATCCAAGAGTGCCTTATCAAATGTAGTACTGCCAATCATGCATGGTATATCAAAACTTTCAGAGTCTTCGCATTTGAGGGATGACTGATTTTGCATCCAAGCTGAAAGGTCTTTAGTCATCACTACTGTCGTTCTATTGTCTGTAGCTTCTGGATAAGACTTCTCCTTTTGATTATTAGACTCCTCTTCTTCATTATCAACATTCTCAGCTTCGGAGTCTTCTAATTGCTCATCACCATCTACCATGATGGCATTGCAGTGGTCCGTCGGATTTGCTTTTGGTTGAGCAAGAAGCAAGCCCGCAGCTCTTGAAGATGAATTGGTGATAGCCTTCCGCAAGTGTACGGAATTATCGAAGTAATAAAAAGATTATCGTTCCCAATGAGGATCTGGCGGTCAAGTACCGATTACACGATAGATCTATATCTAAACGATTCAAAATGTGATTTTGTTTTGTTTGGACACTTCAAAGTACGAAAAGAAGCAAAAGCGAGCATTCAGGTAAAAATCAATATGGAGAAAATCAGGATTTGGGGTTTCACAACGCTGACGATTATGAATTTAATAAAAATAAATCTTTGATCAGAAAATTATAGTTTTGAAAGGAATTTTTCCTAAGATACAGATTACCTCTTCTCGAAGCGTAATCCAACATCTATTTACATTAATTCCCTACTCTCGTGACAATTAACATAAATAGACTCATTAAATTCTATAAAAAACCTTGGAATCCTTCAAACGAATCCAAACTACTCTCATGATTGGATTCGTAGATTTGAAAAGAATAGTTCCGACATTACGATTCACCTCTCTGTCCTTCTCACAACGTCTAAGACGTAAAGATACTTGATCAGGGTAAATTACGGAATAGACATAATTCTAATCAAATCAAATCTATAAAATTCATGTCAAAGATTTAAACAACAAGTTTAATTCATAAATCATTCAACGGGCTACTTCCCAAATCCCAAATAATATTTACACATTCATGTTCAAAGCAAACAGCATGTTCATCGATGAATTCAACATGTAATCTCTCTAAAATAATGCAAAGAGACATTAGGAAAGTAATTAGAACTCTTCCCCTTGATCTGGTGATGAAGATGAAGCATCAAATCCCGTCCTTTACGTGATCTCTTGCCAAAATTTTGCCCTAAAACTGATTTCTGCCACCGCCGCTACAGCCGTTCATTTTCGTGCCTAGAAGCCCCCGAAACCCTTCCAAAATCCTTCCTTTTATAGTCTAATCAGTATAGAACTCATCTAGGAAAGTTTCTGGAGTGTTTGGTTCAATTATGGTTCAATTTGGTGTCGAATCAAATGAAAAACGGAAAGGGCGGACGTTTTCAGGGTCTGTAATGTATTTACGGCTGTGGCCGTAATTCTGTCTGTGAATAAGCCTTTTTTGTACATAAAAAGTTTCACGGTCCGTGATGGATTCACGGCCTCACCCGTGAAAGTTTCTGTGTATATTTTAACTTAGCCATTTTTTTGCCCTTTGAACATCAGATTTATGGCCGGCCCCAAAATTACGGCCAGGGACGTAAAAGTCACAATCTTCACTATTTTCGCTCTAAATTTGACGTGTAAGCTCGTGATCTCCTCGGGAATCGTATTATGGCTTCAAAACTCTCGAAATCCATCATTTTTATGCCATTTTACCTATATTTTCAATAAAATTAAGAAAAGTGAAGATTCTGTGCAAGTGAAGTAAAAAACACTAAAAATTATATAAAATCATTCAATTAAGCCCAAAATATCATGTAAAATATAGGCAAAAACATGATGTAAATGCAACACATCAATTGGTCTGCTGGGTTAACTGTGTGATCTGAGTCTCCAATATTTTTGAGTGTATGGACATAGAGTCCACCTTCAAATTCAGCTAGCGAATATGCTCTAATTATTGCATAACAAGCATAATACAATGTAGTGGAAAATAAAAGAATTTCATTCCCTATCAAGGATACATGTGAAGGATAAACCAATTAGTTAAAATTTTGATTGATTCCTTGTAGTGAGAGTAAGTAGGTGTCTCACCACTACGATATCCACACATGATCGGTGGAATCTCCCTATTTACTCCCTAGTACTAAATTAGAGAGTAAAGACTTTCTTATGTGTAGCGAGAACAAGTAGGCATCTCATTTCATTGGTATCACATGGGTAAGGAGGAGGCAACACACCATGAAAATTATTTTTTTTTTCTATTATTAATGTTGTATTCCCTAAGCATAATGATGTCCCTTTTTTATGTAAGTGTGGCATGCATTATTAGAGTTTATATGTGATGTTGCCTCCAAAGGAATGGTGCGACCTCACATGTTTAAATAAGTAACACATAGGGTTAGGGCTTCAAGCATCAATTTTTTAAAATTTTAGGTACTTTCTTCATATGTGCCAGTCTAGGTGTCCAGTCTCAAATGTGAGACTTATTTTAATATTTGACTTAAACTCTTTAATTCGATTATGTAAAAAAAATATCATATTTATGATTTGAAATAAAGACTTATTGTCACTTGATAATCTATGTTATCTACGTCATAAGAATGTTGAAATTCAACAAAATATTCCTATGATAATATTTTTGTGTAGTTTAATGCAAATGTCCTTCGTATCTAATTTAAACTTATGTTATAAACATGTCAAACTTATATAATTTAATCATTACTCTTGATTTTAAAGTAGATTAATATAACAAAATCAATGTATAATATCGATTTATTTAAGCATAACAATATATTTTTAGTCTTACTTGATCAAAACCCAATTATAACTTTTATGATAATTCAATTTTAGGTAATGTTATAGTATACCAAAACATATGACTAATCGTATAGGATTTATAGTGACCTAAGTATAAGAATGAGAAACCATTATTATAATGAGAATTCTTATGACACTCAATTTTTTTTAAATAAAATCTCTCATAGATTGATGAACTTTTCGAAACATAGTAGCACATGCACTTTTCGAAACACATGCAGTAAATGGGACACGTTTTAGGTTAAAAAAAGTTGACATCATCAACCAAACCGAACTCTACCCAAATAGAAACTACCCAAGTGGTAGCTAATTATTAAACCCACGAGCACAGAATCATTTATTAGATTTGTTAGTCAGATGACAATTACAGACAAAGAATAAGAAGCCATAATAAATATGAAGCCTAGCATACTTTATGAGGGAGGGTGGCTCCTACAGCATCCCAGGCTCTCAGCTGCCTCTCGTAAGCTTATCATGTTTCCACTTTGACCACAAAAAGTTAATGAAAAGGCCAAACTTCACATCTTAATTGATGTTGACGTCCCAGAGATTTTGAATAAGAACAAAGGATGAGTGGTGTTGATTTATCAACCAGATCTTAACCTATTCAAAGGCCACAGTAGAGCGTAGAAACTTGATGGTCTAGAACAAGTCACATCTTTTGAGATGGCATACACGTTAAGCAACACATTTCTTTTCTTTTTACAGAAGCAATACAATTTGAGTCCTGATTCCTTCACAGCCAAGCTCCAAACTTCAGAAGAGAGGAATAAGCTGAAATATTAAACATATAACTTTATCATGGGAAGTGTGACCTAGACATGAAATATTTACCTAGAATTGTACAATCAAAGTCTTATCAATCATATCAAGTGCACCAATGAGTGGAAACAAGAACACAAGTATTGGTTCACATCCTCTGATGTAAAGAAACATGCAGGGTATAAAAAGGTTTAGATGACATAAAACAGTTTAATGAGTTGATAAGATTCAAACTAGAACTCGAAAATGGGCCTCAAGCAAGACCAAAGAACAAAGATTAATATGTAAGAACTACAAACTTCATGTACGGATGACACTAATTATCATCTCACTTCTTTTAATGAAGTTAAAATCAAACAAAGGAAAACAGTCGATAATGGTGGTTAGCATTTGACCGCACTATACAAAATCGAGATAAAAGGACGGACATCTTTTTGTACAGTCGTCTTCTTCCCTACAATGTTATGTGCGCAGTAGTCCCCCTCTGTACTTCACGTCAAAATGCTGGTAGGCTATAACCAATAAGCTCGTGTTACCTGCACCTTCTCATCATTTATTTTCCTTTCGTACTCTTTCCAATTCCCAAACATATGAGTTGCGCACACCGTTGAACAGCGGGCTTTAGACAGGACGGAGGAGCTGAGCCCTCTTGTTCCAGAATCCTACGCAAAGGAGGCTTCTGAATTTCTGTTGCAGTCAGCGAGGGAGCAGCATCGTTCCTTCCAGCATCAGTTAGCCAACTGTTGTACGGTCGAGCGTTTCACCTCTTCTCAGGCTGCCAGCAGTTAGGTAAATTGTCATTTCCTGATGGAACAAATTATGATCCTATGAGAATTCAAAGTTTGATATGCTGCAATTAATATTTCCAAGAGACTTGTGAGACGATGAGATTACCAGCTGCAGGCTTCTGATCAGCTGAGGGCTTCACGGAAAACTGCGTTAGAGGCATGTAAGGAAAAGTAGCAGAAATCGGAGGGCGAGGAGAGCCGGAGGCAGACTGACCAGCAACAGCGAGCTGAGCAGCGTTGAGAAAGCTAGTCTGAGGCAAGCCTTTCACATTATTTGCTGCAGCTGCAGTGTTGGCAGACATGGCCTTTGCCGGATCATGTGTGGTAGGAACACCGTTAAGTGCAAGCGCTGAGGGACCGCAAAGGGAGTTGTGTTGCTGTTGCTGCTGCGCGTGAGTTGGCCGTGTTTGTTCTGTCTGGCATTTCTGATAATATTGCGCAGAAGCATTAGATTGGGCACATTGGACTTGCTGCAAGTGGGGATTAGAGAAGAGGAGTTGAGCCTCAGAGAAGGCTTGCTGCTTCGATTGTTGCTGCTGCTTAGTGCCTGAGTTGGCGGCAGATACTTTTTGAGGGTGCCCTAGAATGGATGGCATGTTTGGGTTACTCGCATTAGACTTTGAGCTAGAGCTTGATGATTGCTTTCCTGCTGACGATTGCGGTAGCAAAATAGCTGAGGTGTGAGAACCGGGCTTTGCACTGGCAGATGGACTAGAGCCGCCACCAGCACTCTTAGAGATTGAATTTGAGGGTGAAGCAACAGCAATGGCGGCAGATGATGGAGATGGACTGCCACATGCTCCAGAAAGGAGGCCTGGAGCCACCACTTTATTTGTGTTAATGCCGAATGATATCTGGGTCTGGTGGCTTTGGGCAGGAAGGGGCTGCTGTGATGTTCTGCCTTGCAATTGAAGAACGTTAGTCTTCGCCAATGGACCAGGTGTTAGTACAGAAGGATCTGCAACTCTTCCAGCAGATGGCTTACCCTGAGGCCATTGGATACTACTTCCACCTTGTACAAGAGCTTGAGAAAATCCTGTTAGAGTATGGGGAAATTTTGTAGTTGTAGAAGCTCCAGACTCAGAGTGGGTACTTGTATTAGTGCCCAAGGCTGAGGGCTTTGGGCGAGCCGATGTGAAATTTTGCTGCATTTGCATCTGTTGCTGCTGATGCTTAGGAATATGAATTAGATGTTGCTGGTGGGGTAAATTGGCAGCAGCGGTTGTAGCTGCGTAACCAGCTGTAGCTGAAGTTGAAGCAGCAGTAGGTCTAGTGCCATTTGCAGGAGGCTGAATGAGACTTACAGATCGGGAAGACATATCAATCAAATTGTTATTGAAGACGGATGAGATGGGAGATTCACCATCCGCTTTTCCGAATGAAAGGGAATGCTGCATAGGCTTGCTAGCTTTCCTGTCCTCTTCAACAGTCATATTTGTGTTGATAGACTCTCTAGCTAGAGATTTTCCATCCTCTGATACTTGAACCTTCTTTTGCTCTGTTGCTTGCGGAGTGCCAGCAACTGCAGCTGGTGCCATCTGGTAGTAACCATGCCTAGAAGTATCAGGAAGGCTCTGTAAAATGGCATGATTCTGGGCCATTGAAGAAAAATCTAGACCAGGCGGTGTATTTACAGGCCCGCCAAAGGATGCAAAGGGTACTGTAAAAGCTTGAGGCATTAGCTCAACCTTCATGTTCTGCTTCGGTTGTGTCTGCTGATAGATTGTCAGCTTATCAGCATGACCCCCACCACTCCCCATTTGCATGGCAGCTGCAGCAGTAGATATGAAGGCTAAGTTCTGAGGATGAAATGGCACAGAAGTCGATTGGTAGGAGAAGCCCTTCTGAGATTGGGAAATCGTACCATCAGCAGGGGGTGGATTATCATCCATTGCCTTGTTGCCCTCCTTAGGACGAGCTTGCTGTGCTAGCAGGTCTTGCCGCTGATTAGTGTTTGGAAAGCTGTTATTGCTTTGCTGTGAATGTTTCTGCGAGGAGGAGCAACTCAAGGTGCTAGGATTCTGGTGGTTTTGTTGGGCAAGTGGTAGTGATCCTGCTGGTTGCTGCTGCGGCGGTCGTAGTTGTGATGCTTGAAGCATATGCGAAGGGTAAAAGAAGGGCATTGCTTGAGCATTACTTGCTCCACGAAAGGGTGGCCCTGTGAACGGGGCAGGTATGGGAAAAGAATATCCACTGTTTTGCAGAAAGGCCACGTACTGCGCGTCATTAGACGGCAAACCAGCAAAACTCAAGTTCACAGAAGTGGCTGATCCACCACCTACACCGCTCCCCACAGCACAACTCATGGCACTAGATGTGCGCACCTCAGCACCCGAGCCTGGTGATTTTGCTCCACCTGTTCTATTAACAGCGGCAGCGGCAGCAGCCTGCTGCTGATTTATAGGGAAAATAAATGTAGGACCCTGCTAAATAAATAAATCGTTAGTTTTTCTCAAGATCTCCAGACGTAGCAAAACAAACAAGCATTTGGTTCTTTTTAACCTTCAATTAATAAAGGACAACAATAACAGGTGAAGAGAATACTTACTGGTATATTACTTGCCGATACAGGCTGAGGCATCTGCTGGAGAATTACTTGCTTTCTCTGGGCAGCTTCCATAATTGAATTATTAGCTTGTAGCATTTTGTCCTCCGGCGTACTGCTGTTGAACGATGCAGTCAATGGTGGTGCCCCTTTTGTGTCTTGCAATGGGCCAGCATTTGAGCCTAGGAATCCTCCTTGCAACGAGTTTACAGCAAGAGCAGTGTCGTGAGATGAAACTCCATTGGGACTGTAAGGCTTGGCGCCGTAGAATGGTGCTGCAGCAGTCCAGAAAGAATTCATCTTTACAAATTTCTGGTGGTTGAATATCATCTGGGCGATGTAGCCATGTGTAGCGCAACGCTTTGTGCGAGGATGCATTTGCATCATTGGTGGAACCTGAAAAGTTATGAGACCCTGAGATTAGTAAGAGAGTGAATGAATTAATGAGAGAAAGAGAGAGATGGAAACTGGGAGAAGAAGAAACCTGCAAGGAACTGGAAGGACCTGCGGTTCCATCCATTGCAACAACAGCTTGCAAAGCCGGAACTTGACCCATGTACCTGAGGAAGAAAGACAATTAATCCTCCAACCAATTCCGAAGTTCAAGACCGAGAAAAAGATCACTGCTCACCCGTAAGGAGGGAAACCCCCTGCCCACGCTCCAACTGTCAATGGCACATGCAGCGAGGATGCTGATCCAAAAGCCAGAAAAGGAAACAGATCTTGAGTCAGGTATCCAGATGTCTCAAATAAGAATGAATGAACTCTGAGAATGTAATTACCAGTTTTGTCCTGTTTGGAATCGGCTTTAGGATCTTTTGCGTGCTGCTTATGAGATTGCATTTTATCCAAGCCCGCATCATCCTTCTTTGGCTTCTCTACATGGAATTGAAAATCCAGGTTCTGCTTAGCGACTGTTTGCTTCTTCACTTCAGTATCTTTCTGAACAGACTTCTCAATCTGTTGTTCATCTCTGATGACTGCACTTTCTGCAAGCTTTTCTTCTGCCTTTTCCTTGTTCACTTGCAATGTCTAACCAGGATATGAGAAAAAAATTAGCACAAGTCAGACTAACTTTCGCAAACATATGGCCTAATTTTCAGCGGGGTAATTCATACCATTTCAGTGTCTGGGCCCAGTGAACTGAGATCAGGGTCAAAGTCATCCCTATCTGGAGATAACTTCCCCGGAGGAGGAGCCTGCAATAAACACACATGTTCCTTCGATTAAGTTACTGTCGAACTGCCAAAGATGCTCAGAAAGCAAGCTCGCTCACCATCAGATCAATTTTAAACTTTTCCTCCTTGTGGCAATCGGACGCTCTGTGATATTGCGAATAGTTTACTAATTAATTAACTCATGATTTTTTCCAGTAAAAAAATAAACATCAAATCAAATCTTACATCTTTCTTGCGGCGGTTTCAGAGCGATTGACATCCACGTCTCCTTTTGCAGAAGAGACGAGCTCTACCTTACTTTCCACCTTGTCTCCGGCAGTCGCCGCTCCTGTCACTTGATGCAAATCTTGAATTTTATTCTTCTCAGCCATGGCCAACTCCTGCTGTTGTACATCCGAGAGTCCAGCCTGAGAAAGCACAACGTCAACTGACCCACCTCCATTTTTGACAGCAGGATTTGCGCCGCTCTTTTCCGATCTTGGGGATGAAGCTTCCGGCTTGCCCTGGCTGTCCGGATCCATTTTGGCTACAGAAGGTGAAGATAAGCTTGAAAGATTGTGTAATCCCACCGGACTCGTGGGACTTTCTTCCTCGAATTTAACAGGCCTTGGCCTTTTTCTCTTCGGAGCTGCACAAGCAACAACAAAATGAGTGAAGAAACAATTTTGGGTAGAAGAAAGGGCAACGACAGATTTCAAGACAAAACCCACCAATCGTAGACGACAGAGCAGGATTAGAGGATGAATTGGTCGAAGGAAGAGCAGGTTGATAAGCTGCCGGAGATGAGCTTCGCGACGAAACTCTTGATTTAGTTTCATTGCCGAATCCACCGTCCTCATCCCTTGAATCCAATTTGTGGCTTTCCTGCTTTGGAAGACATTCGAATTGCCTTGTCATCCCAAACAAAACCTCGGCGACCTCAATTTCGATCTCATCTTGACTCAAAGATGCCGTTTTGGAGGTCTTTGACGGCCGTTCTTTGGCTGAGCTGATCGGCTTCTGAAGCCATATGATAACAAACAAAACAAATAATCTGTCAATCATCTAAAACAAAGTGAGAACACAGACGAAGAAGAATATGTCACTCGATTCCCCGCACCATCTTCCTCCGAAGGGACCCGTTGAATAAAGTCGGTGAAAGTTGCACGGTGGAAGCCGGACTCATCCTCGACGGAGATGTGGAAGCCTGCCGGGTGATCTGCTCCCCGGTTCCACCGCCACCGCCAGAGGCTGAATGTTCATGTGGTCTTTTCGTAGATGCTGCAGAACCAGCAAGAGAAGAAAAGGATTAAAGATAAAAAGTACGAAAAAAGAAAGCATTTTTCGGTCCTCCCAGTATTTATCCCAATTCCTCCCCTCCCCACATGCTCCTACCTGAACGAGCTTTTCTAGGCACCGGAACGCCGATCATCTCATCTGCCTTCCACTTCACAGCCTTGGCCGGAAAACTTTTCCGCGGCAGCTGCTGATGCTGATGGTGCTGAAGGTGATTGTGCAGGTGGTTCTGCTGCGGGGAAGAAGCTGCCGCAGCCGCACCGACCGTCGACAGCGGAGGAGAGAGCGGTGGTAGCCGGAGCGGAACCGACAGATCCTCGTCCTCGTCCTCATCGTCCTGGTCCATGCTCTCTTCAGAGCTCTCATCGCCTTCATCTCTGTCTCTATTACTCGCGTGAAGCATCCTCTCCCCTCTTCTTCTCCTGCTCCGGCTAGATCTGTCACGATCTCGGTCTTTCTTGGTTCCTCTATCCCGCAGCCTCGAAGTCTCCTGAATCTCCATCCTCCCATCCACCTCTGCCACCACATGAGTAACCGAAAAACAAAAACAAGCGTTAAAAGCTAAGACGGAAAAAACATAGATAACAGGATTCCATATTCCGAAACAAACCAGGCGATTCTCTGAAGCTATTGCTGTTCCGCTGCCTTCTCCTCGACAGCCCTACGCCGCCACCATTAGACGCTGACGCCGCCGCCATAGTCCCTCTCCTCGCCTCCCGATTCCTCTCCATCTCTCCACCTCAATCGATCAGATCAAAAGCTTCTCCTCATCCTCCCGGAGCTCCCCCCACACCAGATCTTCCCTATCCCGCAACCGCCCCACTTCCCGTCCAAAAATCCTCAGGATTCACAGCCCTTCCACCCGACCAGATCGCTTAATCTCGCAGGAATCCTTTCTGGTCCTCAAATTGCAGGGATTCTTCCTGCCAGATCTCGCTCCCTCTACCTCTTCCCCCGTCCTCTTCCTCTCTCTATCCCCTACTTTTTACACACAATTCATCGGCACTTCTCTCTCTCCCTCTCTCTCTCTTTATGGTTTGCTATCCTCGCCCCCCTCAGCTGCCCCATCCGCCCTCCCTCGTCTTTTGTCATTTGCGGCGCCTCCCCTGATGCCGCATCCGACGGTCCAGATCTTCCCTCGTACACCCACTCTTAACTCCCGCTGTCCGATCCCATTCTCGTATCAGACGACCTTGACATTGCGGTGCCACCGTGGCGATGTTTTACCCGTGCGATCCGATTCGGTTGCGGACGCGCGGACCGGGCATTCCGGTCAAATTTTATATTTATTTTTTAATTCTGATTTTTATATTTATTTACTCTTTTGAGTCTAAAATTATTTTTTTTAATTCAGAAAACATCTAATCCGTTCGTGCCCACTCCTAAATATAACCGACACGTGCCCGTACTCGCCGAGTAAATCGCCACGATTCTGATTTCTCCTCCGTCCCGCACTGGCTGCAACCAGTCGGACCCCGGGGGGGTGAATATGGCGCATAAGTTTCCTCTTGCGAACGTCCGTACCGCCTTGCCGCACTCGCCGGCGATGCCCACGTGGAAAGCGCGAGCCAGGCGAGGGGACGACCTCGATCGCAAGAGTCGTCTGCGCGAGGCGGAATCTGCCGTTGGATCCAGGCGCTTATTTGGTCGGGGTAGGATCCCGTGCCGAGCTGGCGTCTTCCGGGGCACGTGCTTCGGCCTCCCGGACCTAGTCTGGGCAGTTGGCGCGGTTAGATCGGACGGTTGAGAGGTGCTTCGATGATGATTTGGTTACGCGCGAGGAAGCCGGTGGCGTCCTCCGTCCCCTCTAGTCGTGCGCACACGCTGTCGTGAGCGGCCACGTGGCTAGCAATGGAGCCACCCGGGCCCACCTCGCACCATGCCACCACCACCCGCTGCTTCGATTAGATTGATTACTAAGTTATTTAAAATTAAAATATTTTTTTATTGCACGTACTTTTTATTAATAAAGAAAAAGAGTATGCGGTCGTTCTTTGCGTGTGCGGTGGGACCCGCAAAGCGTTGTCTTCGTGTGCGCATATACCGGCAACCGGAAATCCTCGAGATGAAAGCTTTTGACGTGGAGTAAAGTGATTTGATTTAACCAAATTACCCTCGTAAGGTAGCGAATGGTTGGTATCTGTTCAATTCAAATGGAAAAGCAAAGAATTTTTTATTATTTTTTTTTTTGGAAATGTAGGATATTTATCAATTACCATTAAATAATTTAACGGCTCTTCAAGGATCCCACTATTTTTATTGGCGTCTCCTCTTGCTCCGGCGTCTCCGGACTGGACCAACGTGGTTCCAACGGGCGTGGGTTTCGTGCATAGACACTGTGCGTGCGTCTGCGGCGTCATCTCCCCTCCTTCGAGTCCCTTCGCCGGAGTGCTACTGGGTTTGGCCGGGCGATGCTCCGGCGAGCCTCGGGCAGGTTTCCGGTGTGCTTCGACTGCTGTTGTGTCCGCAAGTGCATGGATACTCGAAGTAATAAAGAAAGATATCGAACCACAAAGATCTCGTTGTCAAGTACTGAATAATTGAGTTCTTACTATCTAGGCAATCGAAACTATGCAAGTGAACTAATGAAAGCTAACGAAAATATTAGGAGAGAGATTGGGACTAGGGTTTCATCCTCTTTAATTTCTATGACTAGATATAAATAGTAGTTCGTCAGTTTAATTTTATCATAATAAAAATATAATTTACTTAATAAAAGGATCATCTCACTTTTGTGCAGACAATCATGCAGGGACCGATCTTCGCTTTCACACAAGTTTTATCTCAAGCTGAAAATAAGTAATCATCAATCAAAGAACTCAAAGATTACTTTCATGCATCCGAATTCTAAGTTGATTATCTCAAGTAGAATCTCAATGATCACTTTCGTACGTCCGAAAATCGAACGCGTCGCGGGTTCGAGCCCCCTCGGACGCATAATAAGTTTTATATATAAAAACTATATAAAACTTATTATTTTATCATTTTAAAATTCTGAAAAATTTCAGAAAAATCATAAAAAATTCTAAAATAAATTTCTGAATTTCAAAAATTAAATTTATAAAGTTAAGGTTATAACAATTTGCCCTAAACCATTTGAAAGGGAGACATACCTATCGTTGTTTCAAAAGCAGTCCAATAGGCCCACAGTGCATCATCAAGTTTGAATATTCAATCTTTCCTCGTGCGTGACACTGTCTTTTCCAAAATCCCCTTTATTTCTCTATTTGATATTTCAACTTGACCACTTGTTTGTGGGTGATAAGGTGTTGCAACTCTATGATTCACCTCATACTTTCTAAGCAAGGCTAAGAATTTATGTTCTATGAAATGTGAGCCTTCATCACTAATCACTACTCTTGGTGTCCCAAACCTTAGAAAGATAATCTTTTTGAATAGTTTAACAACAACTCTGGAGTCCTTAGTAGGAGAAGCGAGAGCTTCAACCCACTTTGAGACATAATCTACCGCCACAAGAATGTATTTGTAACCTCCAGAAGATGGAAAAGGTCCCATGAAATCAATCCCCCAGACATCAAATATCTCAACCTCAAGAATGGTGGATAATGGCATCTCATGTCTTCTGTTAATGTTACCTGTCTTCTGACATCTGTCACATGATAAGATAAATTTTCTAGCATCTTTAAAAATCGAAGGCCAATAAAATCCTGATTGCAATACTTTGAAAGCAGTCTTCTCAGCACCGGCATGACCACCATAAGAGGATCCATGACATTGAAACAATATATCTGTGATTTCCTCTTTAGGTACACATCTTCTAAAAATACCATCTACACATCTTCTAAACATATAAGGCTCATCCCAAAAATAGTGCTTTACCTTAGCTAAGAATCTCTTCCTTCTTTGGTAACTCAAATCAGGAGGAAAAAATTAGCTACAAGATAATTCACTATGTTAGCATACCATGGGGCTCTAATTTGTTCAATGGCTAAGAGTTGTTCCTCAGGGAAGGAATCATTAATTACATCATTCTTTTCGATATTCACCATTATCCTTGAAAGATGATCTGTAACAAAGTTTTCTAATCCCTTTTTATCTTTAATTTCCAAATCAAACTCATGCAAGAGTAAAATCCATCTGAGCAAGTGTGGTTTAGTATCCTTTTTCTGCATTAAGTATCTCACAGCTGCATGATTAGTGTACACCACCACTTTGGAGTTAATCAAGTATGATCTAAATTTATCAAAAGCAAACACTATGGCTAAAAGCTCCTTCTTAGTGGTGGTGTAATTCCTCTGTGTCTCATCCAAGGTCCTGCTAGCATAATGAATAACATAAGGCTTTTTCTCTTTTCTCTGTCCCAAAACTGCTCCTATTGCATAATCACTGCATCACACATGAGCACAAAAGGCAAATTCCAATCTGGAGGCTGAATGATAGGTGCTGAAACTAGAGCTTTCTTTAATCCCTGAAAAGCAGATAAACAGTCCTCATCAAAAGAAAATATAACATCTTTACAGAGTAAATTTGTAAGAGGTGTAGCAAGTTTAGAGAAATCCTTGATGAATCGCCGGTAAAACCCTGCATGTCCCAGAAAGCTCCGGACCTCCTTTACTGTAGTGGGCGGCTCTAATTTATCTATCACCTCAACTTTGGCCTTGTCAACTTTAATTCCTCTCTCTGAAATCAAGTGCCCCAAAACTATCCCTTGCTTAACCATGAAATGACATTTTTCCCAATTAAGCACAAAGTTAGTTTCTTCACACTGCTACAAAACTCGAGATAAGTTAGCCAAATAATTATCAAAAGAAGAGCCATATACAGATAAATCATCTATAAAAACATCCATAAAGTCCTCAATAAAATTAGAAAAAATAGCCATCATACATCTTTGAAAAGTAACAGGTGCATTACATAGACCAAAAGGCATTCTCCTATATGCAAAAGTACTATACGGGCAAGTGAAAGTGGTCTTATCTTGGTCATCAGGATGTATAAGAATTTGGAAAAATCTAAAGTATCCATCTAAGAAACAAAAGTGAGAATGGTTTGTAAGCCTTTCAACCATTTGATCAATAAAAGGTAAGGGAAAATGGTCCTTCCTAGTAGTAGCATTCAGTTTTCTATAATCTATGCTAACAGGAATTAATTCATTGTGCTTATTTTTCATGACAGTTATCCCTCCTTTCTTAGGAACACAATGTACAGGACTTACCCATTTACTATCAGAGATAGGATAGATAATAGCTGCATCAAGTAATTTCAAAACCTCCTTTTTCACAACTTCTTCATATAGGGGTTAAGTCTCCTTTGAAAATCTGCATGTGGCTTGTGTTCTTCTTCCATCAAGATCCTGTGCATACAAAAGGAAGGATTAATTCCCTTTAAGTCATCAATTGTGTACCCAATTATCTTTCTATGAATCCTTAATTCTTTGAGAAGCAAATCAGTTTCCTTTTTTCCAAGATGTGTATCAACAATAACAGGGTAAGTAGAATCAGGACCAAGAAATTCATAACGAAGGTTATCAGGCAAAGCTTTAAGTTCTACTTTTGGAGCTTTCCTTTCTTCACTTTTTTCCTTATCACAAGCACTGTAATCTAATAATTCATCAATTTCAGAATTGGTATCTACCTTAGAATCAAGAGTAGAATCTAAATCAGAATCAATTTCAGAGGTTTCAATAAATAAATCATTAAGATCATAGACAATATCATATATAGCATGTATACTATGGCAAGATCCAGAATTTGACGAGTATTTCATGGCTTCATTCAAGTCATACTCAATTCTTTCATCCCCAATGTTAAGTGTAAGCTTACCATTCTTTACATCAATAAGTGCTCCTACTGCGGCTAAGAACGGTCTACCAAGTATGATGAGGATTCTTGCATCTTCTTCCATCTCAAGAATTATAAAATCTGCTGGGATGAAATATTTACCTACTTGGATAGGCACATCTTCAAGAACTCCTACAGGGTATTTAACTGAACGATCGGCGAGCTGCAAAGATATAGAAGTCGGTTTAAGCTCTCCCATTTCCAATTTCCTACAAATAGATAATGACATTAGACTCACACTAGCACCTAAATCACATAAGGCTCGGTCAAAAACCATGCCCCCAATAAAACAAGGTATAGAGAAACTACTTGGATCTTTTAATTTCGGTGGCAACTTGTTTTGGATAATAGCACTACATTCTTCAGTAAGAGCCACAGTACCATAGTCCTCTATTTTTCTCTTGTTAAACAAAATTTCTTTCAAAAATTTAGCATATGTGGGCATTTGAGATAAAGCTTCAGTAAATGGAATATTGATGTAAAACTTTTTTAAAACATCAAGAAATCTCCCAAACTGTTTGTCTAATTTCGCCTGCACTAGTCTCTAGGGAAAGGGTATAGGTGGCCTATGTGGTGTAGTAGAACTAGGTTTAGAAATATCATTCTGACATGGCTCATCACCTTTAGGTTCATCACTTTGGTGAAGTGGCGAACTAGTTTGGGACTGCTCATGTTCAAAAGATTTTTCCAAATCTAATTCATGGTCATGTTTATCATTAGGCTATTTTTGTTTATATTTAATTCACCTTTTAGACTCATATAATTGTCTTCCACTCCTAGTAGTGACAACATTACAGGGTTCCCTAGGATCTAATTCAAGTTCAGTAGGTATTTGATCTTCTAGAGTTTTTATTATAAATACCTAAGGATCCTACTTGAGAGGCAAGATGATTAATCAATCCTTTAAGATTTTCAATCTCTTTATTTTGGTTTGCCATTAATTGATTTTGGCTAGCCATAAACTTCTCAAGCATGGATCCTACAAAAAATGAATTTACCTCTTCAGTCAAAGTTCACCGTTTCTAAGTCTCATTCTTACCATGTTGATGATAATATAGCATTCCTTCTTCAAGAGCTCATTGGTTATGGTTCAGGGACATCTCTTCAAATAAGGTGAAAGCATCTTCAATTGTCTTACTCATGACGGCTCCTCCTGCAACAACATCAACAATAAGACGGGTATTATAAAATAGGCCATTATAAAATGTATGAATTAAAATGCAATTTTCAAGGCCATAGTGATGACACTTCCGTTGGAAATCATTGAAACATTCCCATGCTTCGCTAAATGATTCGCCATCCTTCTATGTAAAGCTTGTAATTTGGTTTCTCAATTGGATGGTTTTGCTGGGTAGAAAGTACTTCATCAAGAAAACATTTGACAGTTGTTCCCATGTGGTGAAGGTGCCGGTAGGTCGAGAGTATAACCAAGATCGTGCCCAATTCCTGAGAGAAAAAGGAAACAATCTTAGTTTTAATGCATCATCAGAAACTCCATTAATTTTAATGGTGTCATAATACTCAAGAAAAAGATATAAATGTTGATAGGGATCTTCAATTTATGATCCTCCAAATTGATTCTGTTGGATCATAGACAAGAAAATAGGCTTGATCTTGAAATCATTAGCCTCAATAGTTGGTCTGGCGATGCAAAAATATATCTCTTGAGTGTTAGGGGCTGCATAGTCCCTAAGCAATCTTTTGTCTGTCATCAGATCTAAGTTCCCTATGCACACTAACGTAGATGGATCAAATAACTCAAGTAAACAGAAAAGAATAGAGAAATAGAACATAAGCAAGAAATAAAAAAAACCTAGTCTGGCAATACTCTCAATATCTTCAATATTAACGAAAACCAAGGTCCCCGGCAACGGCGCCAAAAACTTGTTGTGTCCGCAAGTGCACGGATACTCGAAGTAATAAAGAAAGATATCGAACCATAGAGACCTCGTTGTCAAGTACTGAATAATTGAGTTCTTACTATCTAGGCAATCGAAACTATGCAAGTGAACTAAAGAAAGCTAACAAAAATATTAGAGAGAGAAATTGGGATTAGGGTTTCATCCACTTTAATTTCTATAACTAGATATGAATAGTAATTCGTCAATTTAATTTTATCATGATAAAGATATAATTTACTTCATAAAAGGATCATCTCACTTTCGTGAAGACAATCATGCATGGACCGATCTTCGCTTTCGCGCAAGATCTATCCCAAGCTGCAATTAAGTAAATCATCAATCAAAGAACTCAAGGATCACTTTCATGCATCCGAATTCTAAGTTGATTATCTCAAGTGGAATCTCAAGGATCACTTTTGTCATACCCCTAGATGGTAATCAATTATTCAAAATTGATATCATATAAAAAAAATTTGGTATGATGTATCCAAGATCCATAAGTGATAACCTGTTCAACCATCATTTATATAGGAGGTAACAACAATTCATACAACTTAAATCACAATTCAAACTTCAAATTCCATTCTAGTAAGCACAATACTTAGAGATCAAGAAACCATACATCTTAGATCATAAAAGTCATGCATCATTTAGCCAAAACCATAATTTCATTCCATACATGTCATTCCATTACAAGCACTAAATACAATATCATATATGAGTCTTTAAAACACAAAGTATCTTTGTCCTATACAAGTCATG
>CM050438.1:79173957-79207142 GCA_027562315.1 Costus pulverulentus
AATTAGCATCTAATAATTTTATTTAAATCATAATAAAATATCACAGCTAATGATTTTATTTAAATCCAAATAATGCTTACCAGGACTTAAGATCCTTGGATCTTACAATACTAGAGACACAGGGACTGATTAAATATCAATTGCCCTTGGTCTTAGTGCAAGTGGGAGATTGTTGGTGTATATGCCCTGCAGACCAATGTATGGACATGGTTAGGCATTGTTTGAATGTACTTTGATAGAATTTCCATTCTTTATAAAGGCATGGTCGTTATTATGCAGACTTCTCTACCTGCGTTGATGTATTAAGTTGCATAAATAATGTCCGAGGAGTTTGGTTGGATCCATTCTCATAAGCTATCCTCGGTCAAGGTACCTTAGCAGATATGGGACATCTTTGGTACATGTGAGACTGGTGTATGGGCTGGTTAGGTGCGGGGCACAGTAACGCAGACATACGGGTGCATTGGATGCACTGGAGTGATCCACCGTGAGGATTGACTTGTCTAGTCAACAAGTCAATCTCACATGCAAGAGGTTTGCATTGATCCTTAGACTTGAGGTATTCATGTCTAGATTTGATGATGAATGTGCTTTGATACAGTCTTACGTCTCTCCGTAATTGGGAGATTAAAACGGTTATCATTGGGCATATCATAAGTCATATAGGGACATGGATGATCAATAGTAGGATTTGCCCCTTCCTTCGGAGGAAGAATGATATCCACTTTGGGGGCACCCCACTTTATTGGTGCATGACAGGAATGTGTGGCCACACTAGTTGAGTCATGACCAATGCATTGGATGAATAAACTTGAGACTGATCCAATGGCAGGATATCAGTTTAGGCAAAGGGATCTATAATGTATGAGAATCCTCGTTGCTTGTTAGGGAGTTGTTGCCATATGACTTTAGTCCAATGACATGGGTAGTAGTGATGTGTTGCTAGATACCCCTCACTATTTATGATGTTCTATTATCATTGCCATCGTCATTTGGATCCTACGGGGTCACACGCAATAGACTCTTGACGTTGTTTTATGATCTAGATATCTTGGAATATATATATATATATATATTTGAGTTAATGTTCTAGGCAGATTCATAAGGATTCAAATTTGGATTGGATAAAGCCCATAATGGTTGGGCGCATGTCCTAATCCAATAAAGAGTTGGACTCCTAATCCAACAAGGATTCAATTAAGAATTAGAATCCTAATCCAATTAGGAGTTGGAATCCTAATCTAATCAGGATTCAAATCCTAAGAGGAATTGGCTTTGGATGAGGCCCATTGGGTTGGGCGTAAATCCTAGTCCAATAAGGATTTGATTCAAGGGCATAAATAGTATTGAAATTCAAATCCAATATGGGATTGTGGATTGAATCTATTTATGACAAATTGGAATCCTAATAGGGGTTGGATTAATTCATGAAGTTGAATTTGAAATTTGAATTTGAATTCGAATCCTATTTGAAACATGCTTGGGTGTATGGACTTGTGGCATGTATGGCTTGATTAATTCAAGCGAGATTTGGCCAAAGTCCTAGTAGAACTCAAATTTGGATTCATGGTGGGCTAATTCAAATGTATGGCTGAAATTGAATGGCTAATTCCTTGGAGGAATTGGAGCCATAAATTTGAAAGGAAGAGTGGAAGGCGGTTTGGGTTGCTTGGCTATATAAAGAGGGGTATGCGCCCCTCTCATGATAGATGATTTTCTCTCAAGCCGAGAGCAAGAGAGAGCTACCACTTGGAGTGGCGCAAGCTCTCAAGCCCTAGCCGCCGCCATCCCTCCTTGAAGATCAAGCCGCATCCTTCACCTTCTTCCCTTGGCCAAAGTCTCCTTGGAGGAGACTTGTTGGTGCATCCTTCTCCCTCTTCCTTGGCCAAGAGTTTCCTTGGAGGAAACTTGTTGGCGTGAAGAGCAAAGGAGGAAGAAGAAGAAGGAGGAATTGCACCATCATCCTTCACATCCTTCTCTTGGCCGAAAGTATCCTTGGAGGAAACTTGTTGGCGTGAAGTTCAAAGAAGGAAGAGGAAGGAGCGCCACCATCTCTTTTCTTCCTTTTTCCTTGACCGAAAATTTCCTTGGAGGAAACTTGTTGACGTGAAGTTCAAAGAAGGAAGAGGAAGGAGCGCCACCATCTCTTCTCTTCATCTTCCTTGGCCGAGAGTCTCCTTGGAGGAGACTTGTTGGCGTGAAGACCAAAGGAGAGAGAGGAAGGAGATTCCAAGAAGTGATCTTCTCTTCCCGAGGCTAGCACCAAGCATGGAAGGGAGCAACGTTGAGAAGGTTGACGCGTGGATACTTGTAGAGGGCGAACACTTGGGCGCCTTCAACATGGCTTCAACAACTTCGCAAGCAAAAGAGGTATATCCCTAACACATCCTTGTGTCTTCTCTCTCGCATGGATCCTTGGGAAGAGAACATGTTTCGCGTATAATATTCTTTCCGCTGCTTCCTGGGACTGCAAATTTTAAAAAATTATACCCAGTGTTTCCCAACACTATCATGGTAAAAGGATTACAATAAACTATAATTTCAGAGGATTAGAAATCGAAAAGGGGAAGAAAAGTTACAAAACAGGTGTTGTAACGAAATTACAGCACCGTAATTGTCTTTAAACAACGCTATCACCGCTATTTTGTTGATTTCTTCCTCGATCGGACTCCAAACGCTCTGAAACTTCTAGTGTGTGCTCTCCTAGTCCAAACGAAGCTTCGGTGTAAATTTCATGACCTGAGGTGCTCTCTACGCCTCTCGGCGTGAAGCCGTGCCCTAAGGACGCCTCCCTCGATTACTCTCCGAATTGATGATAAAAATTGCGGCTTTTGGTCCCTTTATCTTCTCTTCATTACGATGAGTCTGCCACTTCTTTCGGATCTCAATTTGGACTTCTTGATTAAAAGATATGATCCGCGCAAGATTTAGGTGGAAAAATTGGGAAACTGGGCAAAAAATATTGTACCATAATAAAAATACGGTAGTGCCTTATTTTTGCCAAAATTTCAGAAACTTTCTGTTTAAAATTATCTAAAAATACGGTACCATGATAGTTAGTCCAAAAAATACGGTAGTACCGTATTTTTGCCAAATTGGCTCGGATTTTTATGTAATTTGATAGGGAACTTCGTCTCAACGTCTGGAATCCATTAGTGTGTTCAAATCTTTCAAAATCTATCAAAATATATCACTTTTAACTTGAAAATGATCAAAAATAAGAAATGGTGTAGATTCTATAATATTTGACAAATAAGGCTTTAAAAACAAGCAAAAGATCATAAATATGACACGAAAAGACCAATGAAATGACACAAAATATACTATGAATTTTGGTGTCATCAAACACATAAGGCTCAAACTTTGCTTGTCCTTAAGCAAATAAGTAGAATAAAGAACACTACTATGGAAAATATACCCTCTTATGAAAATTAAATTTCTAAAATATAATCACTCATGAAATATTCCACCAAAAACTACATAAAATTTTAAATAAATACATCGTCCTCTAAATTTAATCCTTAAGATTCACAACTTGATCAAATAAAACTTCGCAACTCGCATAATAAAAAAATCTCAGTCTCATGATTTCACCTTTGTTTCAGTTTAAATCAATCATACCTTTGTTTACAGGAATAAAGTCTTCAAGATCTTTTTCCACACAGAATCTCTCTTTTCTTGCCCCTCTTTTTTTTTTTGCATATACCCACATAGATACATACTTTTTATTTTAGACTTCAACTCTTGTCTTAGGTACCACTGTCAATTTTACACAGTGCCAAGTAGAGGAGTCATTGTTATTATTTTTCTTCTCTCTCTCTCTCTCTTTTTTATATATATAGACTTCAACTCATCTCTTAGGTACCACTGTCAATTTTACACAGTGCCAAGTAGGGGAGTCTCTCACTATTTTTGTGGATCTTGGATTCTTTCTTCCCAACAAATAATAAGATAAACTAAACATCAACTAGGTTAATCAATTGATATCAATTCAAAGATTACACTCATATGCTCATTTTATTCAAGAAAGATGTTTCACTCTTAGATTGCATTCATCAAACAATATATCTACCCAAAACCATATGCATCAATCAATGAAAATTTTCAACAAGTAGATATATATTGAAGAAATAAATTTAACATAATAGGTCTATCTCCATTCATAGGCATTGACATGCATGAACATTCATCCTCATAGAAAAATTTACACACTTTCATCACATAGATTCAAGTCATAAAAAATTTAAACATCAAAAATCTCTAAATCAATGCAAAAGGTGTAAAGCATGAAATTCATAGAATCATAGCCAAAAGTGTGACATGATAGACTCAAGCAACCTCATGTAGAAATCTCAGTAAGTGATACAATCAAAAGCAAATCAAAGATGCAACCATATGAAATAATCATGAATACAAGATGGTGTAAACAATACTCACAAAACTATATAGCAAGCTTAGTCCATAAATACATAAGCCTCATATCAAAAATAGTGTCAGGGTAAATGCTGCAAGGTCCAAAGGTGTGCCTTTTGAAAATTTTACTTTAATAAAAAATAATAATCAGAGATATCAACAATGGTCCAAATGAGCGTGCTGGTAGATAGATCTGATGCAGGTGACAAGTAGGGGTAGAACAAATGCTAGCTGAAGAGTTGCTAGCAATGACGATGATGCCGACAGTAGAGTGATGATGAGTAGTTTCCAGTGGCCTGCTGGGGACTACAGTCGTGGTGGCGAAGTCGTTGGCTAGAGAGTGCTAGAAATAATGCTTCATAGATAAAAAAAAACCAGTCACAAATGAAGAGTCTGCTGCATAAATAAAATCAATAGAATAAGAGGCAGCAACGGTAGTAAGAATCTGCAGATGGTATAATCCGAGTGTCGACGTCTGGAAACAGTGATGTCAGAGGTAGATGCAGTGGTGGCTAGAGGTGGAAGACAATTGCTCTTGAGGATTTCTGAATCTGGAGCCAAAAGAAGTAACACAGGTAGAAAACAAACAAAGCAGTTTCTGAATTTTTTATGAAAAGTAGCCATACCCAAAAATAAAATTTAATGATCTAAATAGAAAATGGACAGAACCATGTAATAGAATAAGATATGTTCTTTTCAAACGTACGAAAATCAAGGGATCAAAATTTATCAGGAATTTAGGGCATCAGTAGAAAGAAGGCTAATCAGATTATAAAACTACAAACACTGCACAAAAAGTTAATCATATTCGAAAAGTTGTTATGTTTCCTGGAATGATTAGAAAATATTTTCATGAAAACAATTAATCCACAAGATAGAATGTAACATGTTCTTCCAATTTCAAGTGAAAAATCACGGTTTCAAGTCATCGAAGCACCTTAAAAATACGCAGCAAAAGTGCTAATCAGATTAGTCAGAAGAAAATTGCTGCAGAAATTAATCAGAATAAAAAAGTTGCTAGGTATTTTAGAATGATCCATGGACTTTAAAATTCAGCAAAAATATCCAGTTGATAGACCAAGATGAGTACTTCGTGATGGTGCCAAAGATCAAAAAATTTTCCAACTCAGTTTCTTTAAATCACAGCGAGAAAACACCTACTCAAATAAGCAAACTGCAGGTTTAGAATACGGTACCGTGCATTTCCTTACGGTATTGCCATAATATGCATAAAACTCTCAGATCAAAAATATGCAGAATTACGGTACCGTGAAGATGATTACGGCAGTGTCATATTTTGTGCAAATTGTTTTTTTTCTAAAAGAACAGAAAAATTAATTCTAAAAATAAATCAAGATAAAAGAAACTAAGCTAAGCAAAAGTGCTTGGGTTGCCTCCCAAGAAGCGCTAATTTTTAGGTCATTAGCTTGACCAAAAATCAAAAATCATGGTGAAGCAGGTGAATCAGTACCAAAGTAAATAGCATGTAATTTTCTGCATTTTTTTTGTCCAAAAAGTTTAGCCATTAATCCAAAAATCCAGAATTTCATATAAATCACAATCAAAGTGGCTCACTTAAATATGCAGAAATCAAAATCAATACTTTCAATTCCACTAAAAGGATATTCAATGATCTTCCTAAATTTGTCAAAAAGCAAAATCATAAGTCATTTCTTCAAATTTTTATCTTTAATTACAATAGGACTCATATCAAAATATTCAAGTATTGGATCATCAAAATAGTCTTTCTGTCTCAAATTAGATTCCTTAATAAAGCATAAATTTTCAAATACATCAAAAGAGTGAATATCAGATATGGGCAAAACATCATCATGGTGAGATTCATCAATGTTTGTAATTTCCAATCCTTTTCAAGTTCCTCATGCCCACAATCAAATAATTTATCAATATCAAAATTATCATCAAAATCAAGGTGAGATTTTTCAAAATCAATTTCCTAATGCCTTTCCACATAGTCAAAAGAATCAATCTCAGAATTACAAGAATCAAATTTAACCATAAATACTGTATCATCAAAAGAATCAATTTCATAACTATCACTAGAATAACAAGGTTTTTCAAAATCAATTTTCTCAATCTTTTCCACAAATAATTTATCGGATGAATCAAAATCACAACTATCAAAATCAGAGTGAGATTCATTAAAGTTCACATAAGGCTCAATTTCAAAACAATCATAATCAGAGGGAGATTTTTTCAAATCAAGTTCTTCAGTTTCAAACTCAAATAAACAAGCTTGCTATGCTAATTGAGTTTCTAGAATTTCAGAATGAGCATGCATATTACCCATTGTATGTTTATGGGTTTCATGTGCCTCCTCACTTTGTTTCATGAATTTTTCAAACATCAACTCTAAGCTAGAATTTTCAATATCCTCAAAGTATGGTTCAGAAACATGATTTGAACAATTATCATAAAAAGAAGTTTGGTTTTCCCATCTAGAATACAATTGATCAGATTCGTTCCATGATAAATTGGGATTTAAAAATTGGCAATTAGAGGAATAATGATCAAAATATCCACAAATATCACATCTAATAGAAGAAGAAGAGTGCATATAAGAGTTAAACGTATCTTGAAGAGTACACAATGAATCATTTTCATACTTACCTTTTGGCATGTATACCTCACCTCTTTTAGTTGCCCATGAGTTGTGATTAAAAGACATATCTTCAATTCAAAGCTTTCTACATAACTAAAAATTGTTATCTCAAAATTCACAGAAAATAAAATATATCAAGATCTAAGAGTCCAGTGTATAGACAATTAGAATAGAAACAGAAAGATTATCCAACACCAATCAATCAATTTTTTTAGAATATATAAAAAAAATAGAAAAAGATAAAACACAAGCAAATTCACAAATTTTAGAAATCACAGTTCTGTCACAACTTGTGAAAAATCCAAAACCTGCAAAAACAAAAAACAAATAAAACTTAGTCTAGTAATACTAATAACTATTTTGATATTAACAAAAGTAAGGTCCCCGGCAATGGCGCCAAAAACTTGTTGTGTCCGCAAGTGCACGGATACTTCGAAGTCATAAAAATATCGAACCACAGAGACCTACGTATTAAGTACCAAATAATCATTTTCTCACTAGCTAAGCAAACTGAAGATGATGTAGCAAATGATCGAAAAGTGCAAGGAAAATATCAGAGAAGAAAACTGGGACAAGGGGTTCATCCACCTTGATTCTAATGACTAGAAAGAAATAAAGGCTGTCAATCAAATTTCATTATAATAAAGATGTAATTTACTTGATAAGAGGATCAACTCGCTCTCGCGCAGTCAATCATACAAAGGACCAATCCTCACTCTCATGCAAGATCTTTCCAATACTGAAAATAAGTAAATCATTGAACAAAGAACTCAAGGATCACTCTCGTGCATCCAAATTCTAAGTCAAAAATCTCAAGTGGAAACTTAAGGATCACTCTCGTGCATCCGAATCTCAACACAGGTTCTACTTATGGTTCTCCAACGTTCTGATCCTCACTCTCGCACAAGATCTTCACGTTTAACACATTAACTCGATCCAAAGAATCATAAAATCAACAAGGCATTAAAATCACTAAAAATCAAAATTCAAGAACAAACCTAATCTCTTACAATAAGTTCTAAACTCGATGATTTCTAGGGTTCTGAATTTCACAATCAACCTCTCAGTCTATTTCACAAAATTCTAAAACATGCTGATATTTATAAAACTAAGGAGAATTAAAGACAATCATCACATAAGTAAAATTATCATAACAAAGTTATCATGACAAAAATAATCAATGTTTAGTCATAAAAAAAATCAAGGGGGTTACACCCCATGTCCCATAAGAATATTAAGCTATCATGGTGAAAGGATTACAATAAACCATAATTTCAGAGGATTAGAAATCAAAAAGGGGAAGAAAAGTTACAAAACAGGTGCTATAACGAAATTACAGCATAGTAATTGCCTTTGAACAGCGCTGTCACCGCTGTGTTGTTGATTTCTCCCTCGATCGGACTCCAAACGCTCTAACACTTCTGGTGTGTACTCTCCTACTCCAGACAAAGCTTCGGTGTAAATTTCATGGCCTGAGGTGCTCTCTACGCCTCTCGGCGTGAAGCCATGCCCTAAGGATGCCTCCTTCGATTACTCTCCGAATTGGTGATAAAAATTGGGGCTTTTGGTCCCTTTATCTTCTCCTCATTACGACGAGTCTGCCACTTCTTTTGGATCTCAATTTGGACTTCTGGATCAATAGATATGGTCTGCGCAAGATTCCAGTGGAAAAATTAGGAAACTGGGCCAAAAATACAGTACCGTAATAAAAATACGGTAGTGCTGTATTTTTTGCCAAAATTTTAGAAACTTTCTGTTTAAAATCCTCTAAAAATACGGTACCATGATAGTTAGTCCCAAAAATACGGTAGTGTCGTATTTTTGCCAAATTGGCTCCGATTTTTATGAAATTTGATAGGGAACTTCGTCTCAACGTTTGGAATCCATTGATGTGCTCAAATCTTTCAAAATCCATCAAAATATGGCACTTTTTACCTAAAAATAATCAAAAATAAGAAATGGTGTAGATTATGTAATATTTAACAAATAAGGCTTAAAAACAAGCAAAAGATCATAAATATGACACGAAAAGACCAATGAAATGACACAAAATATAGTATGAATTTTGGTGTCATCAGTTTAGTTAGGTTAACTATCACGAGAGTAGGAAGTTAACTTAATTAAATACCATATTACACTCTGAGAGGAGGTGATATGTACATTAGGAAAAGTTCCTTTCATGATAGATATTTTCTATTGATTGAGGAATCTTTATAAGATTCATAATAGTCAGTGTGGTGAAACCTAGAAATCCCGATTCTCTTAGAACTTGAATCCTCTAAAAAGCTGCTTTTGAATTGTTCGTGCTTAGAAGTTCATCATAACCACTCATTTGTTTTGCCTAGATTTAAATAAGTCGAAAAGTCGGTACTTATCTACGTAATCCTCGTTGGAAACGATATCTTTTTATTACTTCGATAATTCCGTGCACTTGCGGAAAGCTATCAAGTTTTTGGCGCCATTGCCGGGGATTACGGCTAGTTAATATTTACTTATTAGATAAGTTTGGAGACTAGACACTTTTTTTTCTTTTGTTTTAGTGTTAGTTTTTTACTTTTATTTTCTTTTTTACTGTTATTTTATTTCCTATTTTGACTTACACGTTGTATGCCCAGAATTTCTCGAACAGGTACTTTACTTCCAGTAGACCCAGAAATTGAGCGTACATTTCGCCTTCGAAGGAAATTGCAGTTTTAGACTCAGAAGATTTCTGAAGAAGGTGCAATGGCAGCAAACAATCAATCTTTGAGGGACTTCGCTGTACCGAACATACAAGGCTTTAATTCAAGCATAGTCTAACCTAATATAGCAGCGAACAACTTTGAACTCAAACCAGCGTTGATGATGATGGTCCAACAAAATCAATTTGGGGATCCCCAAATCAGGACCCTAATCTACATCTAGTTGTCTTTTTAGAATATTGCGATACTGTTAAAGTTAATGGAGTTTCATCTGACGCTATAAGACTAAGATTGTTCCCTTTTTCTCTCAGGGACCGTGCGAGAGCTTGGCTCTATTCATTGCCAGCAGGATCTATTACTACTTGGGACAAGCTTTCCAAAGCCTTTCTGAACAAATACTTCCCACCTAGCAAGATTGTTCAGCTGCGCAATAGGATTATATGTTTTGCACAACATGAGGGAGAATCACTATATGATGCTTGGGATTGATTCAAGGAGCTCTAGCGTATGTGCCCACACCATGGACTCCAAGCATGAGTTTTGATCCATATCTTTTATAATGGATTGGATTATAATACCAAGTTGATGGTGGACGCTGCGACTGGAGGAACAATCATGAGCAAAGGCATGAAAGAGGTGACAGCTCTACTTGAGAATATGGCCATGAACCACTGGTCAAGTGAGCGAGGTACTACTTCCACGGGATTTGGTAAGTACCATAATGATTCCTTGACATCTCTAGCGGCAAAGGTAGATCCATTGACATAGAAGTTAGATTCCTTTTCCTTTCCCTCAGTTGTCGTTAATGCAGTTTCCTGTGAAGTGTGTGGTGTAACAGGGCATGATTCATCTGACTGTCAGTTTATTGCTTCATTTCAAGAAAATCTTAATCAAGAGCAAGTTAATGCCTTGGGGAATTTCAATTAGAGACCAGTGAATGACCCGTATTCTGCAACTTACAATCCAGGATGGAGGAACTACCCAAACTTGTCCTACAAGAACAATCAAGGGCAAGCTCCTCCTCAGTATCCCCAGCAGAATAATAGGCCACCATCAGGCTTCCAATCAAGACAATATGGACAGCCTTAGAAGTCAAACATGGAGACCATGCTAGAAGGATTTCTCATGAAACAACAGAAGAGCATTGATGACCTCACTGATGCGGTCAAGCAGCTGACATCTCGTGTGGATGCTTTGGCTACATTCAACAAGATGTTAGAGAATTAGATTGCTCAGCAAGCGAGTTCTACTAGTAGACCCACAGGGAGACTTCCGGGACAACCTGAGATGAATCCCAGGGAACATTGTAATGCGGTCACTATTGTGAGTGGCAAAAACAATGACTCACTTGGAGAATCTATCAAGGGTTCTATGGACAAACTTGAGGACATTACTCTTGAATTAGAAAACAATGAGGAGAAAGGGGAGGAGTCAAAATATGTAGGTCCGCCTGCATATGTTCCTCCAATCCCTTTTCCCCTGAGGCTATTTAGAGCAGATCAAGGAAAATCTGATATCAGACAGTCTGAGGTGAAAGGCGACCAGGTAAGTATGGACATAGAAATAACAAAGGTAAGAGATCCTAGAGACATTTCAATTCCCTGCCAAGTTGGTAAGTTTTTTGTTGAGGATGCTTTATATGACTTAGGATCGAGTGTTACTCCCCCATGTCCCATAAAAGGTTTAAGCTAGCATGGATGAAAGATTACAATAATCCATAGTATCAGAGTGTAGGAAATCAAGAAAGAGGGGAAAAACAAATAACCACACGGTTGTAATGGAAATTATAGCCGTAATTACACATGTGAATAGTGTCGGCGCTGAGTATCTTCTTGATTTCTACTCTGATCGAGATCCTTTCACTTTGAAACTTCTGGGGTATGTTCTCCTACTCTAGGTGAAACTTCCCTTCAAATTTCATGGCCGGAGATGTGCTGTACACTTCCCGGTGGCAAAACTTAGGGCGGTGGTGTGAAACTCGATTTCTCCTTCGTTAGTGGATGAAAATTAGGGCTTTTGGTGTCTCCCTACTCGTCTCATCGAAAGCTCCCCGTTTGCTTCTTACGGATCTTCAAATTATGGCATGGATTATTTGCAATCAATCGCGCAAAAATCGGGCTTCAAAAGGTCTGTGAAAATCGCGTTTGCAGGTTAGAATTACGGCCGTAAACTAATTACGGTAGTGCCGTAATTTCAGCAAAGTTCTCGGTACAGAAATCATCCGGAATTACGGTACCGTGAAATCCATTACGGCAGTGCCATATTTTCGTCATATCTCTCGGGTGAAAAATCAACTAGAAATACGGCCCGTGAATTCCATTACGGCAGTGCCGTATTTTCTGTGAAACTTTATTTTCAAAATCGTCCCAAAATATGGCAGCACTTGGAAATTATGGCAGTACCGTGGTTTCTTCTGTAAGTGCAGTGAAACCACGGTACCGTAATTTAGAATACGGTAGTGCCGTAATTTGGGTTTGAGCTCCAATTTTATTGAATTTTGACATGTAATCTTCTCTTGATGGTGGGAATTCATCCATGCATCTGGAATTACTTGAAAACACCTGAAAATCATGCCTTTTTACCTGAAATTCATTGAAAACCAAAAAGATTATAGATTCCGCAGTATTTGACAAAAAAGGCATAAAAATAAGCAAAGGGGTATGAATATGATACAAAAATATCTATCAAAGGGCACAAAATTTACTATAGATTTCGGTGTCATCAAACACATAAGGCTCAAACTTTGCTTGTCCTCAAGCAAAAATCAGAATTTGATCATAGGAATAGATTTTCTTATGAAGAATAAATTTCTAAAATACAATCACCAATGAAAACCTTCACCGATTACTTCATAAAATTTTTAATAAACATATCACCCTTTGAATTCGATTCTCGAGATCGACAACTTAATCAAATAAAATTTTACAACTTTTACAATAAGTAGAATATCAATCTCAAGACTTCATCTAGTTTCAATTCATAACTATCAACTTTTGCTTACAGGAATAGGATTTCCAAGATCTTTTTCCCCTCATAATTTTTTTTCTTTTGGTTCCTCCCCTGTTTTTGCATTGTTCACATTCTCTAATTCGATTACCACCTTTTTTTTTTGGTGACGAAGTTAGAGTACACTGATCACTTAATCAGTGTAATGGAACTCATATCCTAAGATAGCAAAGTTTATGTGAAACGATTTCTCTCATGGTATGTACCCACATAGATACATGTTTTTCTTTATATTTCACTTATTAACTTAGGTACCACCGCAAATCAGCATGGTGCCAAGATGAGGAGTCATTCTCATGATTTTTCTTTTTCTCTCGTTTTGACTTCAACCCATGTCTTAGGTACCACTGTCAATTTTGTACAGTGCCAAGTAGGGGAGTTGTTGTATCCCAACAAGTAGGTAGACAAAAACTTATTTCTGATGTCACGACCAAACTTGTTATTTGGCGTACAGGGACTTTGTCACTCCTTGACATGGCTCTAAAAACTTGTTATGTCACCAAGCATGTTGTGTCCGCAAGTGCACGGATACTCGAAGTAATAAAATAGATATCGAACCCACACAGACCTTGTTTGTTGAGTACTGAATAATTGATTTCTTATTATATAGGTGAACAGAAAGTATGCAAGTGAGCAATAGAAAACAAACGGAAATACTAGAGAGAGAAGACTGGGACTAGGGTTTCATTCACTTTAAATTCTATGACTAGATGTAAATGGAGATTGAATGTTTAATTTTATCATGGTAAAGACATAATTTACTTCATAAAAGGATTATCTCACTTTCGTGCAGACAATCATGTAGGGATCAATCATCGCTTTCGCGCAAGATCTATCCCAACGCTGAGAATTAGTAAATCATCAAATAAAGAACTCAAGGATCACTTTCGTGCATCCGAATTCTAAGTTGATTATCACAAGGGAATCTCAAGGATCACTTTCGTGCATCCGAGTCTCAACACAAGTTTTACTCATGGTTCTCCAACGTTTCGATCTTTGCTTTCGTACAAGATCTCCACGTTTGACAACTCGACTCAATCCTAGATTTATATTATTATCATGACAATTTGACTACTAAAATCAAACAATGAGAACTAACCTAATTTCTTAAAGAAAGCTCATAACATGCAATTCTAGGGTTCCAAGTTCTCAAGCAAGTCACCTTTCGGTCCTTATTCCGAGAACTCTAAAACATGACTAATAGTATAATCTAAGGAGAATCAAAAGTGCAATTATCACATGAGTAAAATTATCATGCTAAAATTATACGTGACGAAATAGTTGAAAAAGAATCGTCGAGTCATTAAGAATTAAAGGGAATTACTCCCCCATGTCCTATAAAAGTTTAAGCTAGCATAGTGCAGGAGTTACAATAATCCATGGTTTCAAAAGATCGAAAATCAAAGAGAAAAGAGAGTTTAAGAGAACACACCATGGTTGTAATATAAATTACAGCCGTAATTTGCATAAGGGCATCGATGAATAGTGTTGGCGCCTCCCTTTTCTTCGATTTCTCCTCCAATTGATCTCCTTTTACTCTGAAACATCTGGAGCACCTTATCCTCCTTTATGCGCAGCTTCCACTCAAATTTCATGATCGGAGATGCGCTGTACGCTTTCCGGCGGTGAAACCCTTAGCGGCGGCGTGGAACTCGATTTCTCCCTCTATGGTGGACGAAAATTAGGGCTTTTGGTCTCTTCCCCTTTGTCTCAGCGAAAGCTCCCCTCTTTCTTCTTACGACTTCCAATTTAAAGGTCTCGATTGTCGGCAATCTTCTCCGCAAAAATTGGGCTTCAAATTTGACCGTTGAATTACGTTTTAGATTAGAATTACAGTAGTGTAATATGTTACGGTACTGCCGTAAAATCGGTCGCGTACTCTGATTCAAAATCTCTAGAAAATACAGCACCGTAAAATGATTTACGGTGGTGCCATAAAATTGGTTGAACTCTCTGGTCGAAAACGTCTAGAAATTACGGCACCATGAAATGGTTTACGGCAGTGCCGTAATTTTCGTGAATGTCTCTGGTCTGAAGTTGCTCCAGATTATGGCCCGTGTAATTTCTTACGGAAGTGCCATAATTTTCAGAAAACTTTCTAATGAAAAACTCCCCAAATTACGGCAGCGCTCTGATATTACGGTAGCGTACGAAAATACGGTACTGTAATATAGATTATGGCACTACCGTATTTTGGTTCTTGGCTCCAATTCTCTTAAAATTTGACGTGTGATCTCCTCTTGATGTTGTGAATTCATCTATGTATTTGGGTTGCTTGAAATCGACTGAAAATCATGCCTTTTTGCCTGAAAATCATTAAAAACCAAAAAGAGTGTAGATTCTGCAAATATCGATAAAAAAGACGTAATTATAAGCAAAGTCTATGAATGTGACACAAGAACATCAATGAAATGACACTAAATTTACTATAAATTTCGGTGTCATCAAACACATAAGGCTCAAACTTTGCTTGTCCTCAAGCAAAAACCAAAATTTTTCAAAATTTGTTCATAGGCATAGACTTTCTCATGAAAAATAAATTTCTAGCATACAATCACTAATGAAAAATTTCCATCAATTGACTCATAAAATTTTAAATAGACATATCATCTTTTGAATTCAATTCTCAAGATCCACAACTTTATCAAATAAAGCTTTGCAAGTTGTACAAAAAAATAGAATCTCAATCTCATGACTTCACCTAATTTTTAATTTAAATCTATCATGCTTTTGTTTACAGGAATAGGATATCCAAAATCTTTTTCCACTCAAAATTTTATTTTTTTTATTTTTTTTATTTTTTATTTTTGGATGACATGTACCCACATAGACACACCCTTTTTATCATTCACATTCTCTAGTTCGATTACCACCTTTTTTTTTTTCTGGTGACGAAGTTAGAGTACACTTGACCACATAGTCAGTGTAATAGAACTCATATCTTTTCAGTAGAAAGAATTTTACTAAAGACAGTGGAGTTAATGTGAATTGATTCCTCTCATTATATATTTTTTTTCTTTTTCAGACTTCAACTCATGTCCTTTGGTACCACTGTCAATTTTACACAGTGTCAAGTAGGGGAGTCACTCACTATTTTTGTGGATTCTGGATTCTTTCATCCCAACAAATAGAAAAATTAATCAAACATCAATTAGACTAATCAAGTGATATCAATTCAAGAATCATACTCATATGCTGATTTTATTCAAAAAGTAGCTTTACTTTCAAATTAAATTTCCTAAATAACATATGTTGTACTCCACAAGTGCACGGATACTCGAAGTAATAAAGAAAGATATCAAACCACAGAGACCTTATTGTTAAGTACCAAATAGTTATATTCTTACTAGCTAAGCAACCGAATAATCGCAAAGCAATGATGGGAAACAGACGAAATCAGATAATCAAAGAGAAACATTGGGACTAGGGTTTCATCCTCCTTAATTCTAATGACTAGATTTAAATAAAAGGTCATTAAACTAATCTTATCATGATAAAGACTTAATTTACTTTATAAAGGGATCATCTCACTTTCGTGCAGACAATCATGCAGGGACTAATCCTCGCTTTCACGCAAGATCTATCCCAACGCTAAAGATAAGTAAATCATCAATCAAAGAACTCGAGATCACTTTCGTGCATCTGAATTCTAAGTTGATTGTCTCAAGTGGAATCTCAATGATCACTTTCATGCATCCGAGACTCAACACAAGTTCTACTTATGGTTCTCCAACGTTTCGATCCTCACTTTCGTACAAGATCTCCATGTTTGACAACTTGACTCTACCCTAGATTCAAATTATCATCATGGAAATAAGATCACTAAAATCAAATAATTAAGAACTAACCTAAGAGAGTTCCTAATATGTAATTCTAGGGTTTCAAGTTCTCAAGCAAGTCACCTTTCGGTCCTTATTGCGAGAACTCTAAAACATGAATAATAACATCAATCTATGGAGAATCAAAAACAAACAATCACATAAGTAGAATCATCATAATAAAACTATTCTAATGAAAATAAGAGTTATCTAATCATTAAGAAAACAAAGTGAATTACACCCATGTCCCAAAATATGATTAAGCTAGCATGGAAAGAGAAATATAATAAGCCATAGTTTTAGAAGATCAAAAATCAAGGGAAAAGAAGAGATAAGAAAATACAACACGGCTATGAAATATTTCACAGCCGTATTTTGCAAGGAGGCGTCGATGAACAGTGGCGGCGCTTCCCTTTTCTTTGATTTCTTCTCCAACTGAACTCCTTTTCCTATGAAACTTCTGGGGTATCGTCTCCTCCTCTAGGTGAAGCTTTTGCGTGAAAATCATGGCCTGAGGTGGCCTCCATGCCTCTCGACGCAAAGCCAAACCCTAAGCTACTTTTTGTCGATTTCTCCCTCAATGCTAGATAAAAATTTGCCCTTTCACTTCATGTGTCTTTTCCTCTTAAATACGAGTCCGCAGCATCTTTCAGATCTCAATTTGGAGGTCTAGATCAAAAGATATGGTCCGCGCAAGTTTCAGGCTCATAAAAATCGCGTTTTTGAATGGAAATTACAGCCGTAAACTATTTTACGGCAGTGCCGTATTTTGGTTCTGTGAACCCTGTGTCAAAATTATGGCCCATAAAAGTTATTATGGCAGGGGTGTAAAATCTGACGAGTTCTATGGTCTGAAATCTCTGATAAATACAACACCGTGAAATGGTTTACGGCCGTGCCCTAAAATCAGCAAAAGTCTCTGGTTTGAAACGCTCCAAAATACGGTCTGTGTAATTCTTTATAGTAGTGCCGTAAAATCAGGAAAATCTTCTGGTCTGAAAATCCACCAAAATACGGCAGGTGCTCCGATGTTATGGTATCGTACGGAAATACGGTACCGTAATATAAAATACGACACTATCGTATTTTGGTCAGTTGCTCCGATTTGCATAAAATTTGTCCGGTGATCTCCTCTTCATGATGGTAACTCTTCTATATCTTTGATTTTACTTGAAAATGCCTCAAAATAGTGCCATTTTACCTGAAAATCATGAAAAACCAAAATAGAAGTAGATTTTGCAATATTTGATAATTTTGGCATAAAAATAAGCAAAAGATCTTCAATTGAGCATGAAAAGATATATAAAATGATACAAAATATACTATATATTTTGATGTCATCATCTCTCTAAAATTTCACTCATCAACCAAAGAAAAACTTCAAAAGTAGATATGCATAAGAGAAATAAATTCGGCATGATAGGTCTAGACTTATTCACAAGTTTTGGATTCATTCATCATTATCAATAAGAGTCAAACAAATCATCAACATTATATCCAAAATAGCTCAAAGCCATAAATCTCATCAATCAAAAACATACTCATCATCATCAAATATCAACATGGTATATCAAAATATCAAAAACATAATCATGTGCGGTACAACCATATTGAAATAGATCATTAATAGCAGAATATCATTATATAACCATATCGAAAATATAAGAATATAGGCGTGTAAAGCAGAATAGCGCTGGCGGACACAAGTGTGGTAAAATCATCCTTCCCTTCAAAAACATGCAATATCAATAAGATAGGGTGAATAAAATAGCAAGAAGTAAGAGAAGATGATACTCACAAAGCATCTACTCCTCATCCTCAGGGTGTGTAGCCTCAGCGTCCCTTGCAGCTGAACCCATAGGATCATAGTGTGGTTGCTCTCCTTGATCACCGTAATAGCCATAGTTCCTGTGGTCTTCATATCCAAAGCGATCATAGAGGAAGTTTCCCATGTCCTCCATATGATTGCTCAATCTCTCTACATCCTGGTGGATGTGTTCAAGAGACTCAGTCATCCTCCCCATGGAGTCAATCATCCTATATATGCGGCGCTCTTGATTATACATCTGTGCAGATAGAGCCTGGAATCCTGGATCGTGGGCACTAGGAAATCCTCCTCTAGTTCTGTGTGAAGAGTCACCAGCAGGGTGAGAAGAATCTGTAGCGTGCTGGGGTGACTCCATACCAAAAGGATCACCTCTTCCACCCCATGTGGGTGGCGGTGGAATAGTGTCAAGTGGTGGTGTAAAGGCTGCCTCGGCTGTGCTCCGAGATAATTTCCAATTGGCTCTCTCTTTCACTGTGGTCTTCTCAGTGTCGGGTAAAAGTAGAGTAGGGACATTTGGTCCAAGGACAAAACAAAATACATCCCCCTCTCTCACAATCATCTTCATAGCCATGCAAGACTCAAGATCGAGTCTGGCATTCCCCTTTGCAAGTTCCATCCCATAGGGCTCAACTCCTAAATACTGGGCTATAGGAGTAATCAGTCCTCCTATCACTACTGCGCCCCTCTTCGCCCTAGCAACTTTATCCATATGTTTCATCATGAAGAAAGCCACATCAATAGCAAATCCATTCAGCATACCCCAGAGAAAATATAACTCAGCTTGACGGACCATGCCGTCACTATCGCATCTCCCAAACACAATATGCACAAGCACTCTATGTGTATACTTAATGCATGGATTCATAATCTTTGAAGCTCTGGCAGAAACAACATAGAAATGACTCTCATCAGTAATCTGATTCCAAAATATGCCCTCAATGAATCCCAAGGGCATCTGAGTGTATCCATCTATACTCAAATCAAAGATAGTCCTGATCTCTTTCAGTGTGAGTTTTCTTTCTTCATTAGCAATGCTGAATGTAATCTCTCCTTTTGCAGGACCATGTGAATTCTCCTTCAAATCTATGATCAAGCTGCTCATAAACTTCAGGACTAGTGGCAAATAAGTGGGTGGAGTCATCTGAAAAAATTTCTTGGCCTTGATTCGATCAAACATCCACAGCACATCCTGATACAATCCAAAAGCTTCTAGAGTCCTCCTATCAGCGTACTTTGTATTGATAACCATCCTTTCTAGAATCTGATTATACCTTATTTCTTGCATCTCATTTCTAAAGATAATACCATGTGGATTTTGAGGTTGGGAGGATTCAGCTGGGGCCTTCCCTTTCCTTCTTGGAAATATGGATTTTTTTCTTGGTGCCATCTCAAAGTAACAAGCTGCAAAGTACATGTTCAAGGTACCATATAGCAATATAATGATTCAATCTCAGCAATGTTTACAGATAATGTCAGTTAAATCATAGCTCAAACTTAACAAATTTTCATCAAAAATAGAACAGTGGAAATTTGGGCGGAAAACAGGGTGGAAAATATGCATGTGGGCTCAATCTTGCTCAATACATTCCACAAATCGTTCCAAAAATTGTAGAATCGAACTAGGAATGGTCGCCTGTCCTCTAAGAATCAAATGCAAATAGAAACATGTCACAACGACCAACAAACGAGGAAGAACGAGTGAAAGGGGCGAAAATCGTGTAAACTCACCAAAGTCAAAAAATCGCTGAAGAGAGTACCCAATCGTCGGTAATAACAAGATTGGAAGAGTCGCCGGCATGCTCTAGTGGTCGGAGAAGGTTGGAGGTCCGAAGTCGGTGCAAAAACGAGTGAGGACGAGCGTGAAACCCTAAAATACGGCCCAGAAAACCCTAAAAACGGCATAGGAATCACGTGCCAGAATTATAATTACAGCCGTGTAATATCTTATGACAGTGTCGTAAAAAGCAGGAATCTCTCGGGTGAAAACTTGTCCAAAAATATGGTGCCGTGTTAAAGTTTACGGTACCGCTGTAAAATCACGACAGTTCTCGACTCAAAAATGACTCAAAAATACGGTACCATGTAAAAGTTTACGGTACCGCCATAAAATCAAGCAGCGAAATATTTTTTTTTAAAAAAAATCAAAAACTCCAAAATTACGCCCGTAAAATATATTACGGTACTGCCATAATTTCGGGGTAAACTTCAAAAACTTTTGTCAGAAAACCTCGCGAAAATATGGCCCATGTAATACCTTATGGTAGTAGTGCCGTAAAATCAGTAATGCTCTCAGGAAGATTTTGGACACAAAATATGGTACCGTGTTAAAACTTACGACAGTACCGTAATTTCGTCACAACTCTCTAGTCGAAAATGGATGAAAATTATAGTGCCGTAATATATATTACGGCAGTGCCGTAATTTGCACCAAATCTTGTTTTACCTACAAAAATAAAAGAAAAATTAGTTATAAGCAAAGATTAAAATAAAAAAAAATAAATAAAGGTTAGAAAGCTTGGGTTGCCTCCCAAAAAGCGCTAATTTAAAGGTCATCAGCTTGACCCTTTTGCACTTGAGTTTGATCGTGAATTCCCCAATTGCCTCTTTGATCTTTCTTTAGGTTGGGCATCACCTTGAATCACATAAGGCTCAATCTTGAAACAGTGTCCAAATTTGCTCAAGATCCTCTTTTCCTTATCAGTCAACTTAGATCTTCTTCTTCTTCTCCTTCTCTTCTTCTTCTTCTCAAAAATTTCATCTCTCCTTTCCTGTAATCCTTTGTCAACATCCTCAGAAAAATTATTAGTTTCAAAATTTGAGGTCTCATCAAATAAACTATGAATATTATAAATTTCATCAGTAACTATGTCAAAATTTGAGGTCTCTCCAATGTCCAGTTTCCTGCAAATAGATAGAGGCATTAGACTCATGCTGGCACCTAAATCACATAAGGCTCGGTCAAAAGCCATAGTGCCAATAGAACATGGTATAGAAAAACTATCTGGATCCTTCAGTTTTGGTGGTAATTTGTTCTGTAAAATGCCACTACAATCCTCAGTTAAAGTTACAGTGCAAGTACCATAATCATCTAATTTTGTCTTCTTAGACAATATCTCTTTCAAAAATTTTGCATAAGATGGCATTTGAGAAATAGCTTCAGTAAAAGGGATGTTAATGTAAAGCTTTTTCAAAATTTCAAGAAATTTTCCAAATTGTTTGTCTAACTTATTTTGAACTAACCTTTGTGGAAAAGGTATTAGTGGCCTATAGGGTGGAGGTAAACTAGATTTAGAATTATCTTCCTTACATGGTACATCCCCTTTTGGTTCATCACCTTGTTTCCCACTTCTAGTGATAATAGCATTACTATGCTCCCTAGGGTTTGGTTCAGGTTTTGCAGACAATTTTCCTAAGGGTCTAGAAGAGGTGCTAGCTTGTAGTGCTATTTGATTTTCTAAGATTTTATTGTGTGCAACAACACTATCCAGTCGAGAATTGATTTATTTCAAACTCTCATTGACCTCGTCATTTTGTTTCTTCTGGGCTCCCATAAATTGTGCAAACATCTCCTCTAGATTAGGGTTTTGGGGTTGAATCTGATTTTGTTGTCTCTGTTGATACCCCCTATTTTCATTTTGTGCCCCTTGGTAATTGTTACTCTTCCAAGATAAATTGGGGGTGATTCCTCCATCCAAGGTTGTAAGTATTAGTATAGGGATCATTAGTTCTACCTTGATTATAGTTCCCTAAGCATTGATTTGTTCACTACCCTGACTAGATATAACTTTACAATTCTCAGAAACATGACCATCATTACCACAAACTACACAAACAATAGAAGAAACAGCCACAGTTTGCATTTTAAAAGAATCGAACCTGTTGCACAATGAGTCTACCTTCTCTGCTAAGGTGCGCCATCCATCATTCTCGTTCTTACCTTGAGAAGGTCTGTAAAGTACTCCTCTCTCAGAAGTCCACTGATTATGGTTTAGGGCCATCTCCTCCAGCAATTTTAAAGCATCATCAATTGTTTTGCTCATCAGGGCTCCTCCTGCAGCAGCATCAACAGTTAGTCTGGTATTATAATGTAACCCATTATAAAAAGTATGAATTAAAACTCAGTTCTCTATACCATGGTGAGGACACTTCCTTTGCTATTAATTAAATCTCTCCCATGCCTCGTTGAATGATTCTCCATCATTCTGTTGAAAGGTTGTGATTTGATTCCTCAATTGGATGGTCTTGCTTGGTGGAAAATATTTCATTAGAAAAGCATTTGATAACTGATCCCAAGTTGTAAAGGTACCGGTTGGTTGTGCTTGAAGCCATGAACATTCTCGGTCCCTAAGAGAAATAGGAAATAATCTTAGTTCCAAAGCATCATTGGAAACTCCATTGATTTTGATAGTATCACAAAGTTCAAAAATAAAGCAAGGTGTTGGTTTGGATCTTCAAGAGGAGATCCTCCAAACTGGTTCTGTTGAATCATAGAAAGGAAAACAGGCTTAATTTCAAAGTTGTTAGCCTCAATGACAGGTCTAGTGATGCTAGAGTGAATTTCTTGTGGATTAAGTGTTGCGTAGTCCCTAAGTGATCTTCTTGCTGCCATATCAACTATTTCTTCTATTTCTTCCTCGTGTTTCTTGTTGGTTCTCTTCAAATCTTAACTTCCTGCACAATCTAAGTGTTTTGTTAATTTCAGGATCAAAAGGTACAAGTGGTCCTGATCTAAGGTTTCTGCGCATGCAAAGCAAATATGTCAAATAATTTCAAGAAAAACAAAAAATAAAACAGAAAATAAAACCTAATCTAGCAATACTCTCAATATCTCCAATATCAACAAGGACCAAGGTCCCCGGCAACGGCGCCAAAACCTTGTTGTATCCCAACAAGTAGGTAGTCAAAAACTTATTTCTGATGTCGCGACCAAACTTGTTATTTGGCGTACAGGGACTTTGTCACTCCCTGACACGGCTCCAAAAACTTGTTATGTCACCTAGCTTGTTGTGTCCGCAAGTTGATAGGGCCTGGACAGCTGTTACCGCAAGTGCACGGTCTATCGCGTAATAAATAAGATCGAACCCACAGGGACTAGGGTCATGTACTAACTGATCGGTCAACTTGTAGCTAGGTAAATGATTATGGGAGAAATGGCTAAAATCCTAGTGCAAGTAATTAAACTAAAATAGACTTAAATCAAGCAAAGAAAAGAGCAAAACAAACGGGGTTTTAGATCTATGAGAGATATTCGGGGTTTTAGGTTTCACCACACTGAAGCACGCAGAAATATTAAGGTTTGATATTTTAAATTGAGTTTTATCTAAATTCTCAAGGTAATCATTCCTAGAGTACAGACGCGCTCCCTCTCAGGACACGGTCCAGTATCCGACTAAACCCAAGTCTCCTACTCTTGTGGCTTACCGGGTTAGATCCAATGGGATCTGTGAAGGATTAGGGTTCCTCTGGTGATTTCGAGTGCTCTCGCTAAACGAAATCACCAGTCCAGTCTAAGGGGTTCTGACGACTGTGGTCCACCTCTTAGTCCTTCCCACAACGTCTAAGACATACATACATATGGCTAGTACATAAACACGAAATAAAACATCCTAGACATGAATAAGAATAAAGATAAGTAAAGAAATATATAGATCAAACCATAGTATTCAACATTCATATAGTGGGCTACGCCCAAACCCCGAAAAGAAAGTTTATGCTATCATATACATCGTGAAATACATTAATTCTCTCATGTAAATGAATTCAAATTAAAGGGAAGGATAGATCCTCGATGGAAGAAGGTTCAGCACGAAGATCCATGCTGGAACGACGAAGAAAATGGGCCGGAACATTATTGTCGCCAAGAAAATCGCCCCCAAACCCTAGGTCTGCGCCGTTTCACTTCGTTCTCTTCAATCGCTTAATCAAATCCAGTGATTTTAGTCCAAAACGTACATATCCAAGTTGGGAATGTCTCCCTAAAATTTTGTTCAATTCTGAGCCAGGAATAGAAAATTATGGCCAAAATATCAAGGGCTTATCGAAGCTGCGCGAGGTGATGCACGGCCCTGTATCGGTGAACGGGCACGCCCGTGCATGGCTCGGTTGCTGGATAACTTATGATTCATGGCCATGCCCGTGTACAGCTCAGTGAAGCCTGGATAGTCAGATCATGCATGGCCGTGCATGGGTACACACCCACGACCGTGCATCTTGTAGAAAACTCCGATTGGGCTGAAATTTGGTGCGTAGCTTCATCTCTTCATGGGAAATCGTCCCATACCTTCAGATTCTCCAAATTCCATCGATTTTGAGGCTAAAAACCTACATTTTCATAAAACAAGAGAAAAGTGAAGACTCTAAAGAATATGAAGCATTTGAGTACATAATTGAGACAAAGCATGCATTATACTCCAAAATAATAATAGAACTAAGTCACAAAATATCATATTTTTGCATGTCATCACAAGTGCACGGATATTCGAAGTAATAAAATAGATATCGAACCCACAGAGCACTTGTTTGCTGAGTACTGAATAATTGATTTCTTGTTATCTAGGTGAACCGAAAGTATGCAAGTGAGCAATAGAAAAGACATAAGTAAATCATGGTAAAGACATAATTTACTTCATTAAAGGATTATCTCACTTTTGTGCAGACAATCATGCAGGGATCAATCCTCGCTTTCGTGCGAGATCTATCCCAACGCTGAGAATAAGTAAATCATCAAACAAAGAACTCAAGGATCACTTTCGTGCATCCGAATTCTAAGTTGATTATCACAAGTGGAATCTCAAGGATCACTTTTGTGCATCCGAGTCTCAACACAAGTTTTACTCATGGTTCTCTAACGTTCCGATCTTTGCTTTCGCACAAGATCTCCACGTTTGACAACTCGACCCAATCCTAGATTCATATTATTATCATGGCAATTCGACTACTAAAATGAAACAATGAGAACTAACCTAATTTCTTAAAGAATTCTCCTAACATGCAATTCTAGGGTTCCAAGTTCTCAAGCAAGTCACCTTTCGGTCCTTATTACAAGAACTCTAAAACATGAATAATAGTATGAATCTAAGGAGAATCAAAAGTGCAATTATCACATGAGTAAAATTATCATGCTAAAATTATATGTGACGAAATAGTGGAAAAAGAATCATATAGTTATTAAGAATTAAAGGGAATTACTCCCGAGGTCCCATGTTTAAGCTAGCATAGTGCAGGAGTTACAATAATCCATGGTTTCAAAAGATCGAAAATCAAAGAGAAAAGAGAGTTTAAGAGAGCACACCACGGCTGTAATTTATATTACGGCCGTAATTTGCATAAGGTCATCGATGAACAGTGTCGACGCCTCCCTTTTCTTCGATTTCTCCTCCAATTGATCTCCTTTTACTCTGAAACTTCTGAAGCACCTTCTCCTCCTCTATGCACAGCTTCCACTCAAATTTCACGGCCGGAGATGCGTTGTACGCTTCCCGGCGGAGAAACCCTTGGCGGCGGTGTGGAACTCGATTTCTCCCTTTGTCTCAGTGAAAGCTCCCCTCCTTCTTCTTACGGCTTCCAATTTAAAGGTGTCGATTGTCAGCAATCTTCTCCGCAAAAATCAGGCTTGAAATTTGACCGTGGAATCGTGTTTCAAATTAGAATTACAGCAATGTAATATGTTACGGTACTGCCGTAAAATCGGTCCCATTCTCTGATTCAAAATCTCTGGAAAATACGGCACCATTAAATAATTTACGGCGGTGCCGTAAAATTGGGTAAACTCTCTGGTCAAAAACGTCTGGAAATTACGGCATCGTGAAATGGTTTACGGCAGTGCCGTAATTTTTGTGAATGTCTCTAGTCTGAAGTCGCTCCAGATTATAGCCCGTGTAATTTCTTACGGCAGTGCCGTAATTTTCAGGAAACTTTCTGATGAAAAACTCCCCAAATTACGGAAGTGCTCTGATATTACGGTAGCATACGAAAATACGGCACCGTAATATAGATTACGACCGTGCCGTATTTTGCTTCTTGGCTCCAATTCTGTTGAAATTTGACGTGTGATCTCCTCTTGATGTTGTGAATTCATCTATGTATTTGGGTTGCTTGAAATCGACTGAAAATCGTGCCTTTTTGCCTGAAAATCATCAAAAACCAAAAAGAGTGTAGATTCCGCAAATATCGATAAAAAAGGCATAATTATAAGCAAAGTCTATGAATATGACACAAGAACACTAATGAAATGACACTAAATTTACTATAAATTTTGGTGTCATCAGGACTCTTCTCTTTATTTGGATCAAGGAATCTTTCTTCCCAACAAAAAGCAAATAGCATAAATATCAACTAAATTAATCAATCAATATCAATTTAATAATCATACTCATATGCTAGTTTTATTCAAAGAAGTAGTTTCACTTTTAAACCAAATTCATCAAGTAACATATCCATGATATGTCTAGACCTAATCACAGGCATGGATTCATCCGTCATCAAGAAAATTATTTTTCTCTCTCTTTTTTTTTCTTTAGAATCATGATAAAATAATCAGAAAGCAGCAGACACAGGAAGTTTGGGATGAAACATCGATGGGATGGGAAAGATGAAATTCAAGAAGTGAAGAAAAAGGAATACTCACAAAGCTTTGCTTATTAGCGTCTGATCCAATCTCTATTGTGTCTCTAAGGTAGCATAGTCAGTGTGGGAACCGGTGGAAACACATATAAGAAATTCTAAGAACGGCTGTGGAAGCATTAGCAGTCTCTTTTTTTTCACATAAAACACGGTACCGTAATATTCGTTACGGCACTACCGTAAAACAGGGTAAATCGCTAAAATTCTCGGGAAAATTTTGGAGAAAAATTACGGTACCGTAAATTTACTTATGGCAGTGCCGTAATTGCTTCAAAACTTTCTCGTCGAAAAAATTAGAAAATATGGCCCGTAATTTTTATTACAGTAGTGTCGAAATTTATGCCAAATTCAATTTTACCTACAAAAATAGATGAAAAATTAGTTCTAAAAGAAAAAGTTAAAATACAGAAAAGTAAATGAGAATGAACTGAAGAAAGAGTGCTTGAGTTGCCTCCCAAGAAGCGCTAATTTAAAGGTCATTAGCTTGACCGTTCTGCACTCAGATTTGATCGTGGTTGATCAAGGTAAAACTTTTCCTTTTCTTCAATCTGCTATTCTTGATAATAATGCTTCAATCTTTGACCATTAACCTTAAAATCTCCTGTTTCCTCACTCCATATGTCCACGGCTCCATAGGGATAAGTTTTCTTCACCCGAAAAGGCGCAGACCATTGAGATTTAAGTTTTCCAGGAAAAAGTCTCAATCTAGAATTGAATAAAAGAACAAAGTCACCTAGTTGGAACTCCCTTCTGAAAATATGTCGATCATGCCATCTTTTAGTCCTCTCCTTGTAAATTATTGCATTTTCATATGCAGAGAGTCTAATCTCATCTAGCTCGTTTAATTGTAACCTCTGTGTTTCACCTGCATTCTTCAAATCGAAATTCAGCGTTTTGATTGCCCAGAATGCCTTATGCTCGAGCTCTACAGGAAGGTGACATGATTTTCCATAAATCAATTGAAAAGGAGACATACTTATTGGTGTTTTGAAAGCAGTCCGGTAGGCCCACAATGCATCATCAAGTTTGAATGCCCAATCTTTTCTTGTGCGTGACACTGTCTTTTCCAAAATTCCTTTGATTTTTCTGTTTGATACCTCAACTTGTCCACTTGTTTGAGGGTGATAAGGTGTTGCAACTCTATGATTCACCCCATACTTTCTGAGTAAGGCTGAGAACTTATGTTCAATGAAATGCGTGCCTCCATCACTAATCACTACTCGTGGCGTCCCAAATCGTGGGAAGATAATTTTTTTGAACAGTTTAACAACAACTCTGGAATCATTAGTAAGAGAAGCAAGAGCCTCAACCCATTTTGAAACATAATCAACTGCCACAAGAATGTATTTGTTACCTCCAGAAGATGGAAAAGGTCCCATGAAGTCAATCCCCCAAATATCAAATATCTCCACCTCAAGAATATTGGATAGTGACATCTCATGTCTTCTGTTAATGTTGTCTGTCTTTTGACATCTATCACAAGATAAAACAAAGTTTCTAGAGTCTTTAAAAATTGAAGGCCAATAAAATCCTGATTGCAACACTTTGAAAGCAGTCTTCTCAGCACCGACATGACCACCATAAGAGGATCTATGACATTGAAACAATATATCTGTGATTTCCTCTTCGGGTACACATCTTCTAAAAATACCATCCACACATCTTATAAACACATAAGGCTCATCCCAAAAATAGTGCTTTACCTCAGCCAAGAATCTCTTCCTTCTTTGGTAACTCAAATCAGGGGGAAAAACATTAGCTACAAGGTAATTTACTATGTTAGCATACAAAGGGGCTCTGATTTGTTCAATGGCCAGGAGTTGTTCTTTAGGGAAGGAATCATTGATTACATCATTCTTTTCAGTACCCACCATTATCCTTGAAAGATGATCTGCAACAAAGTTTTCTGATCCCTTTTTGTCTTTAATTTCTAAATCAAACTCCTGCAGGAGTAAAATCCATCTGAGCAAGCGTGGTTTACTATCTTTTTTCTGCATTAAATATTTTACTGCTGCGTGATCCATGTACACCACCACTTTAGAGTTAATCAAGTACGATTTAAATTTGTCAAAGGCAAATATGATGGCTAAAAGTTTCTTCTCAATGGTGGTGTAATTCTTCTGTGTTTCATCCAAAGTACTACTAGCATAATGAATAATATAAGGTTTTTTCTCTTTTCTCTATCCCAAAACTGCTCCTATTGCATAATCACTGGCATCACACATGAGCTCAAAGAGCAAATCCCAATTTGGAGCTGAATGATAGATGCTGAAACCAAAGCTTTCTTCAATTCATGAAAAGCAGATAAACAATCTTCATCAAAACAAAATTTAACATCTTTACAAAGTAAATTTGTAAGAGGTCTTGCACGTTTAGAGAAATCTTTAATGAATCGCCGGTAGAATCCTGCATGCCCTAGAAAGCTTCGGACCTCCTTCACTATGGTGGGTGGCTGTAATTTCTCAATCACCTCAACTTTGGCTTTATCAACTTCAATCCCTCTTTCTGAAATCAAGTGCCCCCCAAAACTATCTCTTGCTTAACCATAAAATGACATTTTTCCCAATTAAACACAAGGTTAGTTTCTTCACACCGCTACAAAACTCGAGATAAATTAGCCAGACAATCATCAAAAGAAGAGCCATATACTGAGAAATCATCCATAAAGTCCTCAATAAAATCAGAAAAAATAGCCATCATGCATCTCTGAAAAGTAGCAGGTGCATTACATAGACCAAAAGACATTCTCTTATATGCAAAAGTACCGTATGGGCAAGTAAACGTGGTCTTATCTAGGTCATCAGGATGTATAGGAATTTGAAAAAATCCAGAGTATCCATCTAAGAAACAAAAGTGAGAATGATTTACAAGTCTTTCAACCATTTGATCAATAAAAGGTAAAGGAAAATGGTCTTTCCTAGTGGCAGCATTCAATTTTCTATAATCTATACACATGTGCCAACTAGTAACAGTTCTAACAAGAATTAATTCAATGTCTTTGTTTTTCATGACAGTTACCCCTCCTTTCTTAGGAACACAATGTACAGGACTTACCCATGTACTATCGGAGATAGGATAGATAATACCTGCATCAAGTAGTTTCAAAACCTCCTTCTTCACAACTTCTTTCATAGAGGGGTTAAGTCTCATTTGAAAATCTACTTGTGGTTTGTGTTCCTCTTCCATCAAGATCCTGTGCATACAAAAAGAAGGATTAATTCCCTTTAAGTCATCAATTGTGTACCCAATTACCTTTCTATGAATCCTTGGTTCTTTGAGAAGCAAGTCTGTCTCCCTTTTTCCAAACTGTGCATCAACAATAACAGGGTAAGTAGAATCAGGACTAAGAAATTCATAACGAAGGTTATCAGGTAAAGCTTTAAGTTATACTTTTGGAGCATTTCCTTCTTCATTCTTTTCATTATAACAAGCACTGTAATCTAATAATTCATTAATTTCAACATCGATTTTTACATTAGAATCAAGAGCAGAATCAGAATCATATTTAGAGGTTTCAACAAATAAATCATTAAGATCATAGACTATGTCATCTACAGCATGTATACTACAGCAAGATCTAGAATTTGATGGGTTTTTCATAGCTTCATTCAAGTCATACTCAATTCTTTCATCCCCAATATTAAGTGTAAGCTTACCGTTCTTTACATCAATAAGTGCTCCTACCGTGGCTAAGACCGGTCTATCAAGTATGATGGAGATTCTTGCATCTTCCTCCATCTCAAGGACTACAAAGTCTGCTGGAATGAAATATTTACCTACTTGGATAGGCATATCTTCAAGAATCCCTACAGGATACTTAACTGAACGATTGGCTAGCTGCAAACATATCGTAGTCGATTTAAGCTCTCCCATGTCCAATTTCCTGCAAATAGACAATGACATTAGACTCACACTAGCATCCAAATCACATAAGGCTCGGTCAAAAGCCATGCCCCCAATAAAACAAGGTATAGAGAAACTACCTGGATCTTTTATTTTCGGTGGCAACTTGTTTTGGATAATAGCACTACATTCTTTAGTAAGAGCCATAGTACCATAGTCCTCTATCTTTCTTTTATTAGACAAAATTTCTTTCAAAAATTTAGCATATGTGTGCATTTGAGATAAAGCTTTAGTAAATGGAATGTTAATGTAAAGCTTTTCAAAACATCAAGAAATTTCCCAAATTGCTTGTTTAATTTTACTTGCACTAACCTTTGGGGAAAGGGTATAGGTGGCCTATAAGGTGTAGGAGAATTAGGTTTAGAAATATCTATCTGACATGGCACATCTCCTTTAGGTTCATCACCTTGTTGAGGTGACAAACTAGTTTGGGACTGCTCATGTTCAGAGGATTTCCCTAAATCTAACTCATGGTCATGTTCATTACTAGGCTCTTTTTCTTTATCTTCAACTCTCCCTTTTGGTTCATATAATTGCCTTCCACTCCTAGTAATGATAGCATTACAGTGTTCCCAAGGGTCCAATTCTGGTATTTGATCTTCTAGAGTTTTTTTTGTAAGCAGCTAAGGATCCTACTTGAGAGGTAAGATGACTGACCAATCCCTTAAGATCTTCAATCTCTTTATTTTGATTTGTCATTAATTGATTTTGATTAGCCATAAACTTCTCAAGCATGGACTCCACACTAACGAATTTACATCTTTAGTCAAGGTTCGCCATCCCTCATTCTCATTCTTACCATGTTGATGACAATATAGCATTCCTTCTTCAGGAGCCCACTAGTTAAGATTCAGGGCCATCTCCTCAAGCAGGGTAGAAACATCTTCGATTGTTTTGCTCATGAGGGCTCCTCCTACAGCAACATCAACAGTCAGACGGGTATTATAAAGTAAGCTATTATAAAATGTATGAATTAAAAATGCAATCTTCAAGGCCATGGTGAGGACACTTCCATTGTAATTCATTGAACCGATCTAATGCCTCACTAAAAGTCTCGCCATCCCTCTATGCAAAGCTTGTAATTTGGTTTCTCAATTGGATGGTTTTGCCGGGTGGAAAGTACTTCATCAAGAAAGTATTTGATAGTTGTTCCCATATGATGAAGGTACCGGTAGGTCGAGAATGTAGCCAAGAACGTGCTCGGTCCCTGAGAGAAAAAGGAAACAATCTTAGTTTTAATGCATTATCCGAAACTCCATTAATTTTAATGGTGTCACAATATTCAAGAAAAAGATATAAATATTGATAAGGATCTTCAATTGGTGATCCTCCAAACTGATTCTGCTGGATCATAGATAAGAAAGCAGGATTAATCACGAAATTATTAGCATCAATAGCTGGTCTGGCGATGCTAAAGTGTGGCTCCTGTGGGTTAGGGGCTGCATAGTCCCTAAGTGATTTCCGATTTGCCATCAGATCTAAATTTCCTATGCAGTCTAAAGCAGATAGGTCAAATAACTCAAGTAAACAGAAAAGAATAGCAAGATAGAACATAAACATGAAATAAACAAAACCTAGTCTAGCAATACTTTCAATATTGACAAAAACCAAGGTCCCCGGCAACGGCGCCAAAAACATGTTGTGATTCGCAAGTGCACGGATATTCGAAGTAATAAAGAAAGATATCGAACCACAAAGACATCATTGTCAAGTACTGAATAATTGATTTCTTACTATCTAGGCAATCGAAACTATGCAAGTGAACTAATGAAAGCTAACAAAAATATCAGAGAGAGAAATTGGGACTAGGGTTTCATCCTCTTTAATTTCTATGACTCGATATGAATAGTAATTCATTAGTTTAATTTTATCATGATAAAGATATAATTTACTTCATAAAAGGATCATCACACTTTCATGGAGATAATCATGTAGGGACCGATCTTTGCTTTCCCTCAAGATCTATCCCAAGCTGAAAATAAGTAAATCATTAATCAAGGAACTCAAGGATCACTTTCATGCATTGGAATTCTAAGTTGATTATCTCAAGGATCACTTTCGTGCATCCGAGTCTCAACACAAGTTCTACTTATGGCTCTCCAACGTTCTGATCCTCACTTTCACACAAGATCTCCACGTTTGATAAATTTACTCAATCCTAGATTCATATTATTATGATGACAATTATTTTTCTAAAATCAAGAAACAAGAACTAACCTAATTTCTTACAGTAAGTTCCTAACATTCAATTCTAGGGTTCCAAGTTCTCAAGCAAGTCACCTTTCGGTCCT
>CM050438.1:79212125-79222492 GCA_027562315.1 Costus pulverulentus
AGTGGGAGCGCATGGATTCATGACTTTCCATAATTGGAAGTCATGTAACGCCATCTCCTAAGAGAAACGCCTAACGCTTCTCCTCTTGGTCTAATCGCATCTCCACTTTGGTAAGGGAGAGTGTGGACGCCAAGGAAGAGGAGGGAGGCTCGGCCAAGCTTTTTCTCATCACCTTCATGCGACAAGCACACCTTGGAGGTCTTTGCTAGCACAAAGAACACCAAGAAGTAGCCATCTTCATCCTCTTGTGTGCGTCCTCTTTGGAGAAGGAGCACTTGCGCCTTTGCTTCCAAGGCGCCATCGAAACTATGGCATTGGTATGATCCTTTGTAGATTTTATCAAGCTTTATGTTAGTTGATCATATATCATGCAGCCGATCCCTTGAAACCCTTGCTTCCGCTTAAAAATTAAAGATGCGCCATCCATAGGGTTTCACCCCCTTGCGCTCCCCCTTGAAGGGGACTCTACACAAGGTACCATATAGCAATATAATGATTCAATCTCAGCAATGTTTACAGATAATGTCAGTTAAATCATAGCTCAAACTCTAGAAATTTTTATCAAAAACAGAACAGTGGAATTCTGGGCAGAAAATAGGGTGGAAAACATGCGTGTGGGCTCAATCTTGCTCAATAAATTCCATAAATCATTCCAAAAATTGCAGAATCGAACTAGGAATCGTCGCCTATCCTCGAAGAATCAAATGCAAACAAAAATCTCTCAAAACAAATTAGAAACAAGGAAGAACGAGTGAAAGGGGCGAAAATCATGTAAACTCGCCAAAGTCAAAAAATCGGTGAAGAGAGTACCCAATCTTCGGCAATAACAAGATTGGAAGAGTCGCCGGCGTGCTCTGGTGGTCAGAGAAGGCTGGAGGTGTGAAATCGGCGCAAAAACGAGTGAGAACGAGTGTGAAACCCTGAAATACGGCCTAGAAAATCCTAAAAATGGCACATGAATCGCGTGCCAGAATTATAATTACGGTCGTGTAATGTCTTACGGCAGTGCCATAAAAAGCAGGAATTTCTCAGGTTAAAACTTGCTCGAAAATATGGTACCGTGTAAAAGTTTACGATATCGTGTAAATGTTTAAGGTACCGCCGTAAAATCAACCAGTGATTTTTTTTTTCAAAAATTGAAAACCCAAAAATTACGCCCGTAAAATATATTACGGTACTACCGTAATTTCAGAGTAAATTTCAGAAATACAGCCCATAATTATAATTCTAGCGAAAATACAGCCAGTGTAAAACCTTACGGTAGTGCCGTAAAATTAGTAATGCTCTCGGGAAGATTTTGGCCACAAAATACGGTACCGTGTTAAAACTTTCGGTAGTACCGTAATATCGTCACAACTCTTTGGTCGAAAATGGATGAAAATTACGGTGCCGTAATATATATTACGGCAGTGCCGTAATTTGCACCAAATCTTGTTTTACCTATAAAAATAAAAGAAAAGATAGTTCTAAGTAAAAAAACTAAAATAAAAGAAAATAAATAAAGGTTAGAAAGCTTGGGTTGCCTCCCAAGAAGCGCTAATTTAAAGGTCATCAGCTTGACCCTTTTGCACTCAGATTTGATCGTGAATTCCCCAATTGCCTCTTTGATCTTTCTTTAGGTTGGGTATCATCTTGAATCACATAAGGCTCAATCTTGAAACAGTGTCCAAATTTGCTCAAGATCCTCTTTCCCTTATCGATCAACTTAGATCTTCTTCTTCTTCTCCTTCTCTTCTTCTTCTTCTCAAAAATTTCATCTCTCCTTTCCTGTAATCCTTTGTCAACATCCTTAGAAAAATTACTAGTTTCAAAATTTGAGGTCTCATCAAATAAACTATGAATATTATAAATTTCATCATTAACTATGTCAACACTACAACATGTTCCATAGTATGATAGTTTATTCAAGGAATCGGTAAGATCAAACTCAATAGTGTTCCCATAAATATCAGAAGTAAATTTCCCCTTTTTCACATCTATGTGCGCTCAAGTAGTGGCTAACAGTGGTCTACCAAGAATTATGAGATTTTTATGGTTTTCCTCCATGTCTAAAACTACAAAATCTACAGGAATAAAAAATTCTCCTACCTTGACTGGAACATTCTCTAATATACCTACAGGATACTTTACCAATGAATCAGCAAGCTATAAAGATATGGATGTAGGTTTGAGCTCTCCAATGTCTAGTTTCCTGCAAATAGATAGAGGCATTAGACTCACGCTGGCACCTAAATAACATAAGGCTCGGTCAAAAGCTATAGTGCCAATAGAAAAAGGTATAGAAAAGCTACCTGGATCCTTTAGTTTTGGTGGCAATTTGTTTTGTATAATGACACTACAATCCTCAGTTAAAGTTACAGTGCAAGTACCATAATCATCTAATTTTCTCTTATTAGACAATATCTCTTTCAAAAATTTTGCATAAGATGACATTTGAGAAATAACTTCAGTAAATACAATGTTAATGTAAAACTTTTTCAAAATTTCAAGAAATTTGCCAAATTATTTGTTTAACTTATTTGGAACTAACCTTTGTGGAAAAGGTATTGGTGGCTTATAGGGTGGAGGTAAACTAGATTTAGAATTATCTTCCTTACATGGTACATCCCTTTTAGTTCATCACCTTTTTGATGTTGCAAACTAGTTTGGGTTTGTTCATGTTCAGAGGATTTTTCTAACTCTAACTAATCATCATGATCATCAATAGGCTCCTTTTCATTATCCTTAACTTTCCCTTTTGGTTCTTCTAATTGATTTCTACTTCTAGTGATAATAGCATTACAGTGCTCCCTAGGGTTTGGTTCAGGTTTTGTAGGCAATTTTCCTAAGGGTCTAGAAGAACTACTAGCTTCTTGTGCTATTTGATTTTCTAAGATTTTATTGTGTGCAACAACACTATCCAGTCGAGAATTAATTTGTTTCAAACTCTCATTCACCTCGTCATTTTGTTTCTTCTGGGCTCCCATAAATTATGCAAACATATCCTCTAGATTAGGGTTTTGGGGTTGAATCTGATTTTGTTGTCTCTGTTGATACCCCCTATTTTCATTTTGTGCCCCTTGGTAATTGTTACTCTTCCAAGATAAATTGGGGTGATTCCTCCATCCAGGGTTGTAAGTATTAGTATAGGGATCAGTAGTATAGGGATCAGTAGTTCTACCTTGATTATAGTTCCCTAAAGCATTGATTTGTTCACTACCCTAACTAGATATAACTTTACAATTCTCAGAAACATGACCATCATTACCACAAATTTCACAAACAATAGAAGAAACAGCCACAGTTTGCATTTTAAAAGAATCGAACCTATTGCACAATGAGTCTACCTTCTCTGCTAAGGTGCGCCATCCATCATTCTCGTTCTTACCTTGAGAAGGTATCTAAAGTACTCCTCTCTCAGAAGTCCACTGATTATGTTTAAGGCTATCTCCTTCATCAATTTCAAAGCATCATCAATTGTTATGCTCATCAGGGATCCTCCTGCAGCAGCATCAACAGTTAGTCTAGTATTATAAAGCAAACCATTATAAAAAGTATGAATTAAAACCCAGTTCTCAATTCCATGGTGAGGACACTTCCTTTGCAATTCATTAAATCTCTCCCATGCCTTGCTGAATGATTCTTCATCCTTCTGTTGAAAGCTTGTGATTTGATTCCTCAATTGGATGGTCTTGCTTGGTGGAAAATATTTCATCAGAAAAACATTTGATAACTAATGCCAAGTTGTAAAGGTACCGATTGGTCGTGCTTGAAGCCATGAACGTACTCGGTCCCTAAAAGAAAAAGGAAATAATCTTAGTTTCAAAGCATCATTGGAAACTCCATTGATTTTGATAGTATCACAAAGTTCTAAAAATAAAGCAAGGTGTTGGTTTGGATCTTCAAGCGGAGATCCTCCAAACTGGCTCTGTTGAATCATAGAAAGGAAAGCAGGCTTAATTTCAAAATTGTTAGCCTCAATGACAGGTCTAGCGATGCTAGAGTGAATTTCTTGTGGATTAGGGGCTGCGTAGTCCCTAAGTGATCATCTTGCTACCATATCAGCTATTTCTTCTATTTCTTCCTCTTGTGTTTCTTGTTGGTTCTCTTCAAATCTTAACCTCCTGCGCAATCTAAGTGTTTTGTTAATTTCAGGATCAAAAGGTACAAGTGGTCCTGATCTAAAGTTCCTGCACATGCAAAGCAGATATGTCAAATAATTTCAAGAAAAACAGAAAATAAAACAGGATAAAACCTAATCTAGCAATACTCTCATTATCTCCAATATCAACAAAAACCAAGGTCCCCGGCAACTGCGCCAAAAACATGTTGTATCCCAACAAGTAGGTAGACAAAAACTTATTTCTGATGTCGCGGCCAAACTCGTTATTTGGCGTACAGGGACTTTGTCACTCCCTTACACGGCTCCAAAAACTTGTTATGTCACCAAGCTTGTTGTGTCTGCAAGTGCACGGATACTCGAAGTAATAAAATAGATATCGAACCCACAGAGACCTTGTTTGCTGAGTACTGAATAATTGATTTCCTGTTATCTAGGTGAATCGAAAGTATGTCAGTGAGTAATAGAAAACTGAAACGGAAATACCAGAGTGAGAAGACTGGGACTTAGGGTTTCATTCACTTTAAATTCTATGACTAGATGTAAATAGAGATTCGTTAGTTTAATTTTATCATGGTAAAGACATAATTTACTTCATAAAAGGATTATCTCACTTTCGTGCAGACAATCATGCAGGGATCAATCCTCGCTTTCGCACAAGATCTATCCTAACGCTGAGAATATGCAAACCATCAAACAAAGAACTCAAGGATCACTTTCGTGCAACCGAATTCTAAGTTGATTATCACAAGTGGAATCTCAAGGATCACTTTCGTGCATCCGAGTCTCAACACAAGTTTTACTCATGGTTCTCCAACATTCCAATCTTTGCTTTCGCATAAGATCTCCACGTTTGACAACTCGACTCAATCCTAGATTCATATTATTATCATGGCAATTTGACTACTAAAATCAAACAATTAGAACAAACCTAATTTCTTAAAGAAAGCTCCTAACATGCAATTCTAGGGTTCCGAGTTCTCAAGCAAGTCACCTTTCAGTCCTTATTGCGAGAACTCTAAAACATGAATAATAGTATGAATCTATGGAGAATCAAAAGTGCAATTATCACATAAGTAAAATTATTATGCTAAAATTATACGTGACGAAATAGTGGAAAAAGAATCATCTTGTCATTAAAAATTAAAGGGAATTACTCCCCCATGTCCCAAAAAAGTTTAAGCTAGCATAGTGTAGGAGTTACAATAATCCATGGTATCAAAAGATCGAAAATCAAAGAGAATAGAGAGTTTAAGAGAACACACCACGGTTGTAATATAAATTACAGTCGTAATTTGGATAAGGGCGTCGATGAACAGTGTCGGCGCCTCCCTTTTCTTCGATTTCTCCTCCAATTGATCTCCTTTTACTCTGAAACTTCTGGAGCGCCTTCTCCTCTATGCGCAGCTTCCACTGAAATTTCACGTCCGGAGATGCGTTGTACGCTTCCCGGCAGCGAAACCCTTGGCGGTGGCGTGGAACTTGATTTCTCCCTCTGTGGTGGACGAAATTTAGGGCTTTTGGTCTCCTCCCCTTCGTCTCGGTGAAAGCTCTCTTTCTTCTTTTTACAGCTTCCAATTTAAAGGTCTCAATCATTGGCAATCTTCTCCCAAAAATTGGGCTTCAAATTTGACCGTGGAATCGCGTTTAAAATTAGAATTACGGCAGTGTAATATCTTACGGTACTGCCATAAAATCGGTCGCGTTCTCTAATTCAAAAACTCTGGAAAATACGGCATCGTTAAATGGTTTACAACAGTGCCGTAATTTCAGTGAATGTCTCTGGTCTGAGGTCGCTCCAGATTACGGCCTGTGTAATTTCTTATGGCAGTGCCGTAATTTTCAGGAAACTTTTTGATGAAAAACTCCCCAAATTACGGCAGTGCTCTGATATTATGGTAGCGTATGAAAATACGGTACCGTAATATAGATTACGGCCCTGCCGTATTTTGGTTCTTGGCTCCAATTCTCTTGAAATTTGACTTGTGATCTTCTCTTGATGTTGTGAATTCATCCATGCATTTGGGTTGCTTGAGATCGACTGAAAATCATGCCTTTTTGCCTGAAAATCATTAAAAACCAAAAAGAGTGTAAATTCCATACATATTGATGAAAAAGCATAAAAATAAGCAAAGTCTATGAATATGACACAAGAACACCAATGAAATGATACTAAATTTACTATAAATTTCGGTGTCATCACTTGAAAACGCTTGAAAATTATGCCTTTTTACCCTAAATTCATCGAAAACTAAAAAGAGTGTAGATTCTGCAATATTTGATAAAAAAAGGCATAAAAATAAGCAAAGGGGTATGAATATGACACAAAATATATATCAAAGGGCACAAAATTTACTATAGATTTCGTTGTCATCAAACACATAAGGCTCAAACTTTGCTTGTCCTCAAGCAAAAATCAGAATTTGATCATAGGAATAGATTTTCTCATGAAGAATAAATTTCTAGAATACAATCACCAATGAAAACCTTTACCGATTACTTCATAAAATTTTTAATAAACATATCACCCTTTGAATTCGATTCTCGAGATCGACAACTTAATCAAATAAAATTTCGCAACTTGTACAATAAGTAGAATATCAATCTCAAGACTTCATCTAGTTTCAATTCATAACTATCAACTTTTGCTTACAAGAATAGGATTTCCAAGATCTTTTTCCACTCATAATTTTTGTTTGCTTTTGGTTCCTCCTCTGTTTTTGCATCGTTCACATTCTCTAATTCGATTACCACCTTTTTTTTCTGGTGACGAAGTTAGAGTACACTAATCACATAATCAGTGTAATGGAACTCATATCCTAAGATAGCGGAGTTTATGTGAAACGATTTCTCTCATGGTATGTACCCACATAGATACATGTTTTTCTTTGTATTTCACTTATTAACTTAGGTACCACTGCAAATCAACACGGTGCCAAGATGAGGAGTCATTCTCATGATTTTTCTTTTTCTCTCATTTTGACTTCAACCCATGTCTTAGGTACCACTGTCAATTTTGCACAGTGCCAGGTAGGGAAGTTCTCTCTTTATTTGGACCAAGGAATCTTTCTTCCCAACAAAAAGCAAATAGCATAAATAACAACTAAATTAATCAATCAATATCAATTCAAAAATCATACTCATATGCTAGTTTAATTCAAAGAAGTAGTTTCACTTTTAAACCAAATTCATCAAGTAACATGTCCATCCAAAATTTCACTCGTCAATCAATGAAAATTTTCAAAAGTAGATATATATAAGAAAAATAAATTTGTCATAATAGGTCTAGACCTAATCATAGGCATGGATTCATCCGTCATCAAGAAAATTATTTTTCTCTCTTTTTTTTTCTATAGCATCATGATAAAATAATCAGAAAGCAGCAGACACAGGAAGTTTGGGATGAAACATCGATGGGATGGGGAAGATGAAATTCAAAGAAGTGAAGAAAAAGGAATACTCACAAAGCTTTGCTTATTAGCATCTGAACTAATCTCTTTTGTGTCTCTAGGGTAGCATAGTTGGTGTGGGAACCGGTGGAAACACAAACTCGATTTCTAAGAACGGCCGTGGAAGTGTCAGCAGTCTCTTTTCTTTTCACATAAAATATGGTACCGTAATATTCGTTACGGTACTACCGTAAAATAGGGTAAATCGCTGAAACTCTCGGGAAAATTTTGGAGCAAAATTATGGTACCATAAATTTACTCACGGCAGTGCCGTAATTGCTTCAAAACTTTCTGGTCGAAAAAATTTGAAAATACGGCTCGTAATTTTTATTACGGTAGTGCCATAATTTATGCGTAATTCGATTTTACCTATAAAATCGAAGGGAATTACTCCTCCACGTCCCATAAAGATTTAAGCTAGCATGGATGAAAGATTATAATAATCCATAGTATCAAAGTGTAGGAAATCAAGAAAAAAGGGAAAAACAAATAACCACACGGCTGTAATGGAAATTACAGCCGTAATTACGCTTGTGAATAGTGTCGCCACTGAGTATCTTCTTGATTTCTCCTCTAATCGAGATCCTTTCACTCTGAAACTTCTGGGGTATGTTCTCCTACTCCAGGTGAAGCTTCCGTTCAAATTTCACGGCCGGACATGTGTTGTACGCTTCCCAGTGGCAAAACCTAGGGCGGTGGCGTGAAACTCGATTTCTCATTCGTTAGTTGATGAAAATCAGGGCTTTTGGTGTCTCCTTGCTCATCTCATCGAAAGCTCCCCTTTTGCTTCTTACGAAACTTCAAATTATGGCTTAGATTGTCCGCAATCAATCGCATAAAAATTGGGCTTCAAAAGGTCCTTGAAAATCGCGTTTGTAGGTTAGAATTACGGCTGTAAACTGATTACGGCAGTGCCGTAATTTCAACAAAGTTCTTGGTACAGAAATCATCCGAAATTATGGTACCATGAAATCCATTACGGCAGTGCCGTATTTTATGTGAAACTTTCTGTTCAAAATCGTCCCAAAATACGACAGCACTTAAAAATTACAGTAGTACCGTGGTTTCTTTTGTAAGTGCAGTGAAACCACGGCACCATAATTTAGATTATGGTAGGGCTGTAATTTCGGTTTGAGCTCCAATTTTCATGAATTTTGACATGTAATCTATTGGGAAACCCTAGGGATATTTTTCAAAATTCAGAGATGCAAATACATTGCGCAGCGGAAGTATACCCCCGAAATAGGCCAGTCCCAAAAACCTAGTGAAGATCGCATGCGAGGGAATCAACATGATGAGATAGAAAATACCTTATGAGCGTTGCGAGACTGATGTCGTAGTAGGCGCCCAAGCGTGCGCCCTCTGCAGTCTCACACACACGGATCACCTCGAGTCCTCTTCTTCCACGCCCGGTGCTTGCCTCGGGAAGAAGATCCAAGCCTTAGGTCACCTTCTTCTCAACTTGCGCCACCTCCAAGGTATATGCGCCAAGGTTGAAGAAGGAAGAGGGAGATGCCGCCAAGCACAAGTCACACTTGCACCACCTTCAATAGAAGAAGCGCCAAGGATGAAGAAGAAGAAGTGCTTGCGGCTTGGTTGATGAAGAGATGCGCTAACTCCTCTTGCTCCTCTTGCTCTTGCCCCTCCTCTTGTTCTCACGCCTTCAATAAGTTGTATCTCATGAGAGGGGGCGGCTAGGGCTCATTATATAGAGCAAGGGGCGGTTAGAGTAGTGGCTAGGAGAAGAAGTAGGAATAGGATTATTTTAATGATTTAATTAAGTCCTAATCCAATTAGGATTCTAATTAATCATTTAAATAATCAAGTCCTAATCCAAGTAGGACTCTAATTAATAATTTAAATAATCAGCCCTATTAAATAGGACTCCATACAATTATTTAAATTAATTAATTAAATAACCCACAAATAATTAATATCAACTTATATTAACCATATGTGCCGTAGGCGCCAACCCTAGTCTAACTAGGGTTAACCATGCGCCTACACATCCTTCTCCTTAAGCCCATTAAGCCCAACTTTTCAATGGGCCTAGCCCAATGTCCATTATGCATATTAACCAAGCCCTTGGATCCAATCCAATTTAACCCGAGGTCAAACTAGGCTAACCATGGTTAATATGCCGTAAATGGAAGTTGGCTCCAATAAATCTCTTCCATCTCATTAGGCCCATTGGCGCTGATGGAATATCCAAAATAGATCTGAGTTATCCAATAACTCGATCATAAGGCTTCTCGATCAATACGAGAACTCGAGTATGAAGGTGTGCGACCCTGTAGGTTCCTCTGACGTTGGCAGTGCTGACCTAAGGTCATCACAAGCAGTGAGTGGCACCTAGCAGTGCATCGCTACTACCCAAGTCATCGGAATGGATATCGACATCGAGATCCCCATTATCGCAAGTAGGTGTCGATGCATTACAGTCTCTTTGCCGTACTGATATCCGATTGGACAAGTGTGTCACCACTTGTTTTTCATCCAATCTCATAGCTATGAATTAATCAGGTCTAATCTAGGTATGACCATACACTTTCAGTCATAGATCCATAGAGGAGCTCCTTGGATAGCAAGCTCCCCTTAGGAAGGGACAAATCCTATGTCTGTCCATTGACCTTCTCATATGGGTCGTGACATGCTCAATGACAACTGTTATTACCCCCCAACTACGGTGAGGTGTTAGGTTGCATCAAAGCATGTCCCTAACTATATAGAATGGCCAATGACCTCAAGTCAAGGGATCAATGCATCTCCTAACACTTGTGAGGATAACTTGTGACACCAAGTCATTGCCTCACAGCGGG
>CM050438.1:79224164-79238623 GCA_027562315.1 Costus pulverulentus
CACTAATTTGATCTTTAAGGTTGGCTCCAAGGTCCTTCTTACCATGGTTTAGCTCTCAAACCCTAGAGGTGTCCCTCATGGGTTCGGCCAATGCCATGGGTCTTTCTCTGTAGATGATGCGCCACTATGCAAGGAGCCAAGATGGCTAGCTCTCAAACCCTAGGGTTCGGCCATGCCATCTTGCGCCTCTCCTCCATGCGCCATCAAGCATGCATGCGCCAGGGTTCCATGTGATTGCACCCCTAATCTTCATCTTCTTGTTACAAAAATAAATGAAAAGAAAAGCGGCACGCAGGCCTCACAAAGATACATCACAGGCATGCAAAGGGGCTTGAGTCATGATCACAACATTATGCACAAGCAAGGTATCTACACATGCAGTTCTACATGCTCATGAAAAACATAAAATCTGAAATTTTACTTTTTCATAAAACTAGTCTCTTTACCTCATCTTCTTTTCACAAATCTCTTGGTTATTTGCAATTAATTTTTCATGATGATTGCAAAGATCCTCTCGGCTGGTAATTTTGTCAGATCAAGAGACCCGGCCAATCCGAAGACACAATGCCCATCCTACTTGACAAAATCACGTGCGCCTTTGATCCTTAAATCATGCTAGAAAAATAATCCAAAGATCCCAAAAGAAATTGAAAAGATGATAGGAACAAGAAACCCTAATTTTTCCTACTTTAGAAAAATCGTTTGCCATAAGAATATGCAATTTATGAAAATTGTAAATATGGCATGTGAGCGTGGAAAAGCATGAAAATACATCGTTCGAGTCTCGCAAGTCGTTCTGATACCACTGTTGGGAAACCCCGGGGATATTTTTCAAAATTTCAGAGATGCAAATACATTGCGCAGCGGAAGAATACCCCTAAAAAAGGCCAGTCCCAAAAACCCAGTGAAGATTGCATGCGAGGGAATCGACATGATGAGATAGAAAATACCTTATGAGCGATGTGAGGCTGATGTCGTAGTAGGCGCCCAAGCATGCGCCCTCTGCAGTCTCACACACACAGATCACCTCGAGTCCTCTTCTTCCACGCCCGATGCTAGCCTCAGGAAGAAGATCCAAGCCTTAGGTCACCTTCTTCTCAACTTGCGCCACCTCCAAGGTATATGCGCCAAGGTTGAAGAAGGAAGAGGGAGATGCCGCCAAGCACAAGTCACACTTGCACCACCTTCAATAGAAGAAGCGCCAAGGATGAAGAAGAAGAAGTGCTTGCGGCTTGGTTGATGAAGAGATGCGCTAACTCCTCTTGCTCCTCTTGCTCCTCTTGCTCTTGCCCCTCCTCTTGTTCTCACACCTTCAATAAGTTGTATCTCATGAGAGGGGGCGGCTAGGGCTCATTATATAGACCAAAGGGCAGTTAGAGTAGTGGCTAGGAGAAGAAGTAGGAATAGGATTATTTTAATGATTTAATTAAGTCCTAATCCAATTAGGATTCTAATTAATTATTTAAATAATCAAGTCCTAATCCAATTAGGACTCTAATTAATAATTTAAATAATCAGCCCTATTAAATAGGACTCCATACAATTATTTAAATTAATTAATTAAATAACCCACAAATCATTAATGTCAACTTATATTAACCATATGTGCCGTAGGCGCCAACCCTAGTCTAACTAGGGTTAACCATGCGCCTACACATCCTTCTCCTTAAGCCCATTAAGCCCAACTTTTCAATGGGCCCGGCCCAATGTCCATTATGCATATTAACCAAACCCTGGGATCCAATCCAATTTAACCCGAGGTCAAATTGGGCTAACCATGGTTAATATGCCGTAAATGGAAGTTGGCTCCAATAAATCTCTTCCATCTCATCAGGCCCATTGGCGCTGATGGAATTTCCAAAATAGATCCGAGTTATCCAATAACTCGATCATAAGGCTTCTCGATCAATACGAGAACTCAAGTATCAAGGTGTGCGACCCTGTAGGTTCCTCTGACGTTGGCAGTGCTGACCTAAGGTCATCACAAGCAGTGAGTGGCACCTAGCAGTGCATCGCTACTACCCAAGTCATCAGAATGGATATCGACATCGAGATCCCCATTATCGCAAGTAGGTACCGATGCATTACAGTCTCTTTGTCGTACTGATATCCGATTGGCCACGTGTGTCACCACTTGTTTTTCATCCAATCTCATGGCTATGACTAAATCAGGTCTAACCTGGGTATGACCATACACTTTCAGTCATAGATCCATAGAGGAGCTCCATGGATATCACGCTTCCCTTAGGAAGGGGCAAATCCTACGTTTGTCTATTAACCTTCTCATATGGGTCGTGACATGCTCAATGACAACTGTTATTACCCCCCAACTACGGTGAGACATTAGGTTGTATCAAAGCATGTCCCTAACCATATAGAATGACCAATGACCTCAAGTCAAGGGATCAATGCATCTCCTATCACTTGTGAGGATAACTTGTGACACCAAGTCATTGCCTCACTACGGGTCAGTCTAGTATATCCACTACTGATATACCTATATGTCTGCGTCAGCTCCTCGTGCCTAACCAGCCCATATGCTAGTCTCACAAGTACCAGAGTTGTCCCATATCCACTCAGGTTCATCGACTGGGGACAATCATTTGAGCACAGATCCAATCTGTCTCTTAGGACATTATCATATAAGTACATGTATGTAAACCAATAATGATAACGACAATGCTAGAATGATATATATATCAATGTTAAGTAGTACAATTAATGGACCAAAACTAGGTCCTAGGGCATATACACCAACATAATCTCCTCTTGATGGTGAGAATTCATCCATGCATCTGGAATTGCTTGAAAAGACCTGAAAATCGTGCCTTTTTACCTGAAATTCATCAAAAACCAAAAAGAGTGTAGATTCCGCAATATTTGATAAAAAAGGCATAAAAATAAGCAAAGGGGTATGAATATGACACAAAAATATTTATCAAAGGGCACAAAATTTACTATAGATTTCGGTGTCATTAGGCTGCTACGCCAGTACTGCTAGATACAGAGGATAGATCTCTGGAGATATTCGCAGACTTACCGGAGATATCAGTGGATATACTAGAGTTCCACTCTCCACCATCCGTTGTGCGTGGGCCATATATTACCACTAAGTCAGCGTCGACACCAGCTTCTGAGGCCCCACATACCACTGAGATACTAGTTACTGCATCGCCAGCACTATCACCGGAGATACACTTACCATCCCCAGAGCCTTCATCTTCTGAGCTGTCTCCTGCTATACAAAGGCCTAAGATACCAGAGAGGAGACGTGCGCGATCACCACCTCCTGTACTTACTCCTTACCCATGACAGATCTCCTTACCCATGACAGATCAGACACAAGAGTCGGGAGCAGGAGAGGAGGTACCGTGCTATGTCCGCTCGGGGAGTACTTAGCACGAGATATTGGGATGACCAGACACTATAGTCCCTAGGATTGTTCGATGACATCCAATGGATGTTCACGAACATAGGGCGGCAGGATTTCTATCACCAGAGGCATCCAACCTATGTTCAGTTGACTCTAGAGTTTTTCAACTCAGTCCAGATTACATTGAGGAACTATGATGACAGTGATCCTGGTAGGATGACGTTCGGGTTGGGGAACCGGAACCATGTTCTGACGCTTGACCAGTTTGGTCATATATTTGGGTTCCCCTCGGACGATACTAGATATCGCCCACGCGAGTACACTAAGAGGACTTTCTGGCGAGATATATTTGGTGAGGGAGGATTCGATCCGAGGACCGCCAGAGGCACACGCCTATATAGCCCAATTTTAAGATATGTGCATCGAGTACTTGCACATACTATTTTTGGGAGAGCAGAGAGCGATGGCATGGTCAGATACTCAGAGTTATTTTTCTTATGGGCTATGTTGACTGGATTCTGCCTCAGCACCCTGTTCTACCTCATGAAGCAAATGGATAAAGCTGCTAGAGCATGGAGAGGAGTCCTCGTGATGGGAGGCATGATTACCACCATTTCCCTTGCCCTTGGTATCGACCCCTCAGGGTTGAATGAGGCAAAAGGTGATAGCGATCCGCAAGTGCACGGATTTATCGAAGTAATAAAAAGATTATCGTTCCCAACGAGGACTACGTAGTTAAGTACTGACTTCTTGACTTGTTGAATCTAGGCAAACTAAATCAGTGGTTGTTCTAAACTTCTAAGCGCGAACAAACTTGAAAGCAGCGTTAAGAGGTTCAAATTCTAAAGGATCGGGATTTCATGGGATTTCATGAATTGTGTGAAAAAAGAACTAATTCTACAGAATTTTTCTTTCATGAAAGGAACTTTTCCTATGGTATATATTATCTCCTCTCGGAGCATAATACGGTATTTAGTTAGATTAATTCCCTACTCTCGTGACAGTTAACCTAACTAAACCCATTAAGTGCTGTGAAAAGTTGGTTAAGACCTTTAGACGAATCCAAACTACTCTCGTGATTGGATTTGAAGGTTTAGTTGGAATAGGTCGGGCGTTGCGATTCACCTCTCGGTCCTTCTCACGACGTCTAAGACGTAAAATTACTTAGCCAAGGTAAATTACGAGATACATGCGATTTCAACCAAATCATGATAATAAATTCATAGAAAATAATGTAAACATAGATTGATTCATGAAAGTGGTGGGCTATACCCAATAATCCCAAATAAGTATATACTAGCTCATATCGTTGAGGAAATACATGATGTTTATGATGAACAAGTGAAAACTCCTAAAAATCATCGAGAAATCATAGAAAGAACAACGAAACCGCCTTCTCCTCAATCTGGAGACGAAGAAGAGTCGATCAATCATCACTTTCTCATGGAATCTCGCCGGAATATGCCCTGGAATCATGTTTTCACCCTTGTTGCCACCGCTCTCTATGTTTATCCGAAAAGCTCCCTTTAACCTGCGAAAAATCTTGTCTTTTATAGCTAGACCGGTTTAGGACTCATCCAAGAATGGTTCTGCGGAGTTTGGCTCAAATCCGATTCGAATCGGTGGAGAAACGAGTGAAAAACTCGTCATGTGGTAGTTTTTATGGCCCGTGATGTGTTTATGGCTGAGGCCGTAAATGTTCCGTGTATAATGCTTTCGGCCACAGAAAGTTTCACGGACTGTGATGGATTCACGGCCCCACCACAGAAAGTTTCTATCAACTTTTTGACTTAGCCGATTTTCACCTTCTGTTCGTCGTCGCTTCTATGGTTGATTCCGTAATTACGGCCATGGCTGTAATTGTCTCGTTCTTCACCGTTTTCACCCCAAATTTGACGTGTATACTCGTGATCTCCTCGGGAATCATGCTTTGGCTTCAAAACTCTCAAAATCCTTCACCATTTTACCTACATTTTCATAAAAACTAAGAAAAGTGAAAATTCCGTGCAAAGTAGAGTAAAAGCACTAAAAATAGCACAAAATCATGTAATAAATCCCAAAATATGATATAAAACATAGGCAAAAACATGGTGTAAATGCAACGCATCAAAATACCCTAGACTTAAAATTTTGCTTGTCCTCAAGCAATACCTTGATATGTATAAAGAATGTAAAATAAGAAACACTCATTTGCTCTACCATCAATAGATTCCTTAGTCTACAATTTAGGTAAACAACTCTTCAGAACTTAAATCATTTAAGCGATATCACAGCAAAAGTAAATTGTCGAGAGTTTACAATCTAAGAAAGATAAAATTCACAAATCATGTCATAATGTTTATTCAACACATAACAAGCAATCAGATACTTTTGGGTTTAATAAATCTGTCCTAATCAATAGATAAAGATTTATTTCAAGTCACTTGGTGAAACTATAGATAAGAGACTTTTAATGCACTTTGGTCTTTAAACTGTTATATGCTATAACATTGTTTAAAGTATACTGCATAACAGTATAATTTAACTCATGGTCTTAATCGTAAGTCAGAGGAATACTCCACCAAGCCCACAGCTTTCTCTTTTCTCCATTTAATTTATTCAGACTTCAACTCATATCTTCGGTACCACTGCTAATTTTCCGCAGTGCCAAGTAGAGGAGTCTCCTTTTTTTTACTTTTTTTCAAAAAGCTGGCTAGTGTCAATTCATAACCTCAGATTATTCAACCAGAGGAGTTGGAGCAAATCTCAAGTTAAATGGATGAATCACCAAATTTCTATCCATAAAAGCAAAATCTATTTAATCAAAGGAAGATAAACTAAACTTAAAGTATAAATGAACTATGCACATGTCGTTTAAACACATAACAATTCATATATAAACTTTATCAATGCTAGAATTGATCTTACTCGACAATTTAAGTCCACATGAATCTTCAAAAATTATCTAAGTCATCCAACTTGAAATACCCAAAAAGCTTCTAAGTTCAAAACTGAGGATACATCAATCTAGTGTATCCTAAAAATCATAAACATTCAGGATTCATATCTGTAAAGTTGTAAAGGGCTAGAAAAATATGGAAATGACCACCCTAGACTTAAATTGTTGCATATGCATAATCATTTAATCAATGAAGAGTTTCAGAAAAAATTTTGTAAGAGTTCCCTCTATATTATTGGCAAAACCCTGTACAGTTATATCAAGAATATGAAATACAACTCAGAAAAATCTGGAAAATATACCATTTCGAAGATATTCAAATTTTACATGGTAATCAACTTTCAAATACTAGTAGGTTTTATCATTCAAATCACAGTTTACCATACTCATAGAGATTTGCATCAAGATTTATAATTCTAGAGCAATTCACTGCATTATCCTCAATTCTCCTATTCATCAACTTCTAATTTCATGAGAACTCTTCAAAATTTCCTACAATCAAAGCTATTCATAATTAAAACTTCATGTCACAAAATATTTCAAGACAAAATTGAATTAAGATGAACTAAAAGAATAAATAGTGAAAATCGAAAATATGGGTTGCCTCCCAAAAAGCGCTAGTTTACAGTCTTTAGCTCGACTGAGGCAATGCTCATGACTCTTCTGGTGGATACGAGGTGCAGTGTGATGGAGGGGCCAACCCTGCCCCAAGAAGGTCTGGAAGGACTAGGAGGAAGCCCCTCAGATATGGCTTTTCATCCTAGGTTACCTTTCTTTCCTTATTTGTAGTTTCCTTATTTGCCTTGAATAAAAGCCCTAGTGCATTGTGTAGTTACCTTATTTGGTCAATAATTGGGCAGGTTATAGCCCAGCTCAAGGGAAGCTAGGAAGCTCAAGCTAAGCCACTCAAGAAAAGCTCCAATTATGGAAGGAGGCACTTCAACTACTTCAACTAAAGACTTCAAGTTGAAGGGGCTTACAATGAATGCAACTCCACCTTCCATCATAGTGAATAATAGGCAATTGTTGTTCCTCACGCCTTTCTAGATCATTATGCAGATTTAACTTTAAAGCTCGAGGTAATGCCTATGTTTCGGCTTCTTTCAACTCGTCCCTTTTATGCTTTTCCCAATTTTCTGAGAGACGTCTATCCACTTCAAAAATATTTTCTTCATCAAATTTGTTCTCCTTCACTCTAAGTAATTGATCTGAACCTGCAAAATTAATCCTGTTAGCTTCTGATGAAAAATCAAATATCAACTTACTATTATTCAGATTCATAGTCAGCTTCTCATGCAACATGTCAATTATAGCTCCCGTGCTTGCTAAAAATGGTCTTCCTAGAATGACTGGGAATTTAATGTTTTCCTTCATGTTAACAACCATAAAATCAGTAACGATAGAAAATTTATCAATTTTAACTATTACATTCTCTAATATACCAATTGGTTGCTGATCAAAGCCATTAGCAAATTGAATATAAGTCTTAGTAGGTTTAAGCTCTCCACTACCTACCTCCTCAATCAAGTATGCAGGTATCAAGCTAATACTAGCTCCTATGTCGCACAAAGCATTTTCAACAGCAAACTTACTAACTTGGCATGGAATTGAAATATCTCCGGGGTCCCTTACCTATGTTATTTCAGTGTTCTTGCTTACCTGGTCTTTCTTTGCCTGAGACTTACCACTATCAGGTTTTCTCTGATCTGTTCTACGTAACCTCTAGGGAAAAGGAATCAGAGGGACATATGCAGGCGGACCTACATATTTCTCTTTCTCCCCTTTCTCCTCATAGTCTTCAAAATCAAAAACAATACTTGCAGATTTATCAATAGATTCCTCGATAGGCTCTCTAGGTGTTTCACTGTGTTTGGCACTCATTACAGTAACCGCATTGATGTGTTCCCTGGGATTCATCTCAGGCTGTCCTGGTAGTCTCCTTGTATGTCTGCTAGCACTACTAGCTTGCTGTGCAATCTGATTTTCCAACATCTTGTTGTGGGTAGCCAGAGCTTCCACTCGAGATGTCAGCTGCTTGATTTGGTCCACAAAGTGTTCGGTACTCTTCTGCTATTTCATAACAACTCCTAGCATGGACTCAAAGCTCGACTTCTGGGGCTGCCCATATTGCCTTGGTTGGAAGCTCAGTGGTGGCCTGTTATTCTGCTGAGAATATTGAGAAGGAACTTGCCCTTGATTATTCTTGTAGGACAGGTTGGGGTGGTTCCTCCATCCTGGATTGTAAGTTGTAGAATATGGGTCATTCGCAGGTCTTTGATTGTAATTCCCCACAGCATTGGATTGCTTCTGATTTGATTCTTCCTGTGATGAAGCTATGATTTGACATTCAGATGAATTATGCCCTATTACACTGCACACCTCACCAAAAACTGCATTAACGGCAACTGAGGGAAAAGAAAAAGAATCTAACTTCTGAGCCAAAGAGTCTACCTTAGCCGCCAGTGATGTCAAGGAATCATTATGGTACTTATTAAACCCTGTGGGGGTAATGTTCCGCTCACTTGACTAGTGGTTATGGTTCATGGCCATATCCTCAAGTAGAGCAGTTGCGTCTTCCACACTCTTGCTCATGATCGTTCCTTCAGCCGCAGTGTCCACCATCAATCTAGTATTGTATTCCAATCCATTGTAAAAGATGTGGATTAGAACCCATTCCTGAAGTCCATGATGTGGGCACATGCGTTGGAGCTCCTTGAAGCATTCCCAGGCGTCATAGAGTGACTCTCCCTCTTGCTATGCAAAAGATGTAATCCTGTTGTGCAGTTGAACAGTCTTGCTTGGTAGGAAATATTTATGCAGAAATGCTTTTGGTAGCTCTTCCTAAGTGGTGATAGATCCTGCTGGCATCGAATATAACCAAGCTCTCGCACAGTCCCTGAGAGAAAATGGAAATAATCTTAGTCTTATCGCATTAGACAAAACTCCATTAACTTTAACAGTATCACAATATTCTAGAAAAATAGCTAAATGAAGATTAGGGTCCTGATTTGGGGATCCCCCAAATTGATTTTGCTGGACCATCATCATCAGCGTTGGTTTGTGTTCGAAATTGTTCACCTCTACATTAGGTCAAACAATGCTTGAATTAAACCCTTGTATGTTTGGTGCTGCGAAGTCCCTCAAAGATTGATTGTTCGCTGCCATCACTCTTTCTTTAGAGGTCCTCTTGTTCTTGAACTGCAATCTCCTTCGAAGGCGAAACGTACGCTCAATTTCTGAGTCTTCTCGGAACAAAGCGCCTGCACAAGAAATTCTGGGCATACAACATGTAAGTTAACTATAAAACGAAAAGAAATAGTAAAAACTGTTGGTGTATATGCCCTAAGGACCTAATTCTGGTTCGTTACTTGTACTACTTGACATTGATATTTATATCATACTGGTATTGTCGTTATCATTATTTGTTTACATATGCGAACATGTACTTATATGATAATGTCCCTGGAGACAGATTGGATCTGTGCTCAAACTATTGTCCCTAGTCAATGTACCTTAGTGGATATGGGACAGCTATGGTACTTGTAAGACTAGTATATGGGCTGGTTAGGCATGAGGTGCTAACGCAGGCATATGGGTATATCAGTGGTAGATATACTGGACCGACCCGCTGTGAGGCAATGACTTGGTGTCACGAGTTATCCTCACAAGTGATAGGAGATGCATTGATCCCTTGACTTGAGATCATTGGCCATTCTATGTGGTTAGGGATATGCTTTGATACAACCTAACACCTTGCCGTAGTTGGGAGGTAATAACGGTTGTCATTGGGCATGTCACGACCCATATGAAAAGGTCAATGCACAGACATAGGATTTGCCCCTTCCTAAGGGAAGCATGATATCCATGGAGCTCCTCTATGATTCTATGACTGAAAGTGTATGGCCATACCCAGGTTAGACCTGATTTAGTCATAGCCATGAGATTGGATAGAAACAAGTGGTGACACACTTGTCCAATCGGATATTAGTACGGCAAAGAGACTGTAATGCATCTGTACCTGATTACGATGATGGGGATGTCGATGTCGATATCCATTCCGATGACTTGGGTAGCAGCGATGCACTGCTAGGTGCCACTCACTGCTTGTGATGACCTTAGGTCAGCACTGCCAACATTAGAGGAACCTACAGGGTCGCACACCTTGATACTCGAGTTCTCGTATTGATTGGGAAGCCTTATGATCGAGTTATTGGATAACTTGGATCTATTTTGGAGATTTCATCAGCGCCAATGGGCCTGATGAGATGGAAGGAATTTATTGGGGCCAACTTCCATTTACAGCATATTAACCATGGTTAGCCCAATTTGACCTAGGGTTAAATTTGGATTGGATCCGTGGGCTTGGTTAACATGCATAATGGACATTGGGCTGGGCCCATTGATAAGTTGGGCTTAATGGGTTTAAGGAGGAGAAAAGGGATGGCGTGTGCATGGCGTGTGCTTAACCCTAGTTAGACTAGGGTTAGCGCCTATGCATCATGAGGTTTGAAATTAATCTTGGGACTAATTATTTGAATTAATTAGAGTCCTAATTTATGAGGTTTAATGGGCTGATTTATTTGAATTAATTAGAGTCCTAATTGGATTAGGATTCAATTAATTAAATAAATAATCAAATCCTAATTGGATTAGGACTTGTTCAAATCGCCCATTGAAAGTACTAGTTGGATTAGGACTTGGGCTTGATCAAATCCTAATTAGATTAGGAATTAAACTTGATCAAACCGCCCACATGATCAAACCATTCATGAGAGTCCTAATTGGATTAGGACATGATCTAAACGCCCAAATTAAGTCCTAATTGGACTAGGACTTAACTCCCTAAAATCTCTCCTAGCCGCACATTCAATTTGAATGGTGGCCACACATTAAGCCGCCCCTTGCCCTATAAATAACACCCCAAGCCGCCCCTCTCAAGATAATTATTCATTGGAGCCGTGATCAAGAGAGGAGGCGAGTTCTAGCTCTTGAGGGCGAGAACAAAGAAGGCTTGGGCGAACACCTTCCATACCCTAGCCGCAAGCATCCTTCCTCCTTTCCTTTTGGCGCTTGGAGCTTTGGAGCTTGGCGGCTTGTCTTCTCTCCTCTTCCTCCTTGGCGCAACTTCTCTAGAAGGTAGCGCAGGTGAAGTGGTGATCTCCCCAAGGCTTGGTTCTTCTTCCCGAGGCTAGCACCGGGCGTGGAAGAAGAGGACTTGAGCAATCCGTGTGTGTGAGACTGCAGAGGGCACACACTTGGGCGCCTACGTTGACAACGGCCTCACCTTGCATTTTTGGGACTGGCCTATTTCGGGGATATTCTTTCGCTGCGCAATGTATTTGTGTCCATAAACCTTTGAAAAATTATAAAATATCCCCGGGGTTTCCCAACAAAAACTAGTAGTAAAGCAAAAGAAAAGAAAATGCCTAATCTTCAAACTTATCTATTAGTCAATATTAACTAGCCATAGTCCCCAGCGGCGCCAAAAACTTGATAGCGATCCACAAGTGCACGGATTTATCAAAGTAATAAAAAGATTATCGTTCCCAATGAGGACCACGTAGTTAAGTACTGACTTGTTGAATTTAGGCAAACTAAACCAGTGGTTGTTCTAAACTTCTAAGCGCGAACAAACTTGAAAGCAGCATGAAGAGGTTCAAATTCTAAAGGATTGGGATTTCATGGGTTCACCATACTGACAATCATGAATCGTGTGAAAAAATAACTAATTCCAGAATTTATCTATCGTGAAAGGAACTTTTCATATGGTACATATTACCTCTTGGAGCGTAATATAGTATTTAGTTAGATTAACTCCCTACTCTCGTGACAGTTAACCTAACTAAACCCACTAAGTGCTGTGAAAAGTTGGTTAAGACCTTCAGACGAATCCAAACTACTCTCGTGATTAGATTCGAAGGTTTAGTTGGAATAGGTCGGGCGTTGCGATTCACCTCTCGGTCCTTCTCGCAACGTCTAAGATGTAAAATTACTTGGCCAAGGTAAATTACGAGATACATGAGATTTCAACCAAATCATGATAATAAATTCGTAGAAAAGAGTGTAAACATAGATTGATTCATGAAAGTAGTGGGCTACACCCAATAATCCCGAATAAATATAAACTCCCTCATATCGTTAAGGAAATAGATGATGTTTATGATGAACAAGTGAAAACTCCTAAAAATCATTGAGAAATCATAGAAGGAACAACGAAACTGCCTTCTCCTCGATCTGGAGATGAAAAAGAGTCGATCAATCGTCACTTTCATGTGGAATCTCACCGGAATATGCTCTGGAATCATGTTTTTGCCTTTGTCACCGCCACTCTATATGTTCATACAAAAAGCTCCCTTTAACCTTCAAAAAATCTTGTCTTTTATAGCTAGACTAGTTTAGGACTCATCCAGGAATGGTTCTGTGGAGTTTGGCTCAAATCCGATTCGAATCGGTGGAGAAACAAGTGAAAAACTCGTCATGCGGTAGCTTTTACGGCCCATGATGCGTTTACGGCTAAGGCCATAAATGTTTCTGTGTGTAATTCTTTCGGCCACAAAAAGTTTCACGGATTGTAATGGATTCACGGCCTCACCCATGAAAGTTTCTGTGAACTTTTTGACTTAGCCAATTTTCACCTTCCGTTCTGTTGGGAAACCCCGGGGATATTTTACAAATTTTTAGAGATGCAAACACGTTGCGTAGCGGAAGAATACCCCCGAAACAGGCCAGTCCCAAAAACCCAGTGAAGATCACATGCGAAAGAGTCGACACGATGAGATAGAAAGTACCTTGATTTAGGTGAGGCCAATGTCGTAGTAGGCGCCCAAGCATGCACCATCATTCTCACACACATGGATGCCTCGAGCTCTCTTCTTCCATGCCCGGTGCTAGCCTCGGGAAAAAGATCCAAGCCTTGTGCTTATTCCTCTAGCCTTGCGCCACCTCCAAGGTGTATGCACCAAGAGGAAGATGAGGAGAAGGAAGTCGCCAAACATGACCAAGTTCCTCACGTCAAGAGGAAGGGAAGAAGGTGTGTTGCAGCTAGGGTTGGATGGAAGAATTGCGCCACTAGCCTATTGCTCTCGCCCTCAATTTTGATCACGCCTGAAGGAGAGATTAATATCATGAGGGGAGGTGTGTATGGCTCTATTTATAGAGCAAGAGGCAGTTGAGTGTGTGGCCACAATTCAATTTGAGTGGGCGGCTAGGAGAGGATTTAGGAGTTTAATTATTTTAGGAATTAACCAAGTCCTAATCAAATTAGGACTCTAATTAATTATTTAAATAAATAAATCCTAATCTAATTAGGATTCTAATTAATCATGATCAGTCCTAATCCAATTAGGACTCAAGTGGGCGACTTGATCAAGGTTCAAATTAAATTTTGAATCATGTCATAATCCAATTAGAACTCTAATTATTTATTTAATTAATTAAATCCTAATCCAATTAGGACTCTAATTAATTCAAATAAATCAGCCCATTTAATCCCACAAAAATAGGACTCTAATTAATTAATTAATTAGCCCCTATTTTATCATGATTAATTAAACTCACATGAGGTATAGGCACTAACCCTAGTCTAACTAGGGTTAAGCATGTGCCATCTCTTTTCTTCTCCTTAAGCCCATTAAGCACAACTTTTCAATGGGCCCAGCCCAATGTCCATTATGCATGTTAACCAAGCCCATGGATCCAATCCAATTTAACCCTAGGTCAAATTGGGCTAACCATGGTTAATACGCTGTAAATGGAAGTTGGCTCCAACAAATCACTTCCATCTCATCAGACCCATTGGCGCTGATGAAATCTCCAGAATAGATCCGAGTTATCCAATAACTCGATCATAAGGCTTCCCGATCAATACGAGAACTCGAGTATCAAAGTGTGCGACCCTGTAGGTTCCTCTGACGTTGGTAGTGCTGACCCATGGTCACCACAAGCAGTGAGTGACACCTAGCAGTGCATTGCTGCTACCCAAGTCATCGGAATGGATATCGACATCGACATCCCCGTCATCGCAACTAGGTAAAGATGCAGTACAGTCTCTTTGCCGAACTGATATCCGATTGGCCAAGTGTGTCACCACTTGTTTCTATCCAATCTCATGGCTATGACTAAATCAGGTCTAACCTGGGTATGGCCATA
>CM050438.1:79275413-79290777 GCA_027562315.1 Costus pulverulentus
AAGCATCTTTCTTGAATAAAATGAGCATATGAGTGTAATTTTTGAAGTGATGTCAATTGATTAGCCTAGTTGATGTTTGGTCTATTTTACTATTTGTTGGGAAGGAAGGATCCATGATCCAAAAAAATAGTGAGAGACTCCCCTACTTGGCACTGTGCAAAATTGACAGTAGTACCTAAGACATGGGTTGAAGTCAAAAATTACAAAAAAATTTTGATGAGAGAAAAACTTTGGGTAGGCATGAGAGAATGACTCATCTACTTGGCACTGTGTAAAATTGACAGTGGTACCGAAGATAAGAGTTGAAGTCCAAATAAAAAGTGTGTATCTATGTGAGTACATACCATCAAAAACACAAAAAAAAGAGAGAGAAAAAGAGATTTTGAGTGGAAAAAGATTTTGGATATCCTATTACTGTAAACAAAGGTATGATAGATTTAAACTAAAACAAAGGTGAAATCATGAGATTGAGATACTTTTTATTATGCGAGTTGTGAAATTTTATTTGATCAAAGCTGTGAATCTTAAAGATTAAATTCATTGGATGATATATTTATTTGAAATTTTGTGCAAAATGTTCGTGGAATATTTCATGAGTGATTATATTTTAGAAATTTATTTTTCATAAAAGAGCATATTTTCCATACCTAGCATTGTTCTTTATTTATTTGCTTAAGGACAAGCAAAGTTTGAGCCTTATGTGTTTGATGACACCAAAATTCATAGTATATTTTGTGTCATATCATGTGTCTTTTTGTGTCATAATTATGCTCTTCTGCTTATTCTTAAGCCATAATTGTCAAATATTGCAGAATCTACACCACTTCTTGTTTTTGATCATTTTCAGGATAAAAGTGTCGTATTTTGATGGATTTTGAAAGATTTGAGCACACCAATGGATTCCAGACGTCGAAACGAAGCTATCCATCAATTTTCAAGAAATTCAAAGTTAATTTACAAAAATACGACACTACCGTATTTTTAGGCAAATCTGTCACCGTACCGTATTTTGCATTAGACAACAATCAGAAAATACGGCACTGCCGTATGAAATCACACGCTACCGTATATTGTGACAAGGTTGAACAGAATGTTTTAGCAAGAATACGACACTGCCGTATATTTGAGGGAAATCGTCACGATACCGTATTTGCTACCTGGAACTTATAGAAGGAAAATACGGCATTACCGTAATCTGAATACGGTACCGTATTTTGAAGGATTTTCGCGAGTTTTTCAGGTTCAATTATTGCGTGGGCCATAACTTTTGATCCAGAAGTCCAAATTAAGATACGAAAGATGCTGTGGACTCGTCTTTAAGAGGAGAAGACACACGAAGTCAAAGTAAGAACTTTTATTAGGAATTGAGAGAGAAATCGCCAGAACGGCGGTTAGGGTTTGTCCTCACGCCGAGAGCCGTAGAGGACATCTCAGGCCATGATTTTCACAAAAGCTTCGCCTGGAGGAGCGGAGGATTTCCCAAAAGTTTAGATCGAAAGGAGATCGATCGGAAGAGAAATCGATGAAATCAGTGGTGACAACACTATTCATCGAGTTCTGCTGCAATTACGGTGTTGTAATTTCGATTACAGCACCGTGTTCTGTAACTTCTTCCCTTCTTCTTCGATTTTTGATTTTTGAAACTATGATTTATTGTAATCTTTACTCCATGCAAGCTTAATCTTTTTATGGGACATGGGTTGTAGTCCCCTTGGTTTGTTAATGACTAGAAAACATTAATTTTTGTCATGATAATTTTATTATGATAATTTTACTTTTGTGATTAATTGTCTTTAATTCTCCTTAGTTTTATAAACATCAGCATGTTTTACAATTTTGCGAAATAGACCAAGAGGTTGATCGTTTGAAATTCGGAACCCTAGGAATCGTTGAGTTTGGAACTATCGTAAGAGATTAGGTAGTTCTTCGAATTCTGATTTTTAGAGATTTTATTGCCATGTTGAATTTCTAATACTTTGGATTGAGTTAATGTGTAGACTTGATTTAATCTTGCACGAGAGTGAGGATCGAGTCGTCAGAAAACCATAAGTAAAACCTGTGTTTAGTTTCAGGATGCACGAGAGTGATCCTTGAGATTCCACTTGAGATGATTGACTTAGAATTCAGATGCACGAGAGTGATCCTTGAGTTCTTTGTTCAATGATTCACTTATCTTTAGCATTGAGAATAGATCTTGCACGAGAGTGAGGATCAGTTATCTGTATGATTGTCTGCACGAGAGTGAGACAATACCTTTATGAAGTGAATTAGGTCTTTATCATAATAGAATTAAATTTACAACCTTTATTTCCTTCTAGTCATTAGAATTAAGATGGATGAAACCCTAGTCTCAGTTTCTCTCTGATTGTCTTTTTCGTGTGTTCTCCATCATTGCTTTTCATCATATTCGGTTTGCTTAGCTAGTGAGAATACAACTATTTGGTACTTAACAATAAGGTCTCTGTGGTTCGATATTTTTATTACTTCGAAGTATCCGTGCACTTGCGGACACAACAACTCCCCCCAGCCGATTTGTTGAAACATATGTAAGACGTCGTCATGGAGCTCGAGTGTAGTAAGAGTATTGTGATCCAGGTAACGAGTGTTGACAACCCGTCGAGACTCCAATAGATCATAACGCGACTTCTGCACGACATCCCGGAATAGAATACCATACTCGTTCGGTTCTGGCTCCATGGTTGGACGCTTGGAGGACTTCCACATCATCATCTTCCTTGGGCCAAACATGATGAAGAGGGCTGGAGAACTAGTGGCTGGAAATGGGAGAAGATGCCCTCTAAGCAGCTGATTCCGGTGAAGTGGCAGCGGAATCCGGCGAGATGATGGCACTAGCTGGAGAAGGAACTGCTAGCTGGAGAGAGCTGAGAAGTGATCTCTGGGAGTGCAGGGTGAATGGCCTGCAGCAGCACTGAAGAACAGATGGCGGCGCTGAAAGCAGAAAACCAGGAAAAACTGGTGGCAGCAAATGTGGAAGAACTGGAGGCGGTTGAGAGTAAAAATGCAGATCTGGGACTGAAATCCCACAGATCTGAAAATCTAGAGGTGCCAGAGGATGAAGGGAAGTGGCAGCCGGCAATGGAGAAGCTCAGAGACTCGTTGATAGCTTTCCGTAAGTGCACGGAATTATCAAAGTAATAAAAAGATATCGTTCCCAACAAGGATTACGTAGTTATGTACCGATTTTTTGACTTGTTTAAATCTAGGCAAAACAAATGAGTGGTTATGATGAACTTCTAAGCACGAACAAGTGAAAAGCAACTCTTTAGAGGATTCAAGTTATAAGAGAATCGAGATTTCTAGGTTTCACCACACTGACTATTATGAATCTTATAGAGATTTCTTAATCAATAGAAAATATCTATCATGAAAGGAACTTTTCCTAATGTACATATCACCTCCTCTCGGAGTGTAATATGATATTTAATTAAGTTAACTCCCTACTCTCGTGACAGTTAACCTAACTAAACTCATTAAGTTCTATGAAAAGCTGTTTAGATCCTTCAAACGAATCCAACCTACTCTCGTGATTGGATTTGAAGGTTCAATTGAAATAGATCGGACGTTGCGATTCACCTCTCGGTCCTTCTCGCAACGTCTAATGCGCAATTATATGTGGCCAAGGTAAATTACGAAATAAACACAACTTTAATCAAATCATGATAATAAATTTGTATAAAAGGAGTATGAATAAAGATTAATTCATAAAAGTCAGCGGGCTAAGGCATAAATCCCGAAACAAGGATCTACTCACTCATGTTCTTAAGGAAATACATGTTTCTGTGATGAATAAACATAGATCTAGTAAAAATCACAAAGAATTCACTAACTCAACAATAAAACTGGCTTCCACTCGATCTGGAGAAGAAGAGTAGAAGATCAATCGTTGCTTTTGTGTGAAATTGCATTGGAATATGCTCTAAAACTTGAATTTTGCTCCTGTCGCTACCCGCCGCTTGTGTTCATCTGAAAAAGCTCTTGAAACCCTCAAAAAATCTGATCTTTTATAGTTAGACTAGTTTGGAACCCATCAAGGAATGGTTCTATAAAGTTTGGTTCAAATCCGGTTCGAATCGGTGGAGAATCGAGTGAAAAACTCGTCGTGCGGATGTTTTCATGGTCTGTAACAAGTTTACGGCTGAGGCCGTAAATGTCTCTGTGTGTACAGCCTCTTGTACACAGAAAGTTTCCCGAACCGTGATGGATTCACGGCCTCACCCGTGAAAGTTTCTGTGCATTTCTATACTTAGCCGTTTTTTCGCCTTTCGCTCGACATCAAAATTACGGCTTAGCCATAATTACAGCCAAGGCTGTGAATGTTGATTTCTTCACCATTTTTGCTCCAAATTTGACAAGTAAGCTTGTGATCTCCTCAGGAATCATGCTTTGGCTTCAAAACTGGTGAAATCCTTCATTTTTATGCCGTTTCACCTATATTTTCAATAAAACCAAGAAAAGTGAAGATTCCATGCCAAGTGAAGTAAAAGCACCGAAATAAGCACAAAATCATGTAAATAAGCTCAAAATATGATCTAAAATATAGGTAAAAATGTGGTGTAAATACAACGCATCAAAATACCCTAGACTTAGAATTTTGCTTGTCCTCAAGCAATTCATCAATATGAATAAAGCCAAAGGAATCTTCAAGTCATTTGGTGAAACCATAGATAAGAGATTTTTAGTACAATTTGGTCTTTAAACTGTTATGTATCATAACATTGCTTAAAGTATACCACAAAATAATATAATTTAACTCATGGTCTCGATCTTAAGCCAAAGGAATTTTCCACTAAGCCCATAGCTTTCTCTTTTTCTCATTTTTTTAGACTTCAACTCATGTCTTCGGTACCACTGTGTTGTATCCCAACATGTAGCTAGACAAACTTATCTCTGGCATTGCCGTCAAAAACTAGTTGTGTCCGCAAGTTCACGGATACTCGAAGTAATAAAAAATATCAATCCCACAGAGACCTTATTTGTCAAGTACCGAATAATCGATTTCTTACTATCTAGCCAATCGAAGCTATGCAAGTAAACCAATGAAGACTTTGTCGAAAATACCAAAGAGAGAAACTGGGACTAGGGTTTTATTCGCTTTAATTTCTATGACTATATATGAATAGTAATTCGTCACTTTTATTTTATCATGATAAAGATATAATTTACTTCATAAAAGGATTATCTCACTTTCGTGCAGACAATCATGCAGGGACCGATCCTCACTTTCGCGCAAGATCTATCCCAAGCTGAAAAATAAGTAAATCATCCATCGAAGAACTCAAGGATCACTTTCGTGCATCCGAATTCTAAGTGGATCATTTCGAGTGGAATCTCAAGGATCACTTTTGTGCATCCGAGTCTCATCACAAGTTCTACTTATGGTTCTCCAACGTTCCGATCCTTACTTTCGCACAAGATCTTCACATTTGATAAATTGACTCAATAATAGATTCATATTATAAAACATGACAATTATTCTTCTAAAATCAAGAAGCAAGAACTAACCTAATTTCTTACAGTAAGTTCCTAACATTCAATTCTAGGGTTCCAAGTTCTCAAGCAAGTCACCTTTCGGTCCTTATTGCGAAAACTCTAAAACATGATTAATAACATGTTTCTATAGAGAATCAAAGAACAATCATCACAAAAGTAGGATTATCATGCTAAAATTACACGTGACGAAGTAATGAAAAGTTTATCTAGTCATTAAGAAATCAAAGGGAATTACTCCCCCGTGTCCCACAAAAGGTTTAAGCTAGCATGGAGAAAAGATTATAATAAACCATAGTTTCTAGCAATCAAAAATCAAAAGGAAAGGGGAAGAACGAATAACCACACGACTATAACAAAAATTACAGCCGTAATAAGCATATGAACATTGCTGGCACTGGGTTCTCCTCCGATCAAGATCCTTTCACATTGAAACTTCTAGGGTATGTTCTCTAGCTCCAAGCGAAGCTTCCCTTCAAATTTCACTGTAGGAGATGCGTTGTATGCTTCCCGGTGGTGAACCCTAAGGTGGCGGTGTGAAACTCGATTTCTCCTTTGCTAGTGGATGAAAATTAGGGCTTTTGGTGTCTCCCCCTTCATCTCGTCCAAAGACTCCTTTTTGCTCCTTACAGCTTCCGATTTAATGGCCTGGATCGTCAGCAATTGATCCCGCAAAAATCAGACTCAAATTCGACCGTGGAAATCGCGTCTCCGGGTTGTAATTACGGCCGTAAAAATGCTTACGGCACTGCCATAATTTCAGTTGAGTTCTCTGATTGAAACTGTCTAGCAATTACGACACCGTAAAATATGTTATGGCAGTGCCATAATTTCAGCCAAAATTTTTGGTCGGAAAGCACTCCAAATTACGGCTCGTGAAAATCGTTACGGTTGTGCCGTAATTTTCGAAAATCTTTTTGGATGAAAAATCCCCAAATTACGGCAGTGCTCTGATATTACGTTAGCCGTCAAAATACAGTACCGTAATATAGATTGCGGCCCTGCCATTTTTTAGTCTGAAGCTCCAATCTTCATGAAATTTGACATGTTATCTCCTCTTGATAGTGGGAATTCATTCATGCATCTGGATTGCTTGAAAACACCTGAAAATCATGCCTTTTTGCCTGAAAATCATCAAAAACCAAAAAGAGTGTAGATTTCGCAATAATTGATAAAAAAAAAGGCATAAAAATAAGCAAAAGTTAATGAATTTGACACAAAAAGATATATGAAATGACTTGAAATTTACTATAAATTTCAGTGTCATCAAACACATAAGGCTCAAACTTTGTTTGTCCTCAAGCAAAAATATAAAATTGATCATAGGAAAAGATTTTCTCATGAAGAATAAATTTCTAAAATACAATCACTAATGAAACATCCACCAATTGATTCATAAAATTTTAAATAGACATATCATCCTTTGAATTCAATCCTCAAGATCCACAACTTAATCAAATAAAACTTCGCAAGTCGTATAAAAAGTACAATTTCAATCTTATGAATTCATCTAATCTTCAGTTCAAATCTATCATGCTTTTGTTTACAGGAATAGGATATCCAAAAATCTTTTTCCACTCAAAATTTTCTTTTATTCATTTTTCTTTTATTTCTTTTTTTTTGTGTTTTTGATGGCATGTACCCACATAGATACACACTTGTTATTTGGACTTCAACTCTTGTCTTAGGTACTACTGTTAATTTACACAGTGCCAAGTAGAGGAGTCATTTTCTTTTTCTTTCTCTCCAATTTTTTTTTCTTTTTAGACTTCAACCCATATCTTCGGTACAATTGTCAATTTTGCATAATGCCAAGTAGGGGAGTCACTTACTATTTTTGGATCTTGGATTCTTTCTTCCCAACAAATAACAAATATACTAAACATCAATTAGATTAATTAATTGATATCCATTCAAAAATTATACTCATATGCTAATTTTATTCAAAAAGTAGCTTCACTTTTAAATTAAATTCCTCAAATAATATATCTACCTAAAATCTCATTCATCAATTAATGAAAAAAATTTCAAAAGGAGATATATATTAGAGAAATAATTTCAACATCATAGATCTAGTCCTAATCATAAGCATGAGTTCATTCATCATCAATAGAATCATACAAGTTATCAACAATAAATTCCTTAAAAATATAGACCAGGCCATAAATCAATCATATCAACATAAAAATATATTCATTAGTCATGAAAGTAACACAATGTTATATCAACAAGCATGCACCTCAATAGGGTGCTCAAAATATCAAAATATCATCATACAACCATATCGAAATAACCATCAATATCAAAATGTGATAATACAACCCCATCGAATGAATAGAAATCAATATCTCTTTGAAACTACTTGTTTGATCTTGGGTGCCATGGGTGAACTAAAGCTTCAACTTGAATTTCAAGACAATATAGCAAATATGGAACTCAAATAATACTTCCAATCATGAACATGAATACTCATTAAGCATCATAGAAGCAAAAATCAATTGAATATAAGCTTAAAATCAAGATTTTACCTAGAGATGAAAAAGGGCGAAATATGAACAGTGAAATTTTAGCAAATCTAGCTTGTATGAACTCAAACTACTCTCAGATATTGGTCAAAAACTCTAGAAACAGACAAGAATTGGTCGTCTATCATCTAAGAAGTAAATGGCAGCAAGAATCCCTAAAAATGACCAAGAATCGAAGATAAACGACGAAAGGGGCAAAATATGCATAAAAACTCACCAAAATTGAGAAATCGGGCTAAAGAGTACCAGATCGGCAGTAAAAACTGAAAAGGAAGGGTCGTCGGCGATCTTTGATGGTCAGGGAAGGTCTGGAGTCAAAGGTCAGGGCGAGAACGAGTGAGAATACCTAAAACACGGCCGAGAAAACCCTAAAAAATGGCATAAGAATCGCAGCTAAAAACAGAATTACGGCGGTAAAATCCATTACGGCAGTCTTGTTTTCTGGTGATATTGAAAAACATAGGCCATAAAACGAATACGGTAGTACCGTAATTTCGACCTAACTCTCGGGTCAAAAAAATGTCCCTAATTACGGTACTTTGAAAAAGCTTACGGTACCGCCATAATATTCAAAAAACTCTTGGGTCAAAAATCAGTAGCAATTACGGTACCACAAAAATGGTTATGGTAGTGCTGTATTTTGCTCGGGATTCTATGATGAAAAAATGGTCAAAATTACGGTGCCATGAAATTGAAAACGGTAGTGCCATAAAAATTAAATTTTTTTTGAAGGAAAAAAAAATAAACAAATCAACTCAAAAATACAGCACCGTGGAATTCATTACGACAGTGCCATAAAAGCAATGAAACTCTCGAGAACATTTTGTACACAAAATACGGTACCGTGAAAATACTTACGACAGTACCGTTATCTCGTTAAAACTTTTTGTCCAAAATTGACAGGAATTACGGTACCGTAATGTGCATTACGGTAGTGCCGTAATTTGCGCCAAAACTTGCTTACCTACAAAAAGAAAATAGAAATTAGTTATAAGTACAAACTAAGGAAAAATTATATAAAATAAAGCAAACTAAAGTTAGAAAGCTTGGGTTGCCTCCCATGAAGTGCTAATTTAAAGGTCTTTAACTTGACCCTTTTAAACTCGGATTTGATTCTGATTCCTTTAATTACCATTCTGATTTTTCTTTGATTTGAGCATCTCTTTCAATCACATAAGGCTCAGTCCTGCAACAGAGTCCAAATTTACTTAAGATCTTGTTTCCTTTATCAATCAATCTAGAGTCTCTTCTTCTTCTTCTCTTTTTCTTCTTCTTCTCAGAATTTTGATGTCCTTTCTCCTGCAATTCTCTATCAATATCCTCAGAAAAATTGTCAGTTCCAAAATTAGAGGATTCATCAAATAAATTACAAACATCATAAACAACATCATCAACTATGTTAACACTACAACACGATCCAGAATATGAAAGTTTATTCAAAAAATTAGCAAGATCAAATTCAATTATTTTTTCACAAATATCAAAAGTGATTTTTTTCTTTTTTAACATCTATATGTGCACCTGCTGTAGGCAAAAAGGGTCTACCAAGAATTATGAGATTTTTATGATTTTCTTCCATATCAAGGACTACAAAATCAGCAAGTATGAAAAATTTACCTACCTTGATTGGAACATTCTCTAAAATACCAATAGGATACTTTACTGAGCTATCAGCGAGCTGTAAAGATATGGATGTTGGTTTAAGCTCTCAAATGTCTAGCTTCCTGCAAATAGATAAAGACATTAAGCTTACACTGGCTCCTAAATCACATAAGGCTCGGTCAAAAGCCATGCTTCCAATAGAACAAGGTACAGAGAAACTACCTGGATCCTTTAGTTTTGGTGGCAATTTATTTTGAATGATAGCACTACAATCCTCAGTTAAAGCCACAGTACAGGTACCATAGTCCTCAATTTTTCTTTTGTTAGACAAGATCTCTTTCAAGAATTTTGGATATGATGGAATTTGAGACCGTCGTACCTTCTCACAAGGCCACGGTGATAAGTATGAGCCTCAGTCTTTCTCCACATCTGGGGAGTGAGTTTGAGTAGAACCAGATCTCCTACATCAAACTCCACATGTCTGTGATCCCTGTCTGCATATAATTTCATCCGGTTTGTAGCTTCCCTCAAGCTATCCTGAGCCTCATCCCAAAGCTCAGACCTGTCATCTACAAACTATAAAGCCACCTAGCAATTTCCCCCAGTGCCCCTGTTTAGTGTATCCATGGGTGTCATAGGTTGCCACCCTAACACCATCTCAAATGGGCTCTTCCTCGTAGCAGATGAAACCTGGATGTTGTATGCAAACTGTGCAGTATCCAGTAATCTAATCCAATTCTTCTGAGTAGAAGAAACAAAGTGTCTGAGATACTCCTCCAGTAATGCATTCACTCTCTCAGTCTGACCATCTGTCTGGGGATGGTATGCTGTAGACTTCTTAAGATATCTACCCAGTATCTTAAATAAAGAAGACCAGAACTTCCTAGTGAACCTAGGATCTCTGTCACTAATGATCTCCCTGGGTAACCCAAAATACCTCACCACATGTGCCATAAATAGATTTGTAGTCACCTCTGTAGTGCAAATCTCTAGTGCAGGTGCAAACACAGCATACTTCGGGTGTCGATCTACCACAACGAACACCGAAGCCATCCCATCAATTATGGGGAAATGGGTGATAAAATCCATGGATATAGACACCCAAGGTCTCTCAGGAGTAGGCAAAGGCTGCAGAAGTCTTACCTCCTTCCTCCTCTCAACCTTGTCCTGCTGACAGACTAGACAAGTCTTGGTGTAATGCTCAATATCCTCCTTCATCCCCGGCCAATACCATGCCCTACTGATTAATGCATACATGCGTCTACCACCAGGATGACTAGCCCACACTGTGTCGTGGTACTCACGCATTAGACCAAATCTAATGTTCCCTGAAGATGGAACATAGGGTCTATCTCCTCGTGCCATGATCAAGCCGTTCTCACTGAGATAGAAATGGCAAGTCACTCCCATCCTGATCTGCGCCACTAACTTCTCATAGGCACAGTCTGCCAATGCAGAATCTCTGATCAATCCAACTATCTTACTCTCAGAGTAAGACATGCCACAGCAGTAAGATATAGAGGGAATCCTACTAAGTGCATCTGGAACCTGATGAATGCGACCTGGCTTATGCTCCCAAGAGAAATCAAACTTGGCAAGCTGCTCCTGCCACCTGGCTTGCCTCACTGACAACTTCTTCTGGGTCTGAAAAAACGTATTGGCCACATTATCTGTCTTCACTGTGAACTTGTTCCCCAACAAGTACACCCTCCAAAGTCTCAAATAGTGCACTACTGCTAGCATCTCCTTCTCACGAGCAGAGTAGTTCATCTAGGCACTCTTCAATTTCCTGCTCTCATAAGCCACTGGCCCGCCCTCCTGGACAATGACTCCTCCCAAAGCCCTGTCTGAAGCATCCATGTGTACCTCAAATGGTAAGGAAAAATCAGGGAGTCTCAGAATAGGCTTTGAAGGCACTTGTAACTTCAGCCTCTCAAAAGCCTCTTGGTGCTTTGCCTCCCAAGACCAGGCTACATCCTTCCTCAGAAGGTCTGTCAATGGCTCTACAATCCTAGAGTAGACCTCTATGAAGCGCATGTAGAAGTTAGCTAGTCCCAAGAAGGACCTCAGAGTGCTAATTGAAGTAGGTGCAGGCCACTCCTCAATGGCTCTCACCTGCACCTTATGAGAAATCAAAGTCTTTGGGTTCCGGGGGGAGTATGGTCGTAATGCTGAAACTTAAAGGAATTGACGGAAGCACACCACCAGGAGTGGAGCCTATGGATTAATTTGACTCAACACGGGGAAACATACCAGGTTCAGACATACAAGGATTAACAAACTAAGAGCTCTTTCTTGATTCTATGGGTGGCGGTGCATGGCCGTTCTTAGTTGGTGGAGCGATTTGTCTAGTTAATTCTGTTAATGAATGAGACCTCAGCCTTCTAACTAGCTACACGGAGGCATCCCTCCGCGACCAGCTTCTCTATGGCCATTTAGGCCATGGAAGTTTGAGGCAATAACAGGTCTGTGATGCCCTTAGATGTTCTAGGCCGCACGTGCGCTACACTAATCTATTCAACGAGGCTATAGCCTTGGCCGACAGGCCCGGGTAATCATTGAAAATTTCATTGTGATGGGGATAGATCATTGCAATTGTTGGTCTTCAACGAGGAATTCCTAGTAAGCGCGAGTCATCAGCTCGCGTTGACTACATCCCTGCCCTTTGTACACACCGCCCGTCATTCCTAGCGATTGAATGGTCCAGTGAAGTGTTCGGATCGAGGTGATGGGGGTGGTTCGCACGCGCAATGTCCTGAGAAGTCCACTGAACCTTATCATTTAGAGGAAGGAGAAGTCATAACAAGGTTTCCGTAGGTGAACCTGCGGAAGGATCATTGTCGAGACCCTACAAGGAATGATTGCGAATATGTAAACCAAGTGTCACTGTTGGCTTAGGCGGGCAAGGTCCCCTTTGGCCTAGTGGCTTCGTGCGCCCAATCCCATCTCATCCCATTAGGGTTGGATGGGTAGGACGAACCATGAGAGCCCGGCGCAATGGGCGCCAAGGAACAAAAACCTCGGGGGCACATGTTTGGGGCCATGTTGGCCTCTAATGCACTCCTGTGTATGAATCCAAACCTCACATGACACTCGGCAACAGATATCTCGGCTCTCGCATCGATGAAGAACGTAGCGAAATGTGATATTTGGTGTGAATTGTAGAATCCCGTGATCCATCGAGTCTTTGAACGCATGTTATGCCCGAGGCCTTGCGGCTAAGGGCACGCCTGCCTGGGTGTCATGCTATCGACGCTCCACACCCGTCCCCATGGCATTGGCAATGGATGCGGAAGTTGGCCCCCCGTGTGCAAGGCACCCTTCCATGTGGTCGGCTAAAGACTTTGGCTATCGCGTGTCCCCAAGGACATGATGGGAGGGTGGCAGCGCTGCCCGAATTGTAGTCTGGAGATGCGTCCTCAGCGACGGACCGGGCCCAAATCCCCTGGAAAGGGGCGCCTAGGAGGGTCAGAGCCCCGTCCAGCTCAGACCCTGCCGCACCAAGAGGCGCTGTCGGCGAGTCGGGTTGTTTCAGAATGTAGCCCCAATCGGGCGATAAATTCCGTCCAAGGCTAAATACAGGCGAGAGACCAATAGCGAACAAGTACTGCGAGGGAATGATGAAAAGGACTTTGAAAAGAGAGTCAAAGAGTGCTTGAAATTTCCGGGAGGGAAGCGGATGGGGGCTGGCGATGCGCCCTGGCCGAATGCAGAATGGTGATGAGCTGGTCCGCCGCTCGACTCGGGGAGTGGACTGTTGCAGGTTGCGTTGTTGGCCCAAGCCCAGACGCACCGTGTGTTTGTGGCATTCCGTCAGCGGGGCCGAGGAAGCAGCGCGCGCCCCATGTGGCATGCCTTTGGGCACCTGTGCACCCAAGGCAATGGCTAGTGGGCTCCCCATCCGACCCGTCTTGAAACACAAACCAAGGAGTCTGACATGCATGCCAGTCAATGGGTGCGAAAGCCCAGAAGGCATAAGGAAGTTGACGAGCGGGAACCCCCTTGGGAGGCTGCATTGCTGGCCGACCCCAATCTTTTATGAAGGGTTCGAGTTGGAGCATGCCTGTCGAGACCCGAAAGATGGTGAACTATGCCTAAGTGAGGTGAATCCAGTGGAAACTCTGGTGGAGGCCCACAACGATACTGACATGCAAATCGTTCGTCTGACTTGGGTATAGGGGCGAAAGACTAATCAAACCATCTAGTAGCTAGTTCCCTCCGAAGTTTCCCTCAGGATAGTTGGAGCTCGATTGCGAGTTCTATCGGATAAAGCCAATGATTAGAGGCATCGGGGGCGCAACACCCTCGACCTATTCTCAAACTTTAAATAGGTAGGATGGTACGGCTGCTCCGGTGAGCCGTGCCGTGGAATCGAGAGCTCCAAGTGGGCCATTTTTGGTAAGCATAACTGGCGATGCAGGATGAATTGGAAGCTGGGTTACGGTGCCCAACTGCGCGCTAACCTAGATACTACAAAGGGTGTTGGTCGATTAAGACAGCAGGACGGTGGTCATGGAAGTCGAAATCCGCTAAGGAGTGCGTAACAACTCATCTGCCGAATCAACTAGGCTCGAAAATGGATGAAGCTAAAGTGCGCGACCCTCACACAGCCATCATGGCGATTGCCATGCCCCGATGAGTAGGAGGGTGCGGCAGCCGCCGCAAAACTTGGGGCGCGAGCCTGGGCGGAGCAGCCATTGGTGTGGATCTTGGTGGTAGTAGCAAATATTCAAATGAGAACTTTGAAGGCCGAAGAGGGGAAAGGTTCCATGTGAACGGCACTTGCACATGGGTTAGCTGATCCTAAGGGACGGGGGAAGCCGATTAGAGAGCATGTCTTCGCGCGATCTCCGAAAGGGAATCGGGTTAAAATTCCCAAGCCGGGATGTGGTAGATGATGGCAACGTTAGGAAGTCCAGAGACGCCGATGGGGGCCTCGGGAAGAGTTATCTTTTCTGCTTAACGGCTTGCCCACCCTGGAATCACCTCAGGCGAAGGTAGGGTCTAGCGGTCGGAAGAGCACCGCACTTCACGCGGTGTCCGGTATGCCCCCAGTGGCCTTTGAAAATTCGGAGGACTGAATGCCGCCCACGCTCGGTCGTACTCATAACCACATTAGGTCTCCAAGGTGAACAGCCTCTAGCCCATGGAACAATGTAGGCAAGGGAAGTGGGCAAAATGGATCTATAACTTCAGGAAAAGGATTGGCTCTGAGGGTTGGGCATGGGGGTCCTAGCCCTGAACCCGTCGGGTGTCCACAGACTAGTCGAGCTGCTCCCACAGCGAGAGCGGGTCACCGCGTGCCGGCCGGGGGATGGACCAAGAACGACTCCCTCGAGGGCCTTCCCCAGGCATCAAACAACCGACTCAGAACTAGTACAGACAAGGGGAATCTGACTGTTTAATTAAAACAAAGCACTGCGATGGTCCCCGCGGATGCTCACACAATATGATTTATGCCCTGTTCTCTGAATGTCAAAATGAAGAAATTCAACCAAGCGCGGGTAAACGGTGGGAGTAACTATGACTCTCTTTGTTGGGGTATTCCCTTAAGGCTAATGTTTGAAGCCTTGGGATATTTTCAGTATCATGTATAAACTATACATATATGTTTATAAAGGCAATTGTTGTTATTCAGATTGTTACATTATTTGCTGCGGTATGTATACTTCTGAGTAATGTCTCAATGATGTTCAGCTTAGCTGACATTCAGTATTGTCCTTAGTCGA
>CM050438.1:79304328-79316828 GCA_027562315.1 Costus pulverulentus
TATGACATGCATGCAACCGATCACCTAGAAACCCTTATTTCCGCTGCCCAAAATTTTACATGCGCCACTTTAGGGTTTCGCCCCTCCCCTTTAGGGGACTTTCAGAACGGTGATGAGCCAGTCCACCGCTCGGCTCGGGGTGTGGACCGTTGCAGGTTGCGCTGTCGGCCCAAGCCCGGACGCACCGTGTGTTTGTAGCATGCTGTCAGCGGAGCCGAGGATGCGGCGCATGCCCCATGTGGCGTGCCTTTGGGCACCTGCACGCCCAAGGCAATGGCCAGCGGGCTCCCCATCCGAGCCTTCTTAAAACATGGACCAAGGAGTCTGACATGCATGCGAGTCGATGGGTACGAAGACCCAGAAGGCATAAGGAAGCTGACGAGTGGGAACCCCCTTGGGGTGCTGCACTACTGGCCGACCCCGATCTTTTGTGAAGGGTTCGAGTTAGAGCATGCCTATCAGGACCCGAAAGATGGTGAACTATGCCTGAGCGAGGCAAAGCTAGAGGAAACTCTGGTGGAGGCCCACAGCGATACTGACGTACAAATCGTTCGTCTGACTTGGGTATAGGGGAGAAAGTCTAATCGAACCATCTAGTAGCTGGTTCCCTCCGAAGTTTCCCTCAGGATAGCTTGAGCTCGATTGCGAGTTCTATCGGGTAAAGCCAATGATTAGAGGCATCGGGGGCGCACGTGATGCGTTGCATTTACACCATGTTTTTGCTTATATTTTACATCATATTTTGGGCTTAATTGAATGATTTTATGTAATTTTTAGTGTTTTTACTTCACTTTGCACAGAATCTTTACTTTTCTTAGTTTTATTTAAAATGTAACTAAAAAAGGCTAAGAAAAGATGAATTTTGGGATATTTGAAGCCATAAAATGATTCCCGAGGAAATCATGAGCTTACACGTCAAATTTGGAGTCAAAATAGTGAAGATCGCGACTTTCACGACCTTGGCCGTAATTACTAGGCCGGCCGTAATTTTTGGCTTCGAAAGACGGAAAAATGGCTAAGTCTAAAAGTCCACAGAAACTTTCATGGGTGAAGCCGTCAATCCTTCACGGTCCGTGAATATTTCTATGCGTAAGAGTTTTTATACACAGAAAGAATTACAGCCGAAGCCGTAAACTCATCACGGGCAGTGAAAGTCTCTGCCCTTTCGCATATCTCACTCGATTCAAACCCAAACTGAACCAGAATTGAACCAAACTCTCCAGAAACCTTCCTACATGGGTTCTATACTGATTAGACTATAAAAGGAAGGGTTTTGGAAGGGTTTCGGGAGCTTCGACGCATGAAAACGAAGGGAGGCAGCGGTGACGGCGAGAATTGATTATAGGGCAGAAAACGAATAGGAAAGCCATGCAAAGAAAGAATTAGAGGGTTGATCTTCATCTCCAGATTGAAGGAAAGCCTTTCTTGTATCTTGTCTAGCGATTTCTTGTATTTTTATTGAGTTTCCATGCGATTTTCTTCAATGAACATGCTGTTTGTTATGAACATGAATGTGTAAACCATAATTTTTGGGATTTGGGTAATATACCGTTGACGATTTATGGATTGAATATATTGTTTTAAATATTTTACATGAATTTTCTAAATTTGATGTGATTAGAATTGTGTTCATTTCGTAATTTACATTGTACATGTAATTTTACGTCTTAGATGTTGCGAAAAGGACCGAGAGGTGAATCGTAACCTCGGATCTATTATTTTCAAACCTACGAACCTAATCATGAGAGTAGTTTGGATTCGTCTGAAGGATTAAAATGGTTTTTCATAGAACTTAATGAGTCTATTTATGTTAATTGTCATGAGAGTTGGGAATTAATGTAAATAGATACCGGATTACGCTTTGAGAGGAGGTAATCTGTACCTTAGGAAAAATCCCTTTCAAAATCATAATTTTTTGATCAAAGGTTTATTTTTATTAAATTCATAATCGTCATAGTGGTGAAACCCTAAGTCCTGATTTTATCTGAATTGATTTTTAGCCAAAACCCTAAAAGCACCTTTTTGTTTTATTGCATTAGAAGTTTTCAAAACAAAAACTACACTTTGAGTCGTCTAGATATAGATCTATCGTGTAATCGGTACTTGACCGCCAGATCCTCATCGGGAACGATAATCTTTTTATTACTTCGATAAATCCATGCACTTGCGGATCGCTATCAAGTTTTTAGCACTATTGCCGGGGATCAGGCCAGTCAATATTGATTTAATTGTGAGATTTATAGACTAGACATTTTATTTATTTATTTATTTTTATTTTTGTTTTTATTTTTATTTGTTTTCATTTTTTCTTGTTTTATTTTGTTTTTCACATTTTTTATATAGTTAGTTTACTTTATTTTCCTCTTTTTGGATTAACACGTTATACTAATAGGAGAACTCAAAAATCATTAGACTAGATATTTTACACTTTATTTTGCATCTCCTGTTTTACATTCCGTATTTTTGAATTTTATTGCATAAACTGAAAAATGATGTTTAATCAATGTCAATGGTCAGGTCAGACGTATGTGCCACTAGCGATGCAGACAATAGAATATGGTATAGATTCATTACAATCACTGGCAGCAAGGGTAAATTCTTTTTCTCAACACATTGATTATTTAAGCATGCAATATTCTGTTATTTGTGATACTTGTGGTTCTCATGGGCATCATTTCAATGAATGTCAAGTAGGGATTCCTCCATGCTTTAACTTGCCTAGTACCTATAATCAAAGTTGGGAGGATCATCAAAACTATTTTTACCTGAATGACCCAGCTTTTATTTCACAAGCAGACTTTAGTGAACCTCAAAATTCCAACTTAGAAGCCATGCTTGAAAATCTTTTAGCTGCTGTGAACAAACAAAGTGAGGATATTCATAATATGATTTATGACACTGATAAAAATGACATAGAGGATGGAATTCAGGATAAATCTGAGAATTTTGTAGAGTTGGAACAATCATTAGTCATGACTCCTGATTGTGATTTACCTTCCTCAACACTTTACCAGCCATCTAGTCCCCTCTCACATAATGAAGTATCATACAACACAAATACTTGGGACACATTTGATGAAAAATTTGAACTTTTTGAGTCTTATGAGAAGCAGGATAATGAATTTATGGATCCTCATATAAGAACTAATGAAATTAATGGGGATGAATTTGATAGTGTTAGGATGGAATACGTCCCTTCATTTTTGTATTACACCGCCACCATTGAAGAGAAAGAAATTGGCGAAAAAGATGAGAAAGAGGATCATGAGCATATTACACCACCACCATATGAACAATCAATTCCTATTCTCTAGGAAAATTCATTGAAAATTAGCATGACAGATGATAAAGGAGATGATTTTAAGGATAATGCTGATGAGGTGATTGAAATATTTTTTGAATCAAATGCTACCACAGGTACCCAAAAGACACATGAGATTATTGATCACATTGGCATTGAGGTAAGTGAAAAACCCAAAATAAAATTTGAAAACTTCTTGATCAATCCAGGGTATGAACTCTTTGATTTCAATTCTAATCTTCTTCCAGTTGCTAATGTAAATCTAAAGGAAGAATGCATGATTTTACTTTTGGATAAATACAGAAAAATTATTGAGCATTCTTTGCATGACTCTAACTTCTGTTTTTGTATGCATGTACTGGTTATTGCGGCATGGATCTACTTGCTTAACTATATATATTTGGTGGACACACTAATGAGACGAAGGAAAAGCAGAAGATTATATGCTCTCTACTATGGCACAGATTCACCAACTCCTCCATGATATGAAGCATTGGTTAAGTTAATGACCTTACACAAGCGCTTTTGGGAGGAACCCAAAGTTTTTGAATTTTATTAATTTTTGCATTCTTAGTTTTTGGTTTTTGATTTTATTTAAATTTTTAGGAATTTTTTGCAACATGTATTGATGAATTTTTATAGATGGAAAATCTTCCAATAAGTTGTTTTATTTGTAGGAATTTTTGGAGAATTTTTATATGAGAGAAAAGTGATTAATGAGACCATCATGGGTGCAGCCGTGAATCATGTACCGATCATGATAATGACATTTTCTTTGTGAGTATGGTTAATATGATTTTGATAGTGAAATATGATAGTATTTAATGTTTGAAACTTGTTTACATTGTAAAATATGATTATCTTTAGTGTGATACAGTTTCTAGATTTTTTGGGGTCATGTTTTCATCTTTTGATATAACTGAACAGGTTTTCGCCCACATTATAAAGGGAATTCTTGCAAAATTTTTCTGAAATCTATCATTCATTGATTTTAATGTTCATGTATATGCAACAATTTAAGTCTAGGGTGTCTCCATATATTGCTTTTTCTTCAAAGCTTTATAGGTATGTATTTCGAATGTTTATGATTGCTAAGGATAATCAAATTTGTTTTGTCCTTAATTTTAAACTTAGGAAACATTTTGAGTGATTGATTTGATGACTTAGGAAATTTTTGAAATTTTATGTGGACTTAAATTATTGAGTAAATTCAATTGTTGTATTGATAAAATACATATGTGAATTGTTATGAGTTCATATGACACATGCATATTATTTTGGTACTTAAAAGTTTAATTTATCTATTTTTGCTTGACGGAAATTTTTACGAATAGAATTTGGTTATGTTTATTTAACAGAGATTTGCTCCAACTCCTCTGGTTGAGTAATCTTGAGTCATGAGTTATATTATATCATTGTTTGGTATACTTTAAGTCTGTTGTGATCAAGTAACAGAGGGAGAACTTTTAAAACAAATATTTAACCCTCTTGCAGAAAGATCAACAACGATTTAAATACCATGCCACTGACCGGCTCTCTCCAGAAAAAAAAAGAAAAGAAAAAAAAGGAGAATAAAAATGAAAAAAAATTAGAAAAAGAGAAAGCTGTAGGTTATGTGGACAACTCCGCTGACTTTATGATTGAGACTACGAGTTATATTATATTACTCTGTAGTATACTTTGAATCCTTCACGGTCCGTGAATATTTCTGTGCGCAAGAGTTTTTATACACAGAAATAATTACACGGCCGAAGCCGTAAACTCATCACAGGCGGTGAAAGTTTTCGCCCCTTCGCATATCTCACTCAATTCAAACCCAAACCTAACCAGAATTGAATCAAACTCTCTAGAAACCTTCCTACATGGGTTCTATACTGATTAGACTATAAAAGGAAGGGTTTCGGCGACTTCGATGCACGAAAACGAAGGGAGGCGGCGGCGACGGCGAGAATTGATTCTAGGGCAGAAAACGAATAGGAAAGCCACGCAAAGGAAGAATTAGAGGGTTGATCTTCGTCTCCAGATTGAGGGGAAGCCTTTCTAGTATATTGTCTAGTGATTTCTTGTATTTTTATTGAGTTTCCATGCGATTTTCATTAATGAACATGTTGTTTGTTATGAACATGAATGTGTAAACCTTAATTTTTGGGATTTGGGGAATAGCCCGTTGACGATTTATGGATTTAATCTTTTACATGAATTTTATAGCTTTGATTTGATTAGAATTGTGTTCATTCTGTAATTTACATTGGCCACATACTTTTACGTCTTAGACGTTGCAAGAAGGACCAAGAGGTGAATCGTAATGTCTGATCTATTCTTTTCAAACCTATGAATCCAATCACGAGAGTAGTTTGGATTCATCTGAAGGATTAACATGGTTTTTCATAGAACTTAATGGGTCTATTTATATTAATTGTCACGAGAGTAGGGAATTAATGTAAGCAGATACCGTATTACGCTTCGAGATAAGGTAATCTGTACCTTAGGAAAAATCCTTTTCAAAGCCATAATTTTCTGATCAAAGGTTTACTTTTATTAAATTCATAATCGTCAACGTGGTGAAACCCTAAGTTCTGATTTTATCTGAATTGATTTTTAGCCAAAACCCTAAAACCACCTTTTTGTTTTCTTGCATTAGAAGTTTCCAAAACAAAAACTACACTTTGAATCGTCTAGATATGGATCGATCGTGTAATCGGTACTTGACTGCCAGATCCACATTTGGAACGATAATCTTTTTATTACTTCGATAAATCCGTGCACTTGCGGATCGCTACCACAACGGCCTCGACCTATTCTCAAACTTTAAATAGGTAGGATGGTACGGCTGATCTAGTGAGCTGTGCCATGGAATCAAGAGTTGCAAGTGGGCCATTTTTGGTAAGCAGAACTGGCGATGCGGGATGAACCGGAAGCTGGGTTACGATGCCCAACTGCATGCTAACCTAGATACCACAAAGGGTGTTGGTCGATTAAGACAGCAGGACGGTGGTCATGGAAGTTGAAATCCGCTAAGGAGTGTGTAACAACTCACCTGCCAAATCAACTAGCCCCGAAAATGGATGGCGCTAAAGCATGCGACCCACACCTAGCCATCGTGGCGAGCGCCAAGCCCCGATGAGTAGGAGGGTGTGGCGGCCGCTGCAAAACCTGGGGTGCGAGCCTGGGCGGAGCGGCCGTCAGTGCGGATCTTGGTGGTAGTAGCAAATAATCAAATGAGAAATTTGAAGGCCGAAGAGGAGAAAGGTTCCATGTGAACGGCACTTGCACATGGGTTAGCCGATCCTAAGGGACGAGAGAAGCCCGTCAGAGAGCGCATCTTCGCATGAGCTCCGAAAGGGAATCGGGTTAAAATTCCCAAGCTGGGATGTGGCGGACGACGCCAACGTTAGGAAGTCCGGAGACACCGGCGGGGGCCTCGGGAAGAGTTGTCTTTTCTGCTTAATGGCCTGCCTACCCTGGAATCACCTCAGGCGGCAGTAGGGTCTAGCGGTCGGAAGAGCACTGCACTTCGTGCGATGTCCGGTACGCCCCCGGCGGCCCTTGAAAATTCAGATGACCGAATGCTGCCCACGCTCGGTCATACTCATAACCGCATCAGGTCTCCAAGGTGAACAGCCTCTGGCCCATGGAACAATGTAGGCAAGGGAAGTCAGCAAAATGGATCTGTAACTTTGGGATAAGGATTTGCTCTGAGGCCTGGGCACGGGGGTCCCGGCCCTGAACCCGTCATCTATCGACAGACTAGTCGAGCTGCTCCCGTAGTGAGAGCGGGCCACCGTGTGCCGGCCGGGGGACGGACCGGGAATGGCTCCCTCGGGGGCCTTCCCCGGGTGTCGAACAGCCGACTCAGAACTAGTACGGTCAAGGGGGATCTGACAGTTTAATTAAAACAAAGCATTGTGATGGTCCCCGCGGATGCTCACACAATGTGATTTCTGCCTAGTGCTCTGAATGTCAAAGTGAGGAAATTCAACCAAGCGCGGGTAAACAGTGGGAGTAACTATGACTCTCTTAAGGTAGCCAAATGCCTTGTCATCTAATTAGTGATGTGCATGAATGGATTAATGAGATTCCCACTGTCCTTGTCTAGTATCTAGCGAAACCACAGCCAAGGAAATGGGCGGCTTGGTGAAGTCAGCGGGGAAAGAAAACCCTCTTGAGCTTGACTCTAGTCCGACTTTGTGAAATGACTTTAGAGGTGTAGGATAAGTGGGACCCGGCTCGCCGGCGAAAGTGAAATACCACTACTTTTAATGTTATTTTACTTATTCTGTGAGTCGGAAGCGGGCCGATCCGGGCGGAAGACATTGTTAGGTGGGGAGTTTGGCTAGGGCAGCACATCTGTTAAAAGATAACGCAGGTGTCCTAAGATGAGCTCAACGAGAATAGAAATCTCATGTGGAACAAAAGGGTAAAAGCTCATTTGATTCTGATTTCCAGTACGAATCCGAACCGTGAAAGCGTGGCCTATTGATCCTTTAGACCTTTGAAATTTGAAGCAAGAGGTGTCAGAAAAGTTACCATAGGGATAACTGGCATGTGGCAGCCAAACGTTCATAGCGACGTTGCTTTTTCATCCTTCGATGTCGGCTCTTCCTATGATTGTGAAGTAGAATTCACCAAGTGTTGGATTGTTCACCCACCAATAGGGAACGTGAGCTGGGTTTAGACCGTCGTGAGACAGGTTAGTTTTGCCCTACTGATGACCATGCTGTGATAGTAATTCAGCCTAGTATGAGAGGAACCATTGATTCACACAATTGGTCATCACGCTTGGTTGAAAAGATCGTGGCGCGAAGATACCGTGTGCCGGATTATGACTGAACACCTCTAAGTCAGAATCCTAGCTAAGTGGCCTCCTGCCCGCCTTCTGCCTCCCGACCCACAGTAGGGGCAATAGCCCCCATGTGCCCCAATTTTTCGCGCCTAAAATCAGGGAGTGATGGCACAATCTACACACCAATGTGTAAACTGTCAGCCAATGCTCTACAATGCGAACTAAGCGGAAGTCTACAATGTGCGATACACAGACTGTCTCTCAGAATCAGCACTCTCCCCTATCTCTGCCTAATCAACTGCGCCATTGAGCTCCTCTAACTGATGATGGCCGAACCTCTCTGAAGGACAGATCAAATCCAAGGTGGCGGGTTAGGCACTGCTTCTTCCCCTAACCGCTTTGCACACCTTGGCAAGCACCCTAAAACTCACAAGAGACGCTGGCAGATAACCACACACTGGCAGGATGATCTATCGAAGATCAAAGAGCACTAGACATATGCTCAAACCCTAAGATAGTCAACTACTGGCCTGCTTAATCCTAAGATAGATATATCAACTACACAGCAAGATTAGAGCAAGACAAACACAATGCTTGCGCCTACTCTAACCTAAACCCGTAAAACCGAATCAACAAGAACTCACACCAAGATGTACTCTCGGGTATGAAAGGTGTCTCTCCCAAACTCGGGTAGAGGAACACAGTCAATAATAAAACTATCAACAAGAGTTCGTACAATGGTAAGTTAGGGTTTATATCACTCCAACGCTGTGAACAAGGTGCACAACTCCCTCCCTCTAAGATGCCGAGCACTCCAATCTCCTCAAGACCAAGCTCTTGAGGCCCCACCCTAGAGTCGCCGTTCTAGGTGGTTGTTGTTGATGTTGTTGCAACTCTCAGCCCTTGTCCAACAAGGCCGAGACTCCTCCCAAATCCCTTTGTTCTCGTCAACAAAGGTGATGGGCAGCAAGGTGCAGCCCTCTCCAAGCAAAGCCGTGAGCCCCCAAGTCCAAGGCAGATCATGTCAATATGACCACTTGCTCCTCAAGTGGTTTGTCGATGAAGATGATGAAGAACACTTGCCCTCAAGTGTCCCAAGTTCTCTCGGATCAGGAACACAACTTGCTCTCCTCGCCTTCAAGGAAAAGCACGCCTCTCACTCACCAATTGGGCAGCAATTCGCCTCTACAATGGAGATTTGCCTTTGAACGTTGCCAAGGCCTCTCTACTTATAGATCAGCCCCATATCGCCAACTCTTGTGCTAAATTCAATTTCCGCCAAGTGTTGGAGAAGAAGAAGGAGTCTTCCCTCCTATTTCAGGGGAGATTCAAATTCAACCAAGAGTGTGAACCGAACCCCATGACTCAAGCATGTTCGCCTATGGATAAACCAAGCTTGAACCAAACCAAGCCATGCGCCACTTAAGTTATTTAATTAGACATGTGCTAATTAATTAACTTAACAAATCCCATAATGACATTCATGTCCTAACTGGCCATGAACATCACCCATGGGTCTTTGGCCCTCCAAAGTGAACCCTAGCCGAACCCAACATGAGTCCAGGCTGAGTCTCATGACCATGGATAAGGTGAGTATGGTTAAACTAACCTAACCATAGTTAAGTTAACCATGCTCCCAAAACTCCAAAGCACCCCCAGGCCATGCCCAAGGATAGAGTCTGTGTTAGTGTACCAGCAAAACCATACTAACACAATGTCAGTGTCCTAGCTCCTCTACTAGGCTCACTCCAACATCAAGCCTAACTCCAATCAAGCTCCCTCATCACTACTCAGATCCCACTGAGTCCATGGAATCGGCTGGGGTATAACCCCCAGTATACCTAGGGCATCACACCCAGTATGCAGAGTGCCAAATGTGTAAAATTAGCTTTGCTAAAGATTGGGAAGCCTTTTGTACATTTGTGGCACTTTGCATATTTGGTGTAGTAGGGGGGACCTGCCTCCAAGCCCTGGGGGCTGTGCTCCCCATCCGCCCAGTATACTGAGTGCCAAATATGTAAAATTAGCCTTGCTATGGCTTGGGAAGCTTTCTGCACATCGGTGGCACTTTGCATACTGGGGGTAGTAGGGGGGGGGGGGACATGCCCCCAGGCCATGAATGTGTAAATATTTGTCTATCCAGTCCTTGTGAAGCATTGGTTGTTTCTTTGTTGTGCTCGGCGGAGTTTTAATGTTGATCGCCTCATTTGACCCCATGCCACTATCTTCTTGATGGGCATGCATGTGGGCGATAAGTTAATGTACATGGAATGACCGTGTCGACACATAAGTTGTTTAATAGTTGCATATAATGGCGGGCTCTATGCCTTGTGCACCCAACCGAAATTAGTGCAATTCTTCATTATATGGTCCATTATTGCCGTTGGTGCCACAAAATTTGCCTGTACTATTTATAGTCTTTCAAAAGAGAAATATGACTCGGTGCTATACTCTCTCTCCCCTCCCTCCATTTTTTGCGGTATAGGAGTGGGTGCACGGAGGCGCTTATGGCCTTTTGGTTGATTGCATGGATTTTGCCCCATCTCTCAAAGTAAGACCATTGGTGCCTTGAGTGCTTGTGGATGCAGCATGCATTATTGGTTGAGTGCCTTTCAGCCTCATGGCTCTGATTTTCTTGTGTGAATGACTGTCAACCCATCGTGTGCACTTTAGTATGGCTTCTTTGTTGTTGGCTAGCTAGGGTGGTAGCATTGGGTATGGCATCATTGAAGGACGTGCTACCTGGTTGATCTTGCCAATAGTCATATGCTTGTCTCAAAGATTAAGCCATGCATGTGTAAGTATGAACTATTTCAGACTGTGAAACTGCGAATGGCTCTTTAAATCAGTTATAGTTTGTTTGATGGTACGTGCTACTCGGATAACCATAGTAATTCTAGAGCTAATACGTGCAACAAAAACTGACTTCTAGAAGGGATGCATTTATTAGATAAAAGGCCGACACAGGCTATGCCCGTTGTTCCGATGATTCATGATAACTCGACGGATCGCACGGCGCTCGTGCCGGCGACGCATCATTCAAATTTCTGCCCTATCAACTTTCGATGGTAGGATATTTGCTTACCATTGTGGTGACGGGTGACGGAGAATTTGGGTTCAATTCCGGCGAGGGAGCCTAAGAAACGGCTACCACATCCAAGGAAGGCAGCAGGCACGCAAATTACCCAATCCTAACACGGGGAGGTAGTGACAATAAATAACAATACCGGGCTCTTTGAGTCTGGTAATTGGAATGAGTAAAATCTAAATCCCTTAAAGAGGATCCATTGGAGGGCAAGTCTGGTGCTAGTAGCCGTGGTAATTCCAGCTCCAATAGTGTATATTAAAGTTGTTGCAGTTAAAAAGCTCGTAGTTGGAGTTTGGGTTGGGCCGGTCAGTCCGCCTCACGGTGTGCACCGAGCATCCCGTCCCTTCTGCCGGATATGCATGGCTTTTTTAATTGGCCGGGACATGCCTCCGGTGCCATTACTTTGAAGAAATTATAGTGCTCAAAGCAATCCCACACTCTGCATACATTAGCATGGGATAACATCACTGGATTTCGATCCTATTGTGTTGGCCTTCGGGATCGGAGTAATGATTAAGAGGGACAGTCAGGGGCATTCATATTTCATAGTCAGAGGTGAAATTCTTGGATTTATGAAAGTCGAACCACTGCGAAAGCATTTGCCAAGGATGTTTTCATTAATTAAGAACGAAATTTGGGGGCTTGAAGACGATCAGATACCGTCCTAGTCTCAACCATAAAGGATACCGACCAGGGATTGGCGGATGTTGCTCTTAGGACTCCGCCGACACCTTATGAGAAATCAAAGTCTTTGGGTTCCGGGGGGAGTATGGTCGCAAGGCTGAAACTTAAAGGAATTGACGGAAGGGCTCCACCAAGAGAGGAGCCCGTGGCTTAATTTGACTCAACACAGGGAAACTTACCAAGTCCAGACATAGCAAGGATTGACAGACTGAGAGCTCTTTCTTGATTCTATGGGTGGTGGTGCATGGCCGTTCTTAGTTGGTGGAGCGATTTGTCTGGTTAATTCCGTTAACGAACGAGACCTCAGCCTACTAACTAGCTACGCGGAGGCATCCCTCCGTGGCCAGCTTCTTAGAGGGACTATGGCCGTTTAGGCCACGGAAGTTTGAGGCAATAATAGGTCTGTGATGCCCTTAGATGTTATGGGCCGCACGCGCACTACACTAATGTATTCAACGAGTCTATAGCCTTGGCCGACAGGCCCGGGTAATCTTTAAAAATTTCATCGTGATGGGGATAGATCATTGCAATTGTTGGTCTTCAATGAGGAATTCCTAGTAAGCGCGAGTGATCAGCTCATGTTGACTACGTCCCTTCCCTTTGTACACACTGCGCGTTGCTCCAACCGATTGAATTGTCTGGTG
>CM050438.1:79321828-79327154 GCA_027562315.1 Costus pulverulentus
GTACTCTACATACTGGGTGGTGGGGGCTATCCCCCCCAAAGCTCCCAGCACAGAGTCTGCAAAATGCGTAAAATTAGGCTAGCCAGGGTTTGGGAAGCCTTCTGAACATCGGTGATACTCTGCATACTTGGTATCACGCCCTAAATTTTGTGCTAAATTTTTGCCTTAAAATCTCGAGCGTGATGGCGCAATCTACACACTCTCTTTGTAGATTGCCAGCCTACACTCTATGCGGAAATTAGCCAAGATCGTCTTCTAGCACAATCTGCACCTCTCTGATCCACTGCGCTCTCAGGGCTGAGCTCTGATGGAACTGAGCTCCAAGGCTGTTCTGATGGAACTGAGTCCTAGCCTTCTCCTAGTCCTAGACCTAGGTCAATAAGTGGCGGGTGGCAAGCACATGTTGCTTCTCAACCCCATATGCACACTTAATGATAGCCTTAAACCTAAGCGCCCTGTAAATGACAACACACACGCTGGTAGTTTACAAAATAAGGGCACTAGACATATGCCGAAAACCTAATACAGGTATCCACAACTACACAGCAAGCGAAGGATGATAACAAGCACAATGCTTGCGTCTCACCTAAGCTAAATCCGTAACCACGATAAACCAGACTCTCCTCCAAGTATAACACTCGAAGTACAAGAGGACCCTCTTCCTTAATCCCGGGAAGAGGTACACAAATAATATGTATAATCAACAAGAATCGTTCATACACTCAACCCTAAACAATCTAAGTTAGAGTTATACCAAAAGCAATGCGTATGAACAAGGTGATGATGAACAGCCCCCTCTCCTCAAGAAGCCGCCCCTCACAAGCGCTCTCCACCAAGATGATGAAGAGCTCCAACCCTAGGGTCGCCTCCCTAGGTAGTTGAAGATGATGTCCTCCTCTTGTGCTCGCCTCCAAGCACAAGAACTCGTCAAGCACTAGGTGGACAGCAAGGTGCCGCCACCCTCCAAGTGCTGCCAGTGAAGATGATGAAGAAGACAAAGCCGCCGGTGAAGATCCTTGCCTCCAAGGATCCGCCAAAGATGCAGCCGCCCTCTTCAAGGTGTTCTTCCTCGCCTCAAGGAAGAACTCGCCAATCCAAGAGAGAACAGCAGGTTGCCGCCCTCAAGAAGAAGATCTCGCCTCCAAGTTCAGCGTCCAAGCTACGGGGATGAAGTCCTCTTCCTCCAAGAGAACTCGCCAACAAGAGGATGATGGAAGAAGCTCGCCAAGACCTCCAAGCCGAGCTCCTCCAACAATGTCGCCTCCAACTTTGGCTTCTAGCTTCCAAAATGCCGATCTCCCCTTTTCCCCCCATCGAGATCCCCAATTAGTTAAGCCTTTTGTCAATTTTGCCCTTTTGCATTATGAAGACCTTAAGAAGAAGGCGCCTCCTCTTCTTTCAGCTAATGACCGAAGCTCGGGTTGGTCCTTTCATGCAACATAAGTCTTTGGCTCTCCATAGGTCTTGGGTTCAAATCTCACCCATGACATATTTTTTTGCCAAGCTTGTACACCTCTATACAAGCTCATATCATGCGCCAAGGTCCATGTAGCCTCCTACATTGAACCTTATGTTTTTGCAAGTGCATGCTCCTCCATGGTACCTGCAAAACATCATAACACAGTGTCAGTAACCTAACTCCTCTAGTAGGCTCCCTACAACACCAGGCTAGCTCCTTGCCAAGCTCATCCATCCCTCCCCAGAATCCCGCTGGATCCATGGGATGGGCTGGGGTATAACCCCAGCATACCCAGGGTCTCACAATACTCCCCCAACTGAATTGGCGCTCACCCTCGAGGCCAATAGCTGGTCATAACCCCTGGCTAAATCCTCAAACTGGGCAATGTCCTCCATCTTCTCCCAGGTTGCATCCTCCTCTAGTTCATTCTCCCACTGAACTAGGAACTCCATCTTTCGGCTTCCAGGTGGTCCCGAACCATAGACTCTATGGTCTAAGAATTTCATGGGCTTCTTAGCAAACTCAACTCTGCTCCTCGCAGGTTGTCTTCTCACCTGTCCACGGTCTGGATGCCTATCATCCTCATGATATTTCTTCAATAGGCTGACATGAAAAGTAGGGTAAAACTGAAGCCATGGTGGTAAGTCCAACTTATATGCCACCGGGCCTACTCTTTTGATGATCCTGAAAGGACCCTCATATCTCCTCACTAGGCCTCTATGATATTTCTTTGCCTCAGTCTTTCTCCACATCTGAGGTGTGAGTTTCAGAAGGACCAACTCTCCTACTATGAACTCCACATGTCGCCTGTCCCTATCAGCATAGAGCTTCATTCGGTTTCTGGCCTCATTCAGGCTGTCACGAGCTTAATCCCACAGCTCTGACCTATCTTCCATGAAGTCAACCGCCGCCTGACATTCTCCCCCTGCACCCCTGTTCAGTGTATCCATGGGTGTCATAGGTTGCCACCCTAACACATGCTCGAACGGGCTCTTCTCAGTAGCAGATGAGGTCTGGATGTTATATGCAAACTGAGCAGTGTCTAACAAGTTCAACCAGTTCTTCTGTGTAGAAGAAACAAAGTGCCTCAAATACTCCTCCAGTAATGCATTTATTCTTTCAGTCTGACCATCAGTCTGGGGATGGTATGCTGTTGACATCTTCAAATCTGTACCCAATCTTTTGAAAAGGGAAGTCCAGAATCTCCCTGTGAATCTAGGATCCCTATCACTGATGATCTCCTTGGATAACCCAAAATGCTTCACTACATGTGTCAAGAAGAGGTTAGCAGTAACCTCGGCTGTGCAAACCTCAGGTGCAGCAGCAAACACAACATACATACTACATCTGTCAACTACCACAAAGACAGATGCCATCCCTTCTACTTTGGGGAAGTGGGTGATGAAATCCATGGATATAGATGAGAAAGGCCTATCAGGAATAGGTAATGGCTGTAAAAGCCCTGCTTCTTTCCTCCTTTCTACCTTGTCCTGCTGACACACATGACAAGTCTTTGTGTAATGTTCAATATCCTCCTTCATCCCCGGCCAATACCAAGCTCTACTTATCAAGGCATACATTCTCTTGCCTCCAGGATGACCCGCCCACACGGTGTCATGATACTCCCTCATCAAACCGAACCTAATATTCCCCGAGGAAGGGACATATGGTCGGTCTCCTTTAGCCATGATCAGACCTTCATCACTAATGTAATACCTCCGGATGACCCCCATCCTGATATGAGACAACAGCTTCTCATAGGTCTGATCCGCCAGTGCTGAATCTCTAATAAGTCCAATAATTTTGCTCTGAGCATAGGACAAAGCACAACAAGATGTCACCACTGCAATCCTACTGAGTGCATCAGGCACCTGATGAATGCGCCCAGGTTTATGCTCCCACCCAAAATCAAATTCAGCTAGCTGCTCCTGCCACCTAGCCTGTCTAGCTGATAACTTATTTTGGGTCTGAAAGAATGTGTTGGCTACATTATCAGTCTTTACTGTGAACTTGCTCCCCAGCAAGTACACTCTCCATGTCCTCAAGCAATGCACTACAGCAAGCATCTCCTTCTCGTGTGCAGAATAGTTTCGTTTAGCACTTTTGAGTTTCCTGCTCTCATATGCAATATGTCTACCCTCCTGGACTAGGACTCTACCCAAAGCCCTATCCGATGCATCTGTATGAACCTCGAAGGATAATGCAAAATCAGGAAGTCTCAATATCGGCTCTGAAGTAACCCTCTCCTTCAGATCACTGAATGCCCTCTGGTGTCTATCCTCCCAACACCAGGAAACATCTTTCCTCAGCAGGTCGGTTAAAGGAGCTACAACCTTAGAATAGTCCTTTATGAACCGCCTATAGAAATTAGCCAACCCTAGAAAAGATCTCAGGGTGCTAACAGATGTAGGGGCCGGCCACTCCACAATAGCCGCCACCATCCTCTCATCCATGCGCACTTGGCCTCCTCCAAGAATGTGCCCTAGAAATTCCACTTCAGCTTGGGCAAAATCGCACTTCTCCAGCTTAAGGTACAGCTGGCTCTCTCTCAAGACTGCTAACACCTGCCTCAGGTGCTCTGTGTGCTCCTCCAAGCTACTGGAATAGATCACAATATCATCCAAGTACACCACTACAAACTTATCCAGAAAAGGATGTAGGATGTTGTTCATAAGATTACAAAATGTAGCTGGAGCGTTGGTTAGCCCAAATGGCATAACCAGAAACTCATAAGACCCATATCTTGTCACACAAGTGGTCTTGGGTTCATCTTCTTTTGCTATTCTGACCTGCCAATACTCGGAACGAAGGTCCAATTTACTAAAGACCTTGGCATGCACCAACCGGTCTATCAAATCCTGGATCAAAGGGATTGGATATGAGTTCTTAACAGTCACTTTGTTTAGAGTTCAATAATCCACACACATACGCATCGATCCATCCTTCTTCCTCTGGAAAAGCACAGGTGCTCCATAAGGTGCCTTAGAAGGTTGTATGTACCCTGACTCTAGCAATTCATCCAACTGCTTTCTGAATTCCTCCAACTCAGCAGGAGGCATCCTGTAAGGTGCTTGGGCTGGTGGAACAGCCCCTGGAACAAGCTCAATGGCATGGTCTATATCACGCCTAGGTGGTAACACCTTCGGCATCTCTGGCGGTACTACATCCTGGTACTCCTGTAACAACCCCCCTATAGGTGCAGGTAACTGTCGGATACGATCATCCAAAGTCATCTTCGCCGCCCCCATACTGATCTCAACCTCTCGGCTCCTACTAGAACTAGGAAGGCTGGCCAGTCCTCCCTGGTGTCCTCTCGGCTGCTCAAGTGTCGAAACTGTCTGAGGAAGATCCTCCACTACCCTGACATGCGCTAGGTAAGTGACCTCTCTACGTCGAAGACCTTTGGCTACAATAGATGCTACCACCACCTCCTTGCCCTTGTTGTTACTCTCAACCTTTGCCCCAGTGTGGCAAGGGAGAAAACAAGGTGATCGCTCATCCACAATCTGCAATCCGTTCAAGTGTGGCATTAGGACTGCCTTCGCGCGCCGAAGCAAATCCATACCCACTATCACATCAAAATCATCTAGGGCTGTCACCATAGCATGTACACGCCCTGACCAAGATCCAAGCCTAACAGGCACATCATATGATACTCCGGATGCTCTCCTCGGGTCGGCATTCACAGTCTTTACATTATTGGTACACGACATAGTCTTCAACCTCAATCTATCCTTCACCCTCTCTGACACAAACAGATGGGTGGCGCCCCTGTCTACCATAGCTGCGATTTGTACATCGTTGAGAGTGATGTCTACATACATCAAAGGACTAGACCTAACACTGATGTTTGCAATTACCATAGGA
>CM050438.1:79353128-79363540 GCA_027562315.1 Costus pulverulentus
ATGGTTGATCATATCTCATGAAACCGATCTTAAGAAACCCTCTTCCGCTGCTTAAAATTTTAATATGCGCCATACTTAGGGGTTTCGCCCCCTTGTGGGGACCTTCATATTGCTCATACCGAGGTTACCTTGGGGGAGTGAGTTTTATACTTGTCCGGTGTGTTTAGCTAGTGACTTGTGCAAGCACTGTGCTTGAGCAAGAAGCTCGCTCGCTGTGTAGTTGTGGATATTGTTTAGGGTTTGGGCATATGTCTAGTGCCCTTATACTGTACTGCCAACGATTGTGTGTGTGATTATCACAGGGCACCTAAGTCTAAGACGGTCTTTAAGTGTGCATATGGGGTTGAGGAGCAACATGTGCTGCCCACCCGCCACTTATTGACGTAGGTCTAGGATTAGGAGAAGGCTAGGATTCAGTTCCATCTGAGATCAGCCTTGGAGCTCAGTTCCATCAGAGCTCAGCCCGTGGAGCGCAGTGCCATCAGATTTGCACAGAGGATTCAGAGGGGGTTCAGACGGTACTTAGAAGATCCTGACTATTCCGCATTGTGAGTGTTGGCTGGCAATTTACACAGAGGGTGTGTAAATTGCGTCATCATGCTCAGTTTTGGTCAAAAAAATTTAGGACAAAATATGGGGCGTGACACCCTGTATGCAGAGTGCCAAATGTGTAAAATTAGTCTTGCTACGGCTTGGGAAGCCTTTTGCACATCAGTGGCAGTGTGCATACTGGAGGTAGTAGCGGGGAGATGGGGAACTCTACTAGGTGGCACTCTACATACTGGGTGTCACACCCAAATTTTTCGCGCCTAAAACTAGGGAGTGATGGCACAATTTACACACCTCTGTGTAAATCGTCAGCCAACGCTCTACAAAGAGTCTATGCATCTAATGCGGAAGTAAATACAATGCGCACTCTCAATACAGATCGTCTCTCAGCAATACAGTTCTCTCACCTAATCTCTGCCTACCCAAACAGAGTCTAGCTCTGCCTAACCACACTGGCCGAACCTCTCTGACTGACTGTGGCCGAAAATGTCAAGGCACCACTCAAAGGCAATGAGGTAGATTTGGGTTTCAAGACCCTAACCTCTTTGCACACTTAAGTAAGCGCCCTGAAACACACAAGAGGTCGCTGGCAGGTATCACACACAAGCAGGGTGATCTATCAGAGATCAAAGAGCAATAGACAGATGCTCAAAACCTAACAATCAATGAACTACCAGCCTACTTAATCCTAGGACAATATATCCACAACTACACAGCGAGCGAGATCCTTGCTCAAGCACCAAGCTTGCACAAGTATCAAGCAAAATCCGGAAAACCACGATGAGAACCATGTGAACCATGCTTGTTCCATTCAAACTCGTCCACAAGTTTGAATGTTGAACCAAACTGCCCCTTGACCCAAGCTTGTTCGCCCATGGATAAACCAAATGAACCAAGCTTAAACCAAGTGTTTCTTCCATGTGAACCATGCTTGAACCGCCCCAAGCATGTGAGAACCATGTGCCACTTAAGTTATCTAATTAGACATGTGCTAATTAATAACTTAAGAAATCTCATAATGACATCCATGCCCTAGGCGCATAGGTTATCCCCTGGACCTCTGAATTGAACCCTGATCGAGTCCAAGTGAACCCAAGGTGAGTCCACATGCACCCTGACCATGGTTAGGCTGACCATGGTTAAGGTAACTATGGTTAAGCTAACCATGTCCATCTAAAACTCCAAAGCACCCCCAGGCCATGCCCAAGGATAGAGTGTGTTAGTGTACCAACAAAAACATACTAACACAGTGTCAGTAACCTAGCTCCTCTATTAGGCTCACTCCAACACCAGCCTAACTCCTATCAAGCTCCTCCATCCCTCCTCAGATCCCACTAAGTCCATGCAATGGGCTGGGGTATAACTCTAGTATACCCAGGGCATCACAATACTCCCCCACCTGAGATGGCACTCGCCCTCGAGGCCATGTGCTCCTGGTATCTCCTATCTAGATCCTCAAACTGATCTATGTCCCCTGTCTTCTCCCAGGTAGCCTCCTCCTCAGGCTCATCCATCCACTGTATCAGAAACTCTGATCTTCGACCTCCAGGTGAAGCCGGTTCATATACTCTATGGTCTAGAATCCTCATCGGCTTTTTCCCATATTCAACTCTGCCCCTGGCAGGTTGTCTCCTCACCTATCCTCGGTCGGGATGTCTATTATCTGTGTGGTACTTCTTCAGAAGACTAGTATGAAAGGTAGGATAAAACTGTAGCCATGCTGGTAAATCAAGCCTATATGATACTGGACCTACTCTCTTAATGATCCTGAAAGGACCCTCATATCTTCTCATAAGTCCTCTGTGATAAGTCTTGGCTTTAGTTTTCCTCCACATATGATGTGTAAGTTTGAGTAGTACCAACTCACCAACCTCAAACTCCACATGCCTGCTATCTTTGTTAGCATATTGTTTCATCCTGTCTCTAGCTTCCCTCAGAGAATCCTGAGCTTCCTCCCATAGCTCAGTCCTATCCTGCACATAATCAATGGCTGCCTGGCATTTTTCCCCTTCACCCCTATTAAGTGTATCCATGGGTGTCATCGGCTGCCACCCTAACACATGCTCCAATGGGCTCTTTTCAGTTGCAGATGACTTCTGAATATTGTATGCAAACTGGGCAGTATCTAGCAGTTTGATCCAGTTCTTCTGTGTAGAAGAAATATAGTGTCTCAGATACTCCTCAAGTAATGCATTAATCCTCTTAGTCTGTCCATCTGTCTATGGATGGTATGCTGTTGACATTTTCAGGTTTGTACCCAGCTTCTGAAACAAAGAAGACCAAAATTTACCAGTGAACCTCGGGTCTCTATCACTAATAATCTCCCTGGGTAAGCCAAAATGCTTGACCACATGGGTCATGAAAAGATTAGCAGTAATCTCAGCAGTGCACACCTCAGGTGCAGTAGCAAATACAACATACTTGGAACATCGGTCTACCACCACAAATACTAATGCCATCCCATCCACTCTGGGGAAATGGGTAATGAAATCCATGGATAGAGAAACAAAAGGTCTGTCAGGAGTGGGTAATGGCTGCAAAAGCCCTGCTTCCTTTCTCCTTTCCACCTTATCCTGTTCGCACACTAAACATGTCTTCGTGTAGTGCTCGATATCCTCTTTCATACTCGGCCAGTACCATGCTCTAGCAATTAGTGCATACATGTGCTTCCCACCTGGGTGTCCAGCCCACACCGTATCGTGGTACTCCCTCATCAATCCAAACCGAATATTCCCTGATGAAAGGACATAGGGTCGGTGTCCTCTAGCCATGATCAGTCCCTCATCACTGAGATAGTAGCGTCGTACAACACCCATCGTAATCTATGACACTAACTTCTCATATGCCTAATCCGCCAATGTTGAATCCTTAATCAATCCAACAATCTTACTCTAAGAATATGACACTGCACAACAATGGGTAACTGTAGCGATCCTGCTAAGTGCATCATGGACCTGATGAATGCACCCTGGTTTATGTTCCCAAGCAAAGTCAAACTCGGCAAGCTGCTCCTGCCACCTGGCTTGCCTCGCTGATAACTTTTTCTGGGTCTGGAAAAATGTGTTGGCAACATTATAAGTTTTAACAGTGAACTTGCTCCCTAGCAAGTACACCCTCCATAATCTCAAATAGTGTACTACAGCAAGCATCTCCTTTTCATGTGCAGAGTAATTGATTTCAGCATTCTTCAGCTTTCTACTCTCATATGCAATCGGCATGCCTTCCTGGACCAGAACCCCACCCAGAGCTCTGTCTGAAGCATCCGTATGTACCTCGAAAGGTAATGCAAAATCAGGAAGTCTAAGGATAGGGTCTGAAGTAGCCATGTCCTTCAGCTCATCGAATGCCCTCTGGTGCTTGCCCTCCTAGCACCAGGTAACATCCTTCCTCAACAAATCAGTCAAAGGTGCCACTATCTTGGAATAATCCTTAATGAACCACCTGTAAAAATTTGCAAGCCCTAGGAAATACCTTAGGGTGCTGACTGACATAGGTGCAGGCCACTCCTTGATAGCCGCCACCTTCCTCTCATCCATGCGAACCTGTCCTCCTCCAATCATGTGCCCCAAGAACTCCACCTCAGTCTGGGCAAAATCACATTTCTCCAGCTTAAGGTACAGTTGGGTCTCTCTAAGTACAGTCAGAACCTGCCTCAAATGATCAACATGCTCCTCCAAACTACCCGAGTATATGACAATATCGTCCAGGTATACAACCACAAATTTATCCAAGAATGGATCTAAGATGTTATTCATTAGGTTGCAAAAAGTAGCCGGAGCATTAGTTAGCCCAAACGGCATAACCAAGAACTCATATGATCCGTATCTAGTGACACAAGTAGTCTTTGGCTCATCGCCTTCAGCAATCCTCACCTGCCAATATTCGGATTGAAGGTCTAACTTGCTGAAGACCTTGGCATGTACAAGGCGATCAATCAAGTCCTAGATCAAAGGAATGGGATAAGAGTTCTTCATAGTAACCTTGTTCAGAGCTCTATAATCCACACACATCCTCATAGAACCATCCTTCTTCTTCTGGAATAAGACCGGTGCTCCGTAGGGTGCTTTTGATGGCTGAATGTAACCAGACTCTAATAAATCATCCAACTGCCTTCTGAGCTCCGCTAGTTCAGCCAGAGGCATCCTATGAGGTGGCTATGCAAGTGGAATAGCTCATGGGATCAGCTCTATAGCGTGATCGATGTCCCTTCTAGGTGGTAACACCTTGGGCATCTCAGGTGGTACAACATCACTAAACTCCCGTAATAACCCTCCAATGGGTACAGGTAACTGCTGGATCCGATCATCCAAGGTAGCCTTCGCCGACCCCACTCTCACTCCCTCAACCTCACGGCTAGAACTAGGAAGGGTGATCAAGCCTCCCCTATGTCCTCTCTGCTGCTCTGGTCTGGTAGCAATCTGGGGAAGATCATCCACTAGACTGATATGAGCTAGATAAGTGGACTCTCCACGCCGAAGTCCCCTGGCAACAACTGAAGCTACAATCACTTCTTTGCCCTTATTGCTTTTCTCCACCTTTGCCCAGTGTGGCAAAGGGAGAAAGCAAGGTGATCAATCATCAATTATTTGTATCCCGTTCAAGTGCAGGATTGGGACTGCTTTAGCTCGCTGAAGCAAGTCCATACCCACTATCACATCAAAATTGTCTAGGGCCATCTCCATACCATGCACACGCCCTGACCAAGATCCCAACCTCACAGGTACATCATAGGATACTCCTGCAGCCTTCTTTGGATCTGTGTTCACTGTCTTCACACTGTTGGTACACGGCATGGTCTTCAATTTCAACTTGTCCTTAACCCTATCTGAGACAAACAGATGGGTGGCTCATGTGTCTACCATGGCTGCGATCTGAACATCATTAAGGACTAGATCCACATACATCAGAGGTCTCGACCTAGACCTAGCACTGATGTTGGCAATGACCAACGGGTTAACTGAAGCCCCAGTGCATCCCTGGTCATCCCTGCCCTCTATAGTATGAACTGTCACCAAGGAAGCAATCTTCTTCCTGGTAGGACAATCCCTCATCATATGGGGACCATAACAAATGAAGCACTCAAGCTTCCTACCACTGCTGGTGCTGGCGCCTGATCCTGAAGCCTTCCCCTGCTGCGGGTGGGGTCTCTACTGAACCTGTTGTGGCTTCTTCCTTTGCGCCCGTGGCTGATGTGCCACTGCCTTGCCCTTTTTCCAGTTGGGCACCCACTTCTTCTGCTGGCCCTACCCTGCAGGTCGCCTCTGAGGTGATATAGTAGAAGTGGTCCGGGCTCCTGTAGACCTGGCTCCTCCTAAGTCTACCAGTGCATCTGCAGCACACACTGCCTCTCTATGTGTGGTAACTCCCTTCCTCTAGAGTTCCCTGTATGCCCAATCCTGCAAATCGCCAGTGAAAGAATGGAATTTCTCCTCTTTAGTTGTATTGGGCACCTCCAACAGTAGAGTCCCGAACTGCTTCACATACTCTCTGATGGAACCAATGTGCTTCGGATACCTCAATGCCATGCGAGCACTGTGCAGAGTATTGGTTGGCCTGAACTGAGCCCTCATCTCAGTCTTTAGAGCATCCCAATCTGGGATCTCTGGAGCGTCCCCCTCAGTCCTCGGGGCAATGTGAGTCCTCCACCAGAGTTTGGCATCCTCTATGAGGTAGGATGCACAAACCTCAATCCGCTCTGACTCTCTAATATCTGCAGCTCTAAAATAGTGCTCCATGTCGAACAAAAAGTTTTCCAGCTCCTTAGCTACCCGCGCCCCCGCGAAGGTAGTAGGCTCTAGAACATGGCGTCTGGCAAGCTGAACTGGTGCTTGCGCCATGGGTGTAGGTGGCTGTGCTGTAACATGCGCCAGTCCTATCTTCACCAGGTTCAGATCTGCCATGAGAGCCTCCATACCCTGGGCCATCTCTACTATCTGACCCTCAAAAGAGTGAGTCATCTCTGGAATATGACCCTCAGTCTCCTGCTGAACGGAATGGATAATGCCTCGCAAAGCTGCAACACGCTCTGTGAGTGACTCTCCCTGTCCATCATCAACATCCACGCCTGTAGCCAACTGAATCCTCGCTATAGCTGCCTCCAGTCTCGAGAACCTCTCCTCGAGCTATGCCTGAGCCGCCATACTCCTAGTATGAGGTGCAATCTCTACAAACGGCTAATGATGCTCCCCGTACTAAAACTGCTGTGAACTGATGGAAATACTGGGTAAAACCTCGGAATGGCCGGAACTGACTGATTAGTAGAGTTACTGAAAAATTACGCCTCGGGCACTAGGCACTGACGTACGCAACCCCCAAACAGTAATCTGACTAACGTCGATATCCCAAAGCCAATCGTCCCAACTCTGAAAATCCCAGTAAATCCCGCGAACTATGCTGAAAGATGCCCTCTGATACCAGTTGTAACACCCCAATTTTTCGCGCATAAAACTAGGGAGTGATGGCACAATTTACACACCTCTGTGTAAATCGTCAGCCACCGCTCTACAAAGAGTCTATGTGTCTAATGCGGAAGTAAAAACAATGCGCGCTCTCAATACAGACCGTCTCTCAACAATACAGTTCTCTCACCTAATCTATGCCTACCCAAACAAAGTCTAGCTCTGCCTAACCACACTGGCCGAACCTCTCTTACTTACTGTGGTCGAAAGTGTCGAGGCACCACTCAAAGGCAATGTGGCGGATTAGGGTTTCAAGACCCTAACCTCTTTGCATACTTAAGTAAGCGCCCTGAAACACACAAGAGGTCGCTGGCAGGTATCGCACACAAGCAGGCTGATCTATCAGAGATCAAAGAGCAATAGACAGATGCTCAAAACCAAATAATCAATGAATTGAACTACTGTCCTACTTAATCCTAGGACAATATATCCACAACTACACAGCGAGCAAGATCCTTGCTCAAGCACCAAGCTTGTGCAAGTATCAAGCTAAATCCGTAAAACCATGATGAGAAAAATCTCCTCCAAGTATCAAGCACTCAGGTATGAGAGGACCCTCTACCCCAATCCTGGGTAGAGGTACACTTTCAATATATATAAATCAACAATCGTTCATACAATGGTAAGTTAGAGTTTATACCAAACAAAGCTATGAACAAGATGATGAAGATCAGCCCCTTTCCTCAAGAAGCTAAATCTCTCCAAGCCCTCAAGCACCAAGTACTTGAGGTCCAACCCTAGAGTCGCCCCTCTAGGTGGTTGTTGATGAAGTTCCTCTCCTTGTGCTTGCCTCCAAGCACAATGCCACCAATGACACTAAGTGGACAGCAAGGTGCCGCCACTAAGAGTGCCTCCGGTGATGAAGAAGATGAGGAAGAAGTCCGCCGGTGATGAAGTCCTTGCCTCCAAGGACTCGTCAATGCCAAAGCCTCCTTCTTCAAGTGTTCTTGCCTCCAAGAACACCTTCAAGTTCCTTAGCCGAGAACACCAAGGAAGAACTCGCCTCTCCCTCTTCAATTGGACATCACTTCACCTCTTCAAGTGGAGATTACCCTTGCATGTTCGCCCAAGGCTCCTTTAAGTAGAGAAATCTCCAAATCGCCAAGTCTCTTGCCCAATTCAAGTGTAGCCGAGTATTGGAGGAAGAATAGGAAGTTCCCTCCTATTTTGGTGTTCCATTCAAACTCGTCCACAAGTTTGAATGTTGAACCAAACTGCCCCTTGACCCAAGCTTGTTCGCCCATGGATAAACCAAATGAACCAAGCTTGAACCAAGTGTTTCTTCCATGTGAACCATGCTTGAACCGCCCCAAGCATGTGAGAACCATGTGCCACTTAAGTTTTCTAATTAGACATGTGCTAATTAATAACTTAAGAAATCTCATAATGACATCCATGTCCCAGGCGCATAGGTCAGCCCCTGGACCTTTGAATTGAACCCTAATCAAGTCCAAGTGAACCCAAGGTGAGTCCACATCCACCCTGACCATGGTTAGGCTGACCATGGTTAAGGTAACCATGGTTAAGCTAACCATGGTTAAGCTAACCATGCTCCATCCAAAACTCCAAAGCACCCCTAGGCCATGCCTAAGGATAGAGTGTGTCAGTGTACCTGCAAAAACATACTAACACAGTGTCAGTAACCTAGCTCCTCTATTAGGCTCACTCCAACACTAGCCTAACTCCTGTCAAGCTCCTCCATCCCTCCTCAGATCCCACTGAGTCCTTGGGATGGGCTGGGGTATAACCCCAGTATACCCAAGGCATCACACTGGGGGTAGTAGGGGGACATGCCCTTATGCCATGAGGGCATGTCCCCCGTACTACCCCCAAGATGCAGAGTGTCAAATGTGTAAAATTAGCCTTGCTACGTGATGGAGGACCAGCCCCTGCCCCACATAAGTGGCATAGGACCAAGAAGAAGCCCTCCAAAAATGGCTTCCCCTCCTAGGCCCCCTTGTTGCATTTTCTCCTTACTTGCATATTTCCTTATTTGCACTTTCCATATTTGCAATTTGCTTTGGTTGAATAAATTTTACTTCGAGTGCATCATGTAGTTTTGCATGCTAGGATAGTATCTTGCATTTGCAACTAACATGGCAGGTTAGGGTTAGCTCAAAGAGACATTTAGGAGCTCAGCTCAAGTCACTCAACTAGTGGAGCTCCCAATTTGGAAAGAGAGCACTTCAACTACTTCAACCCAAAGACTTCAAGATGGAGTTGCTTGCAATTAAGTCAACATCCCTTCCAAAATAAGCCAAGGCGCCAACCATGAGAGGAGGAATCGAATTCAGCCCACACTTCCCAATTTGCGCCAAAGACACCAAAGATCAAATCAAGATCTACAAATCATGGGATCCCCGTCTAGATCCCCAATTTGTGGAAACATCTATGGAAATCTCCTAGCCGCCAAGCTCTTGAAGGAAGGATTTCAAATTTCAAATGGATTCAATAAAAAGGATTCGAAAGAAAGGAAGAATTCAGCCCACACTTGCTAATTGCGCCAACCATCAATCAAGATCCACAATCTGTGGAATCCAATCGCATTGTCATCCAAGCAAACAAGGAAAGAGACCAAGTAATGAAGGATGAAAATCCTAACACCCAAGAATCACCCTAGGTATGTAGCTCTACGCGCAAGAGAAGACTAGATTTTAAGAAGTTAGGGGTTTGCTGCACCTGGACCCCTAAAGATAAGGGGTTAAACTCCTTAGACTATTCTTGATAGCGATTGACGTCCAAAGATCCTTCAGCCCTTTGATGAAGTTTAGTTCTTGAACTGAGAGATGATCGTTGGAAAGAAGATACGGGCAATGGAACAGTAACCGCGGCTTGTGTTGATGGAAGAGGATGATCGACAAGGGATTGTATGGAACATGGAATGATTAGCAACCAGTGGAGAGCAAGCTCAATCCAAAGAGGAGCACGCTCAACTCTTACACATGCAAACACAAAGATTTTCAGTTTTCAGAAATATTCGACTTCCGCTACAAAGTGAACAAAGCAAGCTTAAAACCTAGGTTCCCAACGTTACACCTCTTGTGACCCTTGGCATTCCTAGCTGAGGAGGCGTGATGGTTCCCAACGTTACACCTCTTGTGACCCTTGGCATTCCAAGCTAAGGAGGCGTGATGATTTCTTGGAGCATGCGGGTTGTCTACGTTGGCTGAATTGAGGGGGTGCGAAGTTACTTCATGATGGTGGAGTGAGCTTGGATTTGGGCTATATGCTGGGTTTGTTGGGCTGATTTAATCTGGCATTGGGCTGCTACTAAGTGAGATCAAAAAGGGGATGACGTACTTGTAACATCCCGTTATCTTAACCCCAAACAAATGGCACAATTCATGAATGATACAGGATGTTTCATATAAGATCGATTCATATGCTAGGTAAAACCGAGTTCAA
>CM050438.1:79363640-79380011 GCA_027562315.1 Costus pulverulentus
TAAATAATCTCTAATTAATTTACAATAAATTAACAACCAAATAGACTCAAATCAATTAATTACAATTTAACAATCAATAAGCCAGTTAATTAGCATCCAATAATTTTACTTAAATCATAATAAAATATCACAGCTAATGATTTTATTTAAATCCAAATAATGCTTACCAGGACTTAAGATCCTTGGATCTTACAGTACTATCACATAAACTCTGTAGAAACTGCCTATCAAAGAGCCTTAGAAGTAGAAGAAAACTTAAGAGATGCCTTTAGGAAAGAGGTTGGCTCCTCTAGATCATACTCCAAGCCACCTACACCTACACCCAACTCCCCTAGCTCTCACCCCCAAGGCACCTACTTTAGCACCCTCTAGACCTAGAACTGTCCAAGAACCTAGAGTCACTTGCCATGCTTGTCACCAAGTAGGACATTACATGAAAGACTGCCCCAAGAGAGTCCTATGCTTAGGTGAAGAAAAACATGAGAAACCTAAGAGGAGAAGCACGAAGAAAACCATAACCCTAACTCTGGATGTGTAGTATTTGAAGAGTTAACTTATGATAGTGGTGAGGAATAGACCCAAGACACCTTAGGAGTAGTTAGGTGCACCCTTATCAAGCCTACCCCAACTGAGGACTGGTGTAGGACAAGTATTTTCCACACCTACACGAAATGCAATGGCAACATGTGCAAAGTAGTAATAGATGGGGGAAGTAGTCTCAACGCGGTTTCTCATTCAGCCCAAGTAAAGTTTAACCTTCAGGCTGAACCGCACCCTAGCCCCTATAGCATCTCCTGGGTCAACCAGTCTAGTGTTCCTATTACCCATAGATGCTTAGTGCCCCTTCAATTTGCTATCTACCAAGGAAAGATCTGGTGTGATGTTGTTACCATGGACATCGCCCAAGTCTTACTCGGTCGTCCTTGGCTATTTGACATGAATGTTATCCACTAGGGTCAGACTAACACTTATGTCTTTAGCCATGATGATGTAGGGGGGAAGCATGCAATTTGGGCTAGCATGAAAAATAAATTTGAGATAAAAATCTAGCATGCAAGATTAACTATGGGGTTTTCAAAAATATATTTTTGGTATTTTAATAATAAAAACTGAATCTAAACATGCATACTAAATCAACAAACTAAATATGAAACATGAAATTCACCACATTCTAAAACTAAATTACACTAAACATGTAATCTAATGATCTAAGGCTAAGCATGCAATCCTAAAACTCAACAATTTTAAACTAGAATTAAAAAACTAGGAGGGATACTTACAGAGCGACCCTTGAGAATAGAAGAGTCGTATCGTCCCGGTCTTCAACGGTCCTACTCTGATGGAAGGAGTTGCTTCATTACAAACACACCAACACAGCAAACTCACACATGCGTGAGCATAAAATTTAAAGTCCAAGTCCTTTACAATGAAGAAATCAAAAGGGGAGGTTAAGCCTCCAAGTTCCTCTTGCCTAAACAATAATAAGATTACTCTAAAGAGGGGAAGAGGAAAGCTTGCATCAACATGAGTTCATGGTGGCCATGTGGTCCTTCAAATCCTTGCGCCATCTTCCTAGAAACAAAGAACAAGGTGTAGTAAGATGCACAAACATACAAGGTGTTATGAAAGAATCACTATCATCAGAAGACTATAATACTTAGCTTGCTTTTCTTTGGAGGCCAAGAGTCACAAGAAGTCCTTTTGAAGTGGTTGCGCCACTAAGGTTTTAAGATGATGGAGGTGCGCCACAAGAGATTGGAGAAGATGGAGAGGTGCCAAAGTGGATGATGAAGTCCTTTGAAGAGGAGATGCGCCACTTGTTGAGAGGAGTGTTTCTTGCACCACAAGTTGATGGAAGATCTTTGAAGAAGAGGTTAGCGAAGGGAACCATGGCCCTTGGGGAGGAAGTGGAGATAGGTGACACAAGCACCTCAGAGGAGAAGGGGAAAGGGGAGGGCGACACAAGCACCCAAGGTTGCTAGGCAACTAATCGACATTTCATTATCAAATCATTCTACAAGTTCCATGTGATTACAAGGGTTTGTAGACATTTTCCTCAACATTACAAAAGAGCAAATTAAGAAAGAAATTATAGTCTTCAATGCTTTGTTGAGGCAACGGCTCCTTTGATTGTGATTTGGCTTCAAAACTTCCCATATTTGAGTGTGAACGCCAATTTGCTTGCTTGCTTGTCAATGCTTGGTCGAATTCTTTTTTAAGCATTCCCTTCTTTGGCTTGGACGAATATAGAATTCTCTTGGTGGCTTTGGGCGCATGCTTCCTTACTTGGGCGCCAAGAAAGGTGACAATACTTCCTTCTTTGGCCATGGATGATTTTCTCTTGATATGTGATCGGCTTGAATGTTGTGCTTGGACGAATTTCTTTTGAATTCTTCCCTTAAGTGGCTTCATGAGGTGGCAAGGCTTCCATGCTTGTCTTGGGCGAATTTGGAGAGGATTGATAGAATGGTTGGCTTGTTTCCTTCCATGGTGTGAACAAAAATCCCATTAATTGCCTTCCTTGATTTTAGGGATTGGGATCTTGATTTTTCTTCTTTCATGGGCGCATATTACTTGAGGTGGCTGAAATAATCCATGTTGAGGCATACAAATTTGGAAAGGTGAGATGAACTCCTTTCATCTCAAGTCTTCACTTTGAGTGAGGCTTTGAAGTGACCTTCCATATTTGGAGATAGCTTTGTTGAGTGAGCTTTGAGCTAGCCTTGAGCTTGTCCACATGACTTGTAAATGCTTATTACACTACTCCTACTAGGATGCAACATTATGACATGCACTAATTCTAGTATGATGCAACATAATTTCCATAAAAGAAAAATATAAAACAAAGTATAAAATTTACCAAATGTAGCTACATGATGCATGCAATGCAAAGGTGCCTTAGGGTACCCATAAACTAGGGTAGCCTTAAGCTCCATTTATATTTTCTTGGGTCATGGTCTCTACCCCCATCACATGAGGGGCAGAAGATCAAGTTGAAGCCATAAATGCATAAGGAACTTAAGGCCTCCACGAACAAGGGTAGGATAGAAGAAGCCAAACCCCCTAATCCTACAATCAAGCTCATAAGGACCCAGACCATAATCAAGGAACATTTAGAGGATCCTAGTCCAAGACCCAAACCACTCATGCAACTGCCTAGGATTCTGGATACCCCCATTGAAACTAAGGGATCCCACCCCTCTGAGCCTATAGAAACCCTAGAGTCCCTTCGGTCTAACCCTAAGGACCCACCTAAGCCACCCATAGGGATAGCCTTGCCTAACCCTAAGGAAACACCTGAGCCACCCCTAGGGATAGTCCTACCTAACCCTAAGGAGCCACATGAACCACCCATTGGGATAGCACAGCCTAACCCTAAGGAGCCACCCAAAGTGATAGACCAACCTAAGGACTCTCACCTCAACTTAAGTGACATTTTAGGGATCCAAAACCATCAACCAGAGATAGAGCCTCCTAAGGAAACCCTAGGACAGCCCCTTGACCCACTTGAGTTTCCCAACTTAGGAGTTGACCTTTACCCTAAGTCCACTAGTCAATCTCATGACTTAGGAATCTTGGAACCTCACCCTCTAAACTTTAGGTCTTGTTTTGAAGAGTCTAGTCCTCCAACCCTAAGGCACGGTAAAATTAAGAATACTACTTTGTCTTCCCAGCATGACAATGAGACCATTGATTGTATCATAGCAAACTAGCATAGTAAAATAGGGAAGCTTTATCCTAGGTGTACTAGCAAGCATAGTTTGGAAAGGTATTCCACTATAGGAGGCATTGGAAAGGTATTTCACCTGGAGGTTAGAGAACTGAGTTTCTAGTTCAATGGATGGGTGAGCCAGAGGAGGATGCTACTTGGGAGAGAGTTGAGGATATTACCCAGTTTGAGGAGTTGGGTAGGAGGTATGAGGAACTGTTGGCCTCGAGGAACTGTTGCCAATTCAGTTGGGGGAGTATTGTGATGCCCTTGGTTCGCTGGGGTATTACCCCGACCCTTCCCATGGACTCATGGAGGCATGAGTAGGGATTTGGGCTTGACTGGAGTTAGGCTTGAAGGGGAAGGCAAGCCTAGTAGAGGTGCTAGGAGCTAACCATTGTGTTAGGATGTTTTGTAGGTACTTAGCTGAGGAGCTGTACACTCGCACTAACTCTATCCTTGGGCTAAGCCTGGGGGTGCTTTGGAGTTTGATGGAGCATGGGTAACCTAACCATGGTCACCTTAACCATGGTCATGGGACTCGGCTTGGACTCATGTTGGGTTCGGCTAGGGTTCACTTTGAAGGGCCAAAGACTCATGGATGATGTTTATGTTCTATTGGGACATAGATGTCATTAATGAGATTGTTAAGTTAATTAATTAGCACATGTCTAGCTAAATAACTTAAGTGGCGCATGGCTTGCACATGAGGGATTCGGTTCAAGGCTTGGTTCACTTGGCCGAACCAGTCAAGAGGACTTGATTCATGTGGGCGGCTTGGTTCAACATTCAAACACTTGGACGAGTTTGAATGGAGCACCAAAATAGGAGGGAGCTTTCCTATTCTTCCTCCAACACTTGGCTCCACTTGAATTGGGCAAGGGACTTGGCAATTGGTGACTTAACTACTTAAGGGGAGGCCTTGGTGACATGCAAAGGTTAATCTCCACTTGAAGAGGCGAAGTGCTATCCAATTGAAGAGTGATTAGCGACTTCTTCTTGGCAATCTCGGTCAAGGAAGAAGAAGTTGTTCTTGGAGGCAAGAACACTTGAGGAGAGGCGGCATTGCTTGGGCGACCCTTGGAGGCAAGGGCTTCATCACCGGCGACCTCATCCTCTTCCTTATCTTCACTGGCAACACCTTGTGGTGGGCAGCACCTTGTTGTGCACTTGGTGTTCTTGGAGACATTGTGCTTGGAGGCAAGCACAAGGAGCGACAACATCATCTACAACCACCTAGAGGGGCGACTCTAGGGTTGGGCCTCAAGAGCTTGCTCTTGAGGAGATTTGGAGTGTTCGGCCACCTTGAGGGATGGAGGTTGTGCACCTTGTTCATAGCTTGTTTGGTATAAATCCTAACTCTCTTGTATGAACGTTTGTTAGTTGATGTTTTATTATTGATTGTGTTCCTCTACCCGAGTTTGGGGGAGACACCTTTCAAACCCAAGAGTTCATCTTCGTGTGAGTCCTTCTTGATTCGACTTTACGGGTTTAGGTTAGAGTAGGCGCAACCATTGTGCTTGTCTCTCTCTGATCTCACTGTGTAGTTGATATTTGTCTTAGGACTAAGCAGGCTGGTAGTTGACTAACTTAGGGTTTGAGCGTATGTCTAGTGCTCTTTGATCTTCGATAGATCATCCTGCCAGCGTGTGGTTATCTGCCAGCGACTTGTGTGTGTGACAGGGCGCTCTTGAGTGTGCATGTGTGATTGGGGGAGTTGAAGTCCCAATCCGCCACTTAGGGTTTCAGTCTGTGCTTTCAGAGAGGTTCGGCCATCATCAGTTGGAGGAGCTCAGGGGCGCAGTTTGATTAGGCAGAGATAGGGGAGAGCTCGTTTGCTGAGAGACGATCTGTAGAGAGCACGCACTTTGATTAGCTTCCGCATAGATGCATCGTGGTTTGTTGGCTGACAGTTTACACAGAGGTGTGTAAATTGTGCCATCACTCCCTGATTTTAGGTGCAAAAAATTGGGGCGTGAACTAGGGTAGTAGGGGGACGTGCCCTCATGCTCCCATCACATGTGCCCCGTACTACCCCCAATTTGCAGAGTGTCAAATGTGTAAAATTAGCCTTGCTATGGCTTGGGAACCCTTTTGCACATCGGTGGCAGTCTACATACTGGAGGTAGTAGGGGGGACATGGGGAAACTCTACTAGGTGACACTTTGCATACTGGGGGAAGTAGGGGGACATGCCCTCATGCACCCATGGCATGTGCCTTGCCACCCCCAGTATGCAGAGTGCCAAATGTGTAAAATTAGCCTTGCTACAGCTTGGGAATCCTTTTGCACATCGGTGGTAGTCTGCATACTGGAGTTAGTAGGGGGGACATGGGGGAACTCTACTATGTGGCCCTTTGTATACTAGGGGTAGTAGGGGGACATGCCCTCATGCCCCCAAGGCATGTGCCCCATACTACCCCCCAATGTCATGCCCTAAATTTTGTGCTAAATTTTTGCCTTAAAATCTCAAGTGTGATGGCGCAATCTACACACCCTCTGTGTAAATTGCCAGCCAACACTCAATATGCGGAAACTAACCAAGATCTTCTCGCACAAGCTGAACCTCTCTGAATCCACTGTGCAACTCTGAAAGCACTGCGCTCCAAGGGCTGAGTTCTGATGGAACTGAGCTCCAAGGCTGTTCTGATGGAACTGAGTCCTAGCCTTCTCCTAGCCCTAGACCTAGGTCAATAAGTGGCGGGTGGCAAGCACATGTTGCTTCTCAACCCCATATGCACACTTAAAGACGGCCTTAAACCTAAGCGCCCTGTAAATTGACACACACACAAGCGCTGGCAGTTCACAAGATAAGGGCACAAGACATATGCCCAAACCCTAGTACAGATATCAACAACTACACAGTGAGCGAGCTCCTTGGACAAGCACGACGCTTGCACAAGTCACAAGCTAAACACACCGAACGATAAAAACAACCCCTCCAAGGACACAACCTCAGGTATGAGCAGAATATCTCTTCCAATGTGGATAGAGATACTAACAATAATGAACTATCAACTACTCAACATGACATGTGTTCATACAACGTTCATACAAAGCTATTATAAAGCAAATAAGCTTAAAGCAAGTAAATGTTATACCACTCCAACGCTAGACTAAGTGGTGATGAAGTTCAGCCCGTTGCTCCCTCGAGGTGGCCGAACCTTCTCCTTCAAGCTCCAAAAACACTCCTCAAGCGCAAGCCCTTGAGGAACCACCCTAGGATCGCCCTCCTAGGTGGTTTTGATGATGCTTTTGCACTCCCTAGCTCCAAAAGTGCTCAGCCCTCCAATGGACAGCCCCTCAGCCGCCCCAATTATGGATGAAGATCAAGTGGCCGGTCAGCCCCCCTTCTCCCCAAATCAGCCCCTTTTCCTCCAAAGGGACAATACACCAAACACCAAGGCTACACTCGCCCCCAAACTCTAATGGACAGCAATGTAACTCTCGGCTTCAGCTCCAAATGTCGCCTCCTCTCTAAGAAGACAACAAGGATGGATGGGATAGCCGTGAGCTCCCTCAAGCTCACCCAAATCGCCAACAATGAGGAGCTTTCGCCCAAGCTCCAAAGTGGACAGCAAGGTGGCCGGTGATTGAGTCCCTCTCAAGCTCACCTCCACCAATGGAACCGTGGGGAAAATGAAGTGGAAGATGGCGATAAAGCTCCCTCAAGCTCTAGCCAAGCTCCTCCAACAATCGGCCAAGGAAGATGAAGGTTGATGAAGAATCGCCCCTCTCTCCAAAATGTCGCCCTCTCCAAGATCCCCAATTCGGATTCAATTGCTATCAGCCCCAAAATCGAGATCCCCCTTTTGCTTAAGTGATTTGGGCCATATGGATGAATAAGCCCTTAAGAAAGTGCGCCTCCTATTTCTTTCAGCTAATGACCCAAGCTTGGGTTGGTCCTCTCATGCAACATAAGACTTTGGCTCTCCATAGGTCTTGGGTTCAAATCTTGCCCATGACATAATTTTTTGCCAATACTTGTACACCTCTATACAAGTCCAAATGATGCACCATAGTTCATGTAGCCTCCTACATTGAACCAAACATTTTTGCAAGTGCATGCTCCAACTTTACCCCCTTCATCCCTACTCATAACCTCCATGAGTCCATGGGAAAGGCGGGGTAGTACCCCAAAGTACCCCGGGCGTCACAATTCTCCCCCACCTGAATTAGCATTCGCCCTCGATGCTATGTACTTCTCGTACTGCCTCAATAATCCTTCGTATTGCTCCAAATCCATGGCTTTCTCCCAAGTTGCATCTTCAACTGACTCGTCCAACCACTGGACTAAAAACTCAATCTTTCGCCCACTGGGCCCACTAGATGCATAGACTCTGTGGTCTAGAATCTTCAATGGTCTCCTGCCATACTCAATTTTCCCTTTGGCTGGTTGCCTTCTTTCCACTCCACGGTCTGGATGCCTTTCATCTGGATGATACTTCTTCAATAGACTAACATGGAATGTGGGATAAAACTGTAGCCATGGTGGTAACTGAAGTCTGTAAGCAACAGCTCCAACCCTCTTCATGATCTTGAAAGGTCCCTCATACCTTCTCACAAGACCTCTATGATAAGTGTGGGCTTCAGTCTTTCTCCACATCTGTGGGGTGAGTTTCAGTAACACAAGATCCCCCACATCAAACTCAATATGTCTCATGTCTCTATTAGCATACTGTACCATCCTATTTCTTGCTTCCTGCAAGCTATCACGAGCTTCCTGCCATAGCTCGGTTCTATCCTCAATAAATTTTGTAGCTGCCTGGCATTTCCCCTCTAACGTCCTATTCAGTGTATCCACGGGTGTCATAGGCTACCACCCTAACACTAACTCAAATGGACTTTTTCCTGTGGCAGAAGAAACTTGAATATTGTATGCAAACTAGGCTGTATCTAGCAATCTGATCCAATTCTTCTGAGTCGAAGAAACAAAGTGTCTAAGATACCCCTCTAGCAAAGCATTAATCCTCTCTGTCTGCCCATCAGTCTGTGGATGGTATGTTGTTGACATTTTGAGATCTGTACCTAACTTTTAAAATAGTGAAGACCAGAATTTCCCAGTGAATCTTGGGTCTCTATCACTAATGATCTCTCTGGGTAAACCAAAATGTTTTACCACATGGGTCATAAACAAATTAGCCGTCACCTCAGCAGTGCATGGCTCCGGTGCAGGTGCAAACACAGCATATTTTGAACATCTGTCAACTACCACAAATACAGATGTCATTCCTTCCACACGGGGAAAATGGGTGATGAAATCTATAGAAACTGAAACAAATGGTTTTTCTGGGATAGGCAAAGGCTGTAACAGTCCTACCTCCTTTCTTCTCTCAATTTTGTCTTGCTGGCAGACAAGACAAGTCCTCACATAGTGTTCTACGTCCTCTTTCATCCCCGGCAAGTACCAAGCTCTACTCAATAATGCAAACATGCGCTTCCCTCCTGGGTGACCAGCCCAGACTATATCATGATACTCACGCATGAGGCCAAATCTGACATCCCCAGATGAATGTACATACGGCCTATCACCTCGTGCCATGATCAATCCATCCTCACTCAAGTAGAAGCGACGGGTTACACCCTCTCTTATCTTCGCTACTAGTTTCATATAGGATTGATCTGAACTCATAGTATCTCTGATCAACTGAATGACCTTACTCACGGCATATGACATAGCAGAACAGTGAGAAATGGAGGTAACTCTGCTCAATGCATCTGGAACCTGATGAATGCGCCCTGGCTTGTGTTCCCAATCAAAGTCAAACTCAGCCAATTGCTCTTGCCATCTGGCCTGTTTGGCAAATAATTTCTTCTGAGTTTGGAAGAAAGTATTGGCCACATTATCAGTTTTCACTATGAATTTGTTCCCCAACAAATATACCCTCCAAAGTTTCAAACAATGCACTACTGCTAGCATTTCTTTCTCGTGAGCTGAATAGTTCATTTCGGCACTTTTTATCTTTCTGCTCTCGAAAGCTATTGGTCTCCCATCCTGTACCAACACTCCTCCCAATGCTCTATCAGATGCATCTGTGTGAACCTCAAAAGCTAAGGAAAAGTCTGGTAACCTCAGGACTGGTTCTGAAGTCACCTGTAACTTCAGTCTATCAAATGCAGTTTGGTGCTTGGCCTCCCAAGCCCAAGTGACGTCCTTCCTCAAAAGGTCAGTCAAAGGCGCTGCTATCTTGGAATAATCCTTGATAAATCGCCTATAGAAGTTAGCAAGTCCCAAAAATGACCTTAATGTGCTAACAGAAGTAGGTGCAGGCCACTCCTCAATGGCTCTAATTTTGCCAGAATCCATGTGAACCTGACCTCCACCGACAACATGCCCCAGAAATTCTATCTGACTTTGCGCAAACTCACACTTATCCAGCTTCAGATACAACTGATTCTGCCTTAGCGCTGTTAAGACCTCTCTTAAATGCTCTCTATGCTCCTCCATAGTGGCAGAATAGATGACAATATCATCTAAGTAAACAACAACAGACTTGTCCAAGAACGGATGCAGAATGTTGTTCATCAAATTACAGAAAGTAGATGGTGCATTGGTCAGCCCAAATGGCATGACCAAGAACTCGTAAGATCCATATCTAGTTACACAGGTAGTCTTAGGCTCATCTCCTTCAGCAATTCTCACCTGCCAATACCCAGATCGAAGGTCCAATTTTGTAAACACCTTTGCATGCACAAGGTGGTCTATCAAATCCTGGATCAATGGAATAGGATATGCATTCTTCACCGTTACTTTGTTCAATGCTCTATAGTCAACACACATCCTCAGACTTCCATCCTTCTTTCTTTGAAATAGAACAGGTGCTCCATACGGTGCTTTTGAAGGCTGAATAAACCCTAACTCAAGTAATTCATCGAGCTGCTTCCTTAACTCAGCTAGTTCTGATGGTGGCATTCTGTATGGTGACTGTGCTGGTGGGACTGCCCCTGGCACTAACTCTATAGCATGGTCGATGTCCCTCCTAGGTGGTAACACCTTAGGCATCTCAGGGGGAATCACATCTTTGAACTCATGTAACAGGCCCCCAATCGGTGCAGGTAGCTAACAAATCCGATCACCCAAAGTAAGACTCGCCGCTCCTATCTCAACTCCATGACCTCCACGGCTACTGGAATTAGGAAGGTTGATCAAGTCTCCCATATGTCCCCTCGTCTGTCTAGTTCTGGAATCAATCTCAGGAATAGATTCTACTACTCGGACATGTGCCAAATAAGTAGTCTCTCCACGTCGTATCCCCTTTGCAAGGACTGAGGCTGCAATCACCTCCTTGCCCTTGTTGCTCTTCTCTACCTTAACCATCGAATGACAAGGAAGAAAGCAAGGTGCCTTCTCATCCAGTATCTGCAACCCATTTAAGTGAGGCATAGGAATTGCTTTGGCCCTCCTAAGCAAATCCATCCCTATGATGACATCAAAATCATCCAAGGCTGTCACCATAGTGTGTACTCTCCCTGCCCATGGTCCCAACTTCACAGGCACGTCATAACTAACTTCGAATGCCTTCCTCGGGTCTGCGTTAACAGTTTTCACACTGGTATCACACTGGCTAGTCTTAAGTCTCAACTGATCCTTCACTCTGTCTGAGACGAATACATGTGTAGCTCCAGTGTCTATCATCGCTGCTATAGATGTACCATTCAGCTCCACATCCACATACATCAGGGGTGAAGACCGCGCACTCACATTTGCAATCACTAGTGGATTAACTGAAACTGATGCGCTTTCCTAGTCTTTCTGTGTTTTCTCTCCCTCTACTGTCACCAATGAACTAATTATTTTCCTTGTGGGACAGTCCCTGATCATATGTGGTCCTTCACAAATAAAGCAAGCTATCTTCTTCTTTATGCTAGGCTCAGCAGCCCTCTTATGCTGAGGCTGATAGTGCTTCTTTTGTGGGCTTTTCTGCTGGTACACTATTGCTTTTCCTTTGTTTTTCTAATTTTGCGCACTCTTCTTCTGTGGCTATCTATTCTGAACTGGTGGTTTGTTTTGGGTAGCTGGTCTAAATCCCTGAGCTATCATAGTAGGATGAGGTGCCCTCATGTCTACTAATCCATCAGCTGCTGCGATTGCCTCCCTATAGGTAGTCACTGACTGGCGTCTGACCTCTGCAAGTGCCCACGGCTGTAATCCTCCTAGGAAGTCATGGAACTTCTCTTCTACAGACTTGTTAGGTATCTCAAGCAGTAAGGTAGCAAACTGCTTAACATAGTCTCTAACTGAGTCAGTCTGTCTCAAATACCTCAACGTCATGCTAGCATCATGTAAGGTATTGATTGGTCTAAACTGAGCCCTCATCTCAGTCTTTAGATCATCCCATGAGGCTATCTCTGGGTTATCTCCCTCTATTCTGGGAGCAATAGAGGTTCTCCACCATAATTTGGCATCCCCACACAGGTAGGATGCACAGACCTCTATCCTGTCTTCATCGATGACTCCCGCTGCTTTAAATAGTGCTCCATGTCAAAGATGAAGTTGTCTAGTTCTTTTGCCACTCTAGCCCCTGCAAAAGTGACCGGGTCTAGAATATGGCATCTGACAGGCTGCATAAACTGTGGTGCAGGTGGCGTAACTAGGTGGGAAGCCACCTGTGCCACCAACAATCTCAGTGCAGTAACCTCCGTAGTAGCTGTTGCTAAGTCCTGCGCCAGAGTACTAATCCTCCCATCAGTGTAATTTCTATACTGATGGAACATCTCCATCAATGTCTCTAGGCGCTCAGAAAGAGGCTCTCCCTGCCACTGAGACTCTGTATCTAAGCCAATAGCGTCCTCCAGTCTGGAGAACCGCTCCTCGAACTGTGCCATACTCCTGGTCCTGGGTGCAATGGTGTGCTGCTCTGTGGTGTCCTATGGATCGGCTGACTGAATGGAGTGCTCCTGTACTCGCCTGGCCAGAACTGAGCGATTAAAAGGAATTACTGAGGTCCTACGCCCCGGTGCTAAGCACCGACGTACGCAACACCCAAACAGCAATCCAACTAACGTCTATATCCTGGTGGTCCAGACTCGTGCTGAGCTATCGCCTCTGATACCACTTTGTCATGCCCTAAATTTTGTGCTAAATTTTTGCCTTAAAATCTCGAGCGTGATGGCGCAATCTACACACCCTTTGGGTAAATTGCCAGCCAACACTCAATATGCGGAAACTAACCAAGATCTTCTCGCACAAGCTGAACCTCTCTGAATCCACTGTGCAACTCTGAAAGCACTGCGCTCCAAGGGCTAAGTTCTGATGGAACTGAGCTCCAAGGCTGTTCTGATGGAACTGAGTCCTAGCCCTAGACCTAGGTCAATAAGTGGCGGGTGGCAAGCACATGTTGCTTCTCAACCCCATATGCACACTTAAAGACGGCCTTAAACCTAAGCGCCCTGTAAATTGACACACACACAAGCGCTGGCAGTTCACAAGATAAGGGCACTAGACATATGCCCAAACCCTAGTACAGATATCAACAACTACACAGCGAACGAGCTCCTTGCACAAGCACGACGCTTGCACAAGTCACAAGCTAAACACACCGAACGATAAAAACAACCCCTCCAAGGACACAACCTCGGGTATGAGCAGAATATCTCTTCCAATGTGGATAGAGATACTAACAATAATGAACTATCAACTACTCAACATGACATGTGTTCATACAATGTTCATACAAAGCTATTATAAAGCAAATAATCTTAAAGCAAGTAAATGTTATACCACTCCAACGCTAGACTAAGTGGTGATGAATTTCAGCCTGTTGCTCCCTCGAGGTGGCCGAACCTTCTCCTTCAAGCTCCAAAAACACTCCTCAAGCTAGACCATTTATGTCAGTGTCTATGGACTTCATAACGCATTTTCCAGTCTTTGATGGACTTGGTTCTGTTTTGGTGATTGTGAATAGATTCTCAAAATATGCTATATTTGTGGCGGCTCTTGAGGAGTGCTCAGCTGAGATGACCGCCAATTTGTTCTTTCAGCACGTGGTGAAGCACTTTGGCTTACCACGAGATATCATCAGTGATAGAGACACCAGATTCACAGGCAGATTCTGGGGGTCCTTGTTTAAGAAGCTAGGAACAGACTTGAAAATGTCCACCGCTTTCCACCCCCAAACTGATGGGCAGACCGAGCGCATCAACGCTCTAGTAGAAGAATATCTGAGGCACTTTATATCTGCTACTCAGAGAAATTGGCCTTTCTTGCTTGATACGGCTCAATTTGCTTACAATATACAAGTGTCCTCAGCTACTGGAAAAAGTCTATTTGAGATGGTCTTGGGATATCAACCATCTACCCCGGTTGATCATCTTGCTAGTGGTGCAAGCAGTCGGAATAAGGCTGCTAATCAGTATGTCTAGGATCGCATAGAGCTCTGGGAAGAGGCTAGGGATAGCTTGAGGAAAGCTTCCAACCGAATGGTAAAATATGCGAACCGGCACAGGCGTCATGTAGAGTTTGAGGTAGGAGATTTGGTGCTCCTCAAACTCACCCCTCAGATGTGGAAGAAGATAGTGGCAGGCACTTATCATAGAGGGCTTGTACCCAGATATGAAGGACCATTCACGGTTATCAAGAGAGTGGGTGCAGTAGCCTATAAGCTGAATTTGCCAAAGCACTACAAGCTACATCCCACATTCCATGTTAGTTTCCTCAAGAAATTTCATTCAGACGATGTTCATCTGGAGCATCAACAAGTGAGAAGAAAGCCAGCCCGTGGCACTGTAGAGTTTGCAAAGCAGCCTTTGAAGATTCTAAATCACCGACTATATGGTTGGAATGGAAAAGGACAGAAGGCTGAGATTTTAGTACAATGGCAGGGCGAAGCTGAAGAGGATGCTACTTGGGAGAGAATGGCTGACCTTGAACAATTTCATTGGTTGTTCCAGAATTATGAGGAAGCCCTCGGGGGCGAGGTCTAGGTCAGCTGGGGGAGAGTGTGATGACCTGGGTGTGCGGGGTACACACCCAGACCCCTTTGCATACTCATAGAGGTTATGAGCAGGGAGAGACCCTCATCTTGGGGTGAGGCCTGATGTAGAAGGGGGCAAAAACCACTAATATTTGTGTTAAGATATTTTGCAGGTACCATGGAGGAGCATGGGACCACTTAGCAAAAGTTAGCCTTGTACAGGAGTGTACAAGCACTTGCAAAAAAATGTGGCATGGGTGAGTCTCGAACCCATGACCTAGAGGAGTGCTAGGACTTATGTTGCATGGGATGGCCAACCCGAGCTTGGGTCATTCGCTAATATGAAGCTTGGCGCATTCCTCTTGAAGTCTTCATCCTTCACCAATCTCAGAGCACCTCATGGAGGGCTGATTGGAGCTAATGAAGGGATAGAGGCACTTGGATTAGGGGAGCCCTATTCGGGAAACCCTAAGGAAGCTAGTTGTGGCTGAGTGTTACTCTTGGCGATTGGTGGGCGATTTGTTCATCACCGGCGGCCATCCTTCTGCACCTTCTTCTCCGGCGAGCTGAAGGTCCTTTGAGCGAGCTCAAAGGGTGCGGCGGCCATCTAGGTTGCTGGGTCTTGGAAGAGGAAAAAACCGAGAGGAAGAGGAGTCTTCCACTCTCGGCAGCTTGTGCTCAGCCGGCGGCAGCTTTGTTCATGCACTTCCACCTTCCTCTCCGGCGAGAGAGGAGGTTCCTTGAGCTAGAGGGGGCGGCAACCTGCTGGTTGGCCGACCTTGGAGGCGCGGCAGCAAGAGGGGAAGGAGTTCCCACTTGCGGCAGCAAGTTTAGGGGTTCTCCCCTACTGGGCTACAAGGGGGAAGAAGTTCCCCCTCTCACGGCAGCTATGGGAAGGAGTGCCCTTTTCATCCGGCTTGTTGGAGCTTCAAGGGGCAGCACTTGGACAGCTTGTGGAAGAGATTTCCGGTGGCCTTAAGGGTGTTTTCCGGCGAGAAGCAACAAGGGCTAGCTTGTACAAACTGCTCCCAAGGATCGTGCGATCCTTGGAGGTATAATTTACATGCTTACTTAGATAGGGCTTGTAATCATTGTATAAGACTTGCTGTGGAGTAGTTAGCGTGAGGTTTTTGATCCCTTAGCCCAAATTGGGTTGTGAAGGGGTTTTCCTCACTTTTATACATATTGTGTACTCTGCCTGGCCAGCTGGGGCCTCGTGTGTGATGAGGGGCGGGCGCACCTAACTGATAGGGCGTTCCCTCCTTGCTGTGTAGTGGTAGCTATCTGCTTTGGATCGGGACATATGTTTAGTGCCCGACTATTGTACTGCCTGTGATTCGTGTGTGTGGTATTTACACAGGGCGCTCTAGGTATTAAGGACGGTCGTGAGTGTGCATATTGGGTTGAGGAGCAACGTGTGCTGCCCACCCGCCGCTCATTGACGTAGAGTCTAGGGCTAGGAGAAGATTAGGCCCAGACCATCAGAGATCAGCCCGGGAGCACAGTGATCCATAGAGAGCACAGAGGCAGCCGATCAGGGCATGAGCATCCCATCTGGGGATCGGGTATTTTGGGTTGGGGGCGCAGAGATCCTAGACTTCCGCATAGCGCGTGGATTGAGTGTCGGATGACGGTTTACTCATTGTGTAATCTTGCACCCTCGGGTTACACAGTGTGTAAGTCGTGCCATCACACCTCAATTTACACAGCGAAAAATTGGGGCGTGACACTTGGTATCACGCCCTAATTT
>CM050438.1:79383429-79396034 GCA_027562315.1 Costus pulverulentus
ACACTCAATCCACGTGCTATGCGGAAGTCTAGGATCTCTGCGCCCCCAACCCAAAATACCCGATCCCCAGATGGGATGCTCGTGCTCTGATCGGCTGCCTCTGTGCTCTCTGTGGATCACTGTGCTCCCGGGCTGATCTCTGATGGTCTGGGTCTAATATTCTCCTAGCCCTAGACTCTACGTCAATGAGCGGCGGGTGGGCAGCACACGTCGCTCCTCAACCCAATATGCACACTCACGACCGTCCTTAATACCTAGAGCGCCCTGTGTAAATACCACACATACGAATCACAGGCAGTACAATAGTCAGGCACTAAACATATGCCCCGATCCTAAGCAGATAGCTTCCACTACACAGCAAGGAGGGAACGCCCTATCAGTTAGGTGCGCCCGCCCCTAATCACACACGAGGCCCCAGCTGGCCAGGCAGAGTACGCAATATGTATAAAAATGAGGAAAACCCCTTCACAACCCAATTTGGGCTAAGGGATCAAAAACCTCACACTAACTACTCCACAGCAGGTCTTATACAATGATTACAAGCCATATCTAAGTAAGCATGTAAATTATACCTCCAAGGATCGCACGATCCCTGGGAGCAGTTTGTACAAGCTGGCTTTTGCTAGTCCTCGCCGGAAACACCCTTTAGGCTGCCGGATTCCTCCTCCAATGGCGGTCCAAGATGCTGCCCTTGAGGATGAAGCTCAGCTGAATGAAGGGGAACTCAATCCCCTTGCTGCCGTGAGTGGGGGAACTCCTTTCCCCCTTGTAGCCGCAGGTGGAAGAGTGATTCTTCCTCCTGCCGAGAGTTGGGGAACCTCTCCCCTTTGCTGCCGTCCTCCAAGACCCAGCAACACAAATGCTGCCGCACTCCTTGAAGCTCAAGGAGCCTCCTGCTCGCCGGAGAAGGAGGTGGAAGTGGCTGGATGAAGCTGCCGGTGAAGACCTAAGCTGGCCGAGAGTCACTTCCTCTTCCCCTTTCGGATCCACTCCAAGGTCCAGCACCAAGGTAGGTTTCCGACCCCTTTGGACGCCCCAAAGAACCTTCAGCTCGCCAGAGATGATGGTGGAGTGAGCTGCCGGAAAAGAGAGTTGAAGTCGCCCTCAAGATCGCCTGGAGCAAGAACAGCCGCAACCTCTCTCAGATGCAATCTCGTTAGGGTTGCCCTTTCTCCTAGGACAGCCCTTCACTTGCGCCAATGCTCCATCAGCCCTCCAATGAGGTGCTATGAGATCTGTGAAGTACTGAAGACTTCAGGAGGAATGCGCCAAGCTCCATATCAGCGAATGACCCAAGCTCGGGTTGGCCATCCCATGCATCATAAGCTCTAGCACTCCTCTAGGTCATGGGTTCGAGACTCACCCATGCCCCATTTTTTTTTTGCAAGTGCTTGTACACTCCTGTACAAGGCTAACTTTAGCTAAGTGGCCCCATGCTCCTCCATGGTACCTACAAAACATCTTAACACAAATATTAGTGGTTTTGCCCCCTTCTGCATCAGGCTTCACCCCAAGATGAGGGTCTCTCCCTGCTCATAACCTCTATGAGTATGCAGAGGGGTCTGGGTGTGTACCCCGCACACCCAGGTCGTCACACTCTCCCCCAGCTGACCTAGACCTCGCCCCCGAGGGCTTCCTCATAATTCTTGAACAACCAATGAAATTGTTCAAGGTCAGCCATTCTCTCCCAAGTAGCATCCTCTTCAGCTTCGCCCTGCCACTGTACTAAAATCTCAGCCTTCTGTCCTTTTCCTTTCTAACCATATACTCGGTGATTTAGAATCTTCAGAGGCTGCTTTGCAAACTCTACAGTGCCACGGGCTGGCTTTCTTCTCACTTGTTGACGCTCCAGATGAACATCGTCTGAATGAAATTTCTTGAGGAAACTAACATGGAATGTGGGATGTAGCTTGTAGTGCTTTGGCAAATTCATCTTATAGGCTGCTGCACCCACTCTCTTGATAACCGTGAATGGTCCTTCATATCTGGGTACAAGCCCTCTAGATAAGTGTCTGCCACTATCTTCTTCCACATCTGAGGGGTGAGTTTGAGTAGCACCAAATCTCCTACCTCAAACTCTACATGATGCCTGTGCCGGTTCGCATATTTTACCATTCGGTTGGAAGCTTTCCTCAAGCAATCCCTAGCCTCTTCCCAGAGCTCTATGCGATCCTGGACATACTGATTAGCAGCCTTATTCCGACTGCTTGCACCACTAGCAAGATGATCACCCGAGGTAGATGGTTGATATCCCAAGACCATCTCAAATGGACTTTTTCCAGTAGCTGAGGACACTTGTATATTGTAAGCAAATTGAGCCGTATCAAGCAAGAATGGCAAATTTCTCTGAGTAGCAGATATAAAGTGCCTCAGATATTCTTCTACTAAACCGTTGATGCGCTCGGTCTGCCCATCAGTTTGGGGGTGGAAAGCGGTGGACATTTTCAAGTCTGTTCCCAGCTTCTTAAACAAGGACCCCCAGAATCTGCCCGTGAACCTGGTGTCTCTATCACTGATGATATCTCGTGATAAGCCAAAGTGCTTCACCACATGCTGAAAGAACAAATTGGCGGTCACCTCAGCTGAGCACTCCTCAGGAGCCGCCACAATTATAGCATATTTTGAGAATCTATCCACAATCACCAAAACAGAACCAAGTCCATCAAAGATTGGAAAATGCGTTATGAAGTCCATAGACACTGACATAAATAGTCTAGCTGGTGTGGGCAAAGGCTGGAGAAGACCTGCCTCCAACATTCTCTCAATCTTATCCTGCTGACAAATCAGATAGGTTTTCACAAAATGCTCTACATCTGACTTCATTCATGGCCAGAACCAACCACTTTTAAGCAGTGCATACATTCTCTGACCACCTGGATGTCCTGCCCAAACAATATAATGGAACTCTCTCATGAGACCAAAACGGATGTCCCCCGAAGCAGGAACATAGGTCCGGCCACCCTGAGCCATGATAAGGCCATCCTCATCTACATAGAATCTGCGCACTACACCATCTCTGATCTGTGCAACAAGTTTCTGGTAGGCTCTATCTGTACTGGCGGTCTGCTTAATGTACTGAAAAATCTTGCCCTCTGCTCTAGATAGTGCGCATAACATAGCGACAGTGCTGATCCTACTGAGGGCATCTGGGACCTGATGACATTTACCCGGTTTATGCTCCCAACTGAAGTCAAACTCTACTAGAAGCTCTTGCCAACGGGCCTGCCTGGTTGACAATTTCTTCTGAGTCTGGAAGAAAGTGTTAGCAATGTTATTAGTTTTCACTATGAAGTGACTCCCCATAAGGTAAATATGCCACAATCTGAGATAATGGACCACAGCTAGCATTTCCTTTTCATGTGCAGAGTAGTTAAGCTCAGCTGCTTTCAGTTTTCTGCTTTCATAGGCCACTAGTCTGCCATCCTGAACTAGTACTCCGCCTAGAGCACAGTCTGAAGCATCAGTATGAACTTCAAACCCTTGTGAGAAATCTGGTAATTTTAGCACTGGCTCTGAAGTTACTAGCTTCTTCAGAGTCTCAAAAGCTTCTTGGTGTGTCTCCTCCCAACACCAAGTTTTGTCCTTTTTGAGCAAGTCCGTCAAAGGTGCCACTACCTTTGAGTATCCCATGATGAATCTTCTGTAAAAGTTTGCCAGACCCAAGAAAGATCGCAGTTGAGTCACATTAGAAAGACGGCCAATCCCAAATGGCCTTGATCTTCTCATTATCCATTCTCACACTGCCTTGAGATACCACATGTCCTAGGAATTGGATCTCAGTCTGGGCAAACTCACATTTCTCAGCCTTCAGATACAACTGGTTATCTCGGAGAACTTGCAGTACTTGCCTCAAATGCTTCTCGTGCTCCTTCAGATCTGAGGAATACACTACTATGTCATCCAAATAAACCACCACGAACTTATCCAAAAATGGGTTTAGGATATTGTTCATGAGGTTATAGAAAGTTGCAGGAGCATTGGTTAGCCCAAAAGGCATAACCAAAAACTCAAACGAGCCATACTGCGTGACACAAGTTGTCTTTGGCTCATCCCCCTCGGCAATACGCACCTGCCAATATCCTGATCTTAAGTCAAGCTTGCTAAAGATCTTAGCATTTGCCAATCTATCCAACAAGTCTTGAATCAGCGGGATGGGATAGGCATTGCGCACGGTGACTTTGTTCAGTGCTCTATAGTCCACGCACATGCGCAAGCTCCCATCTTTCTTCTTTTGAAACAAGACAGGCGCTCCATATGGTGCCTTTGAGGGTTGGATATACCCTGACTCTAAGAGCTCGTTCAGCTGTTTCCTGATCTCTACCAGTTCTAATGGTGGCATGCAGTATGGAGGCTGTGCTGGGGGTACTGCTCCAAGGACTAACTCAATCTGGTGATCTATGTCTCTCCTGGGAGGCAGTACCTTTGGCATCTCTGGGGGGATCACATCTTTGAACTCTTTCAATAAAGATCCAATAGAAGGTGGTACTGATGTCATTAAGTTCCCTAATGAAGCTACAGCGGTCCCCACAATGACTTCTTTTCCTTTTCTGCTACAAGAACTGGAGGAAGTGGCCAATTCCCTCACATCCCTCATAAACTGTTCAGGAGCTGAATCCAATCGTGGAGTGTCTTCCACTATTCTGAAATGAGCTAGATAAGTGGAAGCACCATGCCTCACTCCATTGGCTAGGGCAGTAGGAGTAAGCTCCTTCTCCTTCGCTTTCTTCTTCTCCTCTTTCATTCCAGTAAAGCAAGGAATGAAACAAGGATTCTTCTCATCTAATACCAGCAAACTATTGAGATGTGGCATTGGGGTGACTTTTGCTCTTCTCAACAAGTCCATACCCACAATGACATCAAACACATCTAACTGAGTAACTAGCACTATGCACTTCCCACTCCAAGGTCCCATCTTCACTGGAACATCATAAGATATGCCCATAGCTTTCTTCGCCTCAGCATTTACTATCTTAACATGGGTGTTACTGGTGGTAGTTTTCAGCTTCAGTTGCTCTCGCAACCTATCTGAAACAAATAGGTGAGTGGCACCAGTATCTACCATGGCTACAATCTCTACTCCGTTCAGGCTAATATTTGTGTACATCAGTGGGGAAGATCTCACTGATACATTGGCAATGACCAATGGGTTGACAGATGCAAAACCCTGTGGATCTTCTTTTCCTGCGTCCCCCTTATCTGCTAGGACCGCAGCTATTGCTCTTTTAGTAGGACAATCCCTCATCATGTGAGGGCCATTGCAAACAAAGCAAGCTAGTTTCCTCTTAGGACTAGACTCAGTTCTCTTCTTCTGCACTGGAGGTTTCTGATGAGTCTGAGGAACTGGAGCTTTTCCCTTTTGCTTTTGCTTGGGGATGTACTTCTTCTTACCCTTGTCTGGCACACGGGTATGGGAAGATGTAGGAGAAGTCACTCCCCCAGCATGAGGTCTGATACCTCTCATGTCTAGTATGGCATCTGCAGCTACCACAGCATCTCTGTAAGTGGTTACCCCTTGTCTTCTGAGCTCTAACAGTGCCCAGTCTTGAAGACCTCCTAGAAATGAAATAAACTTCTCTTCTTCACTCATATTGGGGATTTCCAGAAGCAATGTGGCAAATTGCTTAACATATTCTCTTACAGTGCCTGTTTGCCTCAAACTTCTGAACTGCATGCGAGTAGTGAATAAGGTGTTCGCAGGCCTAAATTGAGCTCTCATCTCCAATTTTAAATCCTGCCATGACACAACCTCAGGATGCTCTCCCTCGGTCCTCGGGGCTACAGAAGTGCGCCACCATACTTTGGCATCTCCAGTGAGGAATGACGCACAAACCTCTATTTTATCTTCTTCTGGCACCCGAGCTGCTTTGAAATAGTGCTCCATGTCAAACAGAAAGTTTTCTAGCTCTTTTGCTACCCTGGCTCCTCCAAAGGTAGACGGGTCAGGTATGTTGCGCTTCACTACCGGATGTGAAGGCATAACCCCAGCTGTGGGTGTAGATGCATTTGAAGCTACCTGGGCTAAGGCTAGCTTCAACATGGCTATCTCGGCTGTCAATGTCTCCACAGTAGACTCTAGCCTTCTGACTCTAGCATCATTTGTCTGCTCATAATGCCTATTGAGTTTCCTGAGCGTCTGCATACGCTCAGCAAGTGGATCTCCTTGCCATTCCCCCACTTCTATCCGAACAGCTAACTCTAGTCTGGTGAACCTCTCATCCAGCTCTAGCAACTCTGGTAAATCTGACTCTGCCATCTGGTGCTGTGATGGGTGAACTGTGCTGACGGTTGAATGGATCCGAAACTGATCGATAAGTTGTGTAACTGAGGAATTACGCCCCGGCGCTAAGCACCAACGTACGCAACTCCCAAACAGCACAGCAACTCACGTCTATATCTCGGTGTCACAAACAACCACTGCTTGTCAAGTTGAGTTGTTGCAGTTGTTCCGGGTGCGCATGTGGCCTTTGATACCACTCTATCACGCCCCAATTTTTCGCTGTGTAAATTGAGGTGTGATGGCACGACTTACACACTGTGTAACCCGAGGGTGCAAGATTACACAATGAGTAAACCGTCAGCCGACACTCAATACACGCGCTATGCGGAAGTCTAGGATCTCTGCGCCCCCAACCCAAAATACTCGATCCCCAGATGGGATGCTCGTGCCCTGATCGGCTACCTCTGTGCTCTCTGTGGATCACTGTGCTCCCGGGCTGATCTCTGATGGTCTGGGCCTAATCTTCTCCTAGCCCTAGACTCTACGTCAATGAGCGGCGGGTGGGCAGCACACGTCGCTCCTCAACCCAATATGCACACTCACGACCGTCCTTAATACCTAGAGCGCCCTGTGTAAATACCACACACACTAATCACAGGCAGTACAATAGTTGGGCACTAAACATATGCCCCGATCCTAAGCAGATAGCTACCACTACACAGCAAGGAGGGAACGCCCTATAAGTTAGGTGCGCCCGCCCCTACTCACACACGAGGCCCCAACTGGCCAGGCAGAGTACACAATATGTATAAAAGTGAGGAAAACCCCTTCACAACCCAACTTGGGCTAAGGGATCAAAAACCTCGCACTAACTACTCCACAACAAGTCTTATACAATGATTACAAGCCCTATCTAAGTAAGCATGTAAATTATACTTCCAAGGATCGCACGATCCTTGGGAGCAGTTTGTACAAGCTGGCTTTTGCTAGTCCTCGCCGGAAACACCCTTTAGGCTGCCGAATTCCTCCTCCAATGGCGGTCCAAGATGCTGCCCTTGAGGATGAAGCTCAGCCGAATGAAGGGGAACGCAATCCCCTTGCTGCCGTGAGTGGGGAACTCCTTTCCCCCTTGTAGCCGAAGGTGGAAGAGTGATTCTTCCTCCTGCCGAGAGTTGGGGAACCTCTCCCCTTTGCTGCCGTCCTCCAAGACCCAGCAACACAAATGCTACCGCACTCCTTGAAGCTCAAGGAGCCTCCTGCTCGCCGGAGAAGGAGGTGGAAGTGGCTGGATGAAGCTGCCAGTGAAGACCTAAGCTGGCCGAGAGTCACTTCCTCTTCCCCTTTCGGATCCACTCCAAGGTCCAGCACCAAGGTAGGTTGCCAACCCCTTTGGACGCCCCAAAGAACCTTCAGCTCGCCGGAGATGATGGTGGAGTGAGCTGCCGGAAAAGAGAGTTGAAGTCACCCTCAAGATCGCCTAAAGCAAGAACAGCCGCAACCTCTCTCGGATGAAATCTCATTGGGGTTGCCCTTTCGCCTAGGGCAGCCCTTCACTTGCTCCAATGCTCCATCAGCCCTCCAATGAGGTGCTCTGAGATCTGTGAAGTACTGAAGACTTCAAGAGGAATGCACCAAGCTCCATATCAGCGAATGACCCAAGCTCGGGTTGGCCATCCCATGCATCATAAGCTCTAGCACTCCTCTAGGTCATGGGTTCGAGACTCACCCATACCCCATTTTTTTTTGCAAGTGCTTGTACACTCCTGTACAAGGCTAACTTTTGCTAAGTGGCCCCATGCTCCTCCATGGTACCTACAAAACATCTTAACACAAATATTAGTGGTTTTGCCCCCTTCTGCATCAGGCTTCACCCCAAGATGAGGGTCTCTCCCTACTCATAACCTCTATGAGTATGCAGAGGGGTCTGGGTGTGTACCCCGCACACCCAGGTCGTCACACTTGGGAAGTGATGGGAGTAGAGACCACGAGCCACGAAGGTACACGTGGAGCATACGACTACCCTAGATGAAGGCTTGAAAGTTCGTGAATAAGCTAGCAAGCTCAATCCTAAAAGCTAGCTCAATAATTGGATGAGCATTACTTCAACCAATCCAAAAACTAAAGACACACAAGCTTGAGAAGTTGCCTGCATCCATGCCAACCTATGAAGCTGCATATTGGGCCCAAATAAGAAACTCTTCAAGGCCAAATCAAGTCCATATTCCAAGCCCAACCTCAACGCTGAAAACCCACATTTGCAGCCAACGCTCGTCTTCAGTGATGCAAAAATGGAAGATCTCCAACGTCTCCTTGCTGCCAACGTTCATCTTCAACCAAAATGGAAGCTTCAACGTCTACACCAGCTCCTCACGTGGAAGCCTCAACAAAAATGGAAATCGCAACGTTCCCCTGCAGAAACGTCTCTCCCAATCTTCTTCTATATGTATCATGATGATCATTGTAATCGATAGCAGATTTGAATCAAATGAAGTAGTTTTTTTGCGTCTTCCAATGGAATCGGATGTTTCCTATCCCTTTCCCCTATGAGGTGCTTGTGTCACCTAGCTTTCTGATGCATTGCATTTATATAGTGTTTTTGCCTATGTTTTAGATCATATTTTGGACTTATTTGCATGATTAGTGTTTTTATCTTACTTTGCACAGAATCTACACTTTTCTTTATTTTCTTGAAAATATAGGTAAAACAGCATTAAAATAAAGGATTTTGAGTGTTTTGAAGCCAAAGCACGATTCCCGAGGAGATCGCTTGTCGATGCGTCAAATTTGGAGCAAAAACGGTGAAGAACGAGACAATTACAGCCTTGGCCGTAATTGCGTATTCGGGCATGAAAGTGACAACGAACAGAGGTGAAAATCGGCTAAGTTTCGGAATGAACAGAAACTTTCACGGGCGAAGCCGTGATTCCATCACGGGCCGTGAAACTTTCTATGACGGAAAGGTATTGAGCACAGAAACATTAACGGCTTCAGCCGCAAATGCGTCACCGGCCATAAAAACTTCCGCTCGACGAGTTTTCCACTCGATTCTCACTCGTTTTGAACCGGATTTGAGCCAAACTTTGCAGAACGATTCCTTGATGGGTTCTAAACCGATCCAACTATAAAAGATGGGATTTTTCATTGGTTTGGGGGCTTGGACGGATGAAGACCAGCAACGGCGGCGAATAGGGCGACAACTTGATTTCCGACGAGATTCCGGCAAGATTTTCAGCAAAAGCGACGATCGATCGACCAATTCTCATCTACAGATCAAGGAGAAGGCGATTCTATAGTTTCTTTAGTGACTTCTTGTGTTTTTACATGAATTCTTTCTCGTTCATCACAAACATCATGTATTTCTTCATTATCATGAGTGAGTAGATACTTTTGTCGGGATGATTGGGTGTAGCCCATTGACTTTTATGAGTTAATTATATTTTTACTATTTTCATAGATCAATCTTCATGATTTAGTTGAAATTGCATTTAATTCATGATTTACCCTAGCCAAGTAAGTTTACATTTTAGGCGTTGCGAGAAGGACAGGGAGGTGAATTGCAACTCCCGACCTATTTCAATTAGACCTATGAATTCAATCATGGGAGTAGTTTGAATTCGTCTGAAGGGTTTAATCAACTCTTCACAGAGCTTAAGGGGTTTAATTAGATTAACTGTCACGAGAGTAGGGGGTTAATTTGGTTAAATACCGTACTACGCTCCGGGAGGAGGTAGTATGTACCATAGGAAGAGTTCCTTGCATGATAGATAATTTATGTGAAATAGTTATTCTTTTAACTACTCATAACTGTCTTTGTGGCAAACCCATGAAATCTTGATTCTTTAGGAATCAAGACCTCTTTAAAACTACCTCCGAGTTTGTTAGTCCGTAGAAGTTTAGAAAAAACCCATTGATTTAGTTTGCATAAATTCAAACATATCAGGAAGTCAGTACTTAGCTACGTAGTCCTCGTGGGATCGATAACTTTTATTACTTTGATAAAATCCGTGTACTTGCGGAGGCTATCAATTTTTTGGCGCTGTTGCCGGGGACTATGGATAGTTAATATTGACTATTTGATAAGTTCAGAGATTAGGCATTTTTATTTTTCTTTGCTTTACATTAGCTTTTGCTATTTTATTTTTTTTGTTGAAGACTTACACATGTATGCCCATAAATTCTCATGCATGTGCTTTGTTTCCAGAAGACCCAGAAATTGAACGTACATTCCGCCTTCGAAGGAGATTACAATTTGAGACTAGAAAGAATTTTGAAAAAGTAGAGATGGCGGAAAACAACCACAATCAATCTCTAAGGGACTTCACAGCACCAAACATGCAAGGGTTCAGTTCAAGCATCGTTCGACCCAATGTAGAGGCGAACAATTTTGAGTTAAAGCCAGCACTTATGACGATGGTCCAGGAAAACCAATTTGGGGGTTCCCCAAATCAGGATCCGAATCTTCATTTAGCTATTTTTCTTGAATACTGCAATGCAGTTAAAATTAACGGAGTTTCATCTGATGCCATAAGACTAAGACTATTTCTGTTCTCTATTAGGGACCGTGCCAGAGCTTGGTTGTACTCGATGCCGGCAGGATCATTCACCACTTGGGAATAACTATCCAGAGCATTCTTGAACAAATATTTCCCACCGAGCAAAACCGTTCAGCTGTGCAACAAAATCACATGCTTTCAACAGGAAGAGGGAGAATCGCTTTATGAGGCTTGGGAACGCTTCACGGAGCTCTAGCGCATGTGCCCACACCATGGACTTCAAGACTGGGTTTTAGTCCAAATCTTTTATAAGGGTTTGGATTATAACACCAAGATGATGGTGGATGCTGCAGCCGGAGGAACAATTATGAGCAAGAACGTGGAAGAAGCAACTGCTCTTCTGGAAGATATGGCCATGAACCATAACCAATGGTCAGGTGAGCGGAACGCTGCATCCACAGGATTTGGTAAGTATCATGCTAATTCATTGACATCACTGATAGCTAAGGTAGATTCTATAGTTCAGAAAATTGATTCTTTGTCTTTTTCATCAAGTTCAATTAATGCGGTCTCTTGTGAGGTATGTGGTATAACAGGGCATAGTGCATCTGAATGTCAAATCATAACTTCTCCACAAGAGGAATCAATTCAAGAGCAAGCAAATGCTGTGGGGAATTACAACCAGAGACTAGCAAATGACCCTTATTCTGCAACCTACAACCCAGGGTGGAGGAACCATCCCAACCTGTCCTACAAAAGTAATCAAGGGCAAGTTCCTCCTCAGTATTCTCAGCAGAATAACAGACCACCACCGGGTTTCCAATAAAGGCAATACGGGCAACCCTATAAATTGAATTTTGATTCCATGCTGGAAGTCATCATGAACCAACAGAAGAAAACTGACGACCTTGCTGATCAACTCAAGCAGCTAACATCTTGTGTGCAAGCTTTGACCACTCATAACAAGATGTTGGAAAACCAGATTGCACAGCAGGCCAGTAGTGAGATTACCGGGGCAGCCTGAAATGAATCCCAGGGAGCACATCAACGTAGTCATAGTAATGGATGCCGAGTATAACAAGATACATGAAGAACCTATTGAGGAGTCTATCGACCAGTCTATAAACATTGTCTCAGAAGCAGAGTACTGTAAGGAGATGAGGAAAGAGGAGAAATATGCGGGCCCACCTGCATATGTCCCTCCAATCCCTTTTCCCCAGAGGTTGTTTAGAACAGAACAAAAGAAACACGAGATTGGTAAGACTGAGATGAAAAAGGACCAGGTAAGTCAGAACATCAAAATAACTATGGTAAGTGATCCTGGAGATATTTCAATTCCATGTAAGATTGGTAAACTTTCTATCAAAAATGCATTGTGTGACATAGGAGCTAGTATTAGCTTATTACCATCACATTTGGTTAAGGAAATAGATAGTGGAAGACTTAAACCCACCGACTCATATGTTCAATTTGCTAATGGCTTTGATCAACAACCAATCGGGATATTAGAGAATGAAATAGTTAAAATTGATAAATTTTCCATTGTTACTGATTTTATGGTTGTCAACATGAAGAAGAATGTTAAGTTCCCTGTTATTTTAGGAAGACCATTTTTGGCAAGTACAGGAGCCATGATTGATATGTTGCATGAGAAGCTTACTTTGAATTTGAATGATAGTAAGTTGGTCTTCGATTTTTTATTAGAAACTAAGAGGATTAATTTTGCAGGTTCCAATCAATTTCCAGAAGTGAAGGAGAACAAATTGAATGGAGGAAGTGGCCTTGAAATTGATGGAGGGGCCAACCCTGCCCCAAGAAGGTCTGGAAGGACTAGGAGGAAGCCCCTCAGATATGGCTTTTCATCCTAGGTTACCTTTCTTTCCTTATTTGTAGTT
>CM050438.1:79400971-79411910 GCA_027562315.1 Costus pulverulentus
CATCCCTTCTTCTTTGCCATGCTCTTCTTGGCCATTAATCCTCTTCGAAATACCCATGCGTTCCCAGTCTTCCGAAGTATTAGCTTCGAAGATACAGAACCATGGTTTCTCTCAGATATAGGCATACACTCTGAAGATCCAACAGAACTCTCATGATCATTGTCTACAGAGTATGGTGTGAAGAGACCTTTGAGATGTATGATGAGATCATAAATCCCCATCTCATCACACTCAACCTTGACCTCTGGGGTCATGCACTCTAAGGCAAGAGCAGTATACTGTTTGTTATCTTCACAATGTTCAAGATAGACATTCCACTCCCACTCAGTAGTGAAATACACACTGGGCTGGGTTGGAGGTCTTTCAAGAAGATGCACCTTATTTTCTTGTTCCAGTATCTTGGACAAAATTTTGAACCATTTTATCCAATTTGTCCCATCCAGTTTGTTTTTATAAAGTTTCGATCTTAGATCAGGAAATGTCATCTACAATAAGCAAATCAGAAAAATAAGTACTATGATAAAGCATTTAACAAGGACTTTAATTTAAATGCTATGCTCCCACTATTTCCAAGAACATGTTGATCCTGGTATGCTCTAGCTAACTCCTCAAAGTGATCTATATCCTCAGTCTTCTCCCATGTCGCATCCTCCTCAGGCTCCTCGGCCCACTGAATAAGAAACTCAGAACGTCGACCTCCAGGTGAACCCGAACCATAGACTCTATGGTCTAAAATCTTCACGGGTCTCTTCCCAAAATCAACTCTGCCCCTCGCAGGTTGTCTCCTCACCTATCCACGGTCGGGATGCCTGTCATCTCCATGGTATTTCTTTAGAAGACTAGTGTGGAATGTCGGGTAGAACTGCATCCATGCTGGCAAATCCAGCCTATAAGACACTGGGCCTACTCTCTTTATGATCCTAAAAGGACCTTCATATCTCCTTACTAGGCCTCTATGATATGTTCTAGCTTCAGTCTTCCTCCACATCTGAGGTGTGAGTTTGAGAAGGACCCACTCTCCTACCTAAAACTCTACATGCCTCCTGTCTCTGTCGGCATAGAGCTTCATTCTATCTCTTGCCTCCCTCAGAGAATCCTGAGCTTCCTCCCATAGCTCAGTCTTGTCCTGCACATACTCAATAGCCGCCTGACATTTTCCCCCTGCGCCCCTATTTAAACTGTCCATGCGTGTCAATGGTTGCCACCCCAATACCAACTCAAAAGGGGGGACATGGGGGAACTCTACTAGGTGGCACTTTGTATATTGGGGGTAGTAGGGGGACATGCCCTCATGCCCCCATGGCATGTCCCCCATACTACCCCCAGTGTCACGCCCCAATTTTTCGCACCTAAAACTAGAGCGTGATAGCACAATTTACACAACCACTGTGTAAACCGTCAGCTAACACACCTATACAATGTACTATGCGGAAACGTGAATATAAATACAAATGCGCGCCTCACTCTCAATAGATCGTCTCCCAGCAATACAGATCACACAACTACCAATCTGCCTAAACCCTACTGCCTCTAGCTCAGCCTAGTAGTCTGACTGAACCTTTGAAGCACTAACTGAGTGGCGGATTAGGGTTTCGTGACCCTTAATCACTTTGCACACTTCAGGCGCCCTGTCCACACACAAGAGACGCTGGCAGATATCACACCCAATGAAAACCCTAAGCAGATAATGTCAACTACCGGCCTGCTTAACCTAGGGCAATATATATCACTACACAGCGAGCGAAGGATGAAGACAAGCACAATGCTTGCGCCTCACCTAAGCTAGATCCGTAAAACCAACGAAGAACACCGACTCTCCTTCAAGATAACTCTCGAAGTATAAGAGGACCCTCTTCCCTAATCCCGGGAAGAGGTACACAAAATATATAAAAGATATCAACAAGCGTTCATACAATTTATCTCTACTATGATAGAGTTATACCAACTATGCGTGTATGAACAATGGTGATGATGAACAGCCCCTTCCCTCAAGAAGCCGCCCCTCACAAGTGCTCTCCACCAAGGTGATGAAGAGCTCCAACCCTAGGGTCACCTCCCTAGGTAGTTGTTGATGAAGTCCTCTTCTTAAACTCGCCTCCAAGTCCAAGAACGCCAAGAACTCTAGATGGACAGCAAGGTGCCGCCAACTAGAGGACTGCCGGTGATGATGATGAAGAGGAAGAAGTCCGCTGATGAAGATCCTTGCCTCCAAGGATTTGCCAAGGATGCAGCCGCTCGCTCCCTCTTCAAGGTTCTTCCTCGCCTCCAAGGAAGAACTCGCCAAGAACCTCTATGAACAGCAAGATGCCGCCCACAAGGATGATGACCACGCCCTTTCTCACCTCCAAGAAAGGTACTCAAGCTGAGAGGATGAAGTTCTCTCCCTCCAAGAGAACTCGCCAAAGGAAGAGGATGAAGAACTCGCCAAGAACCTCCAAGCCGAGCTCCAAGAACTTGTCGCCTCCTCCAACAAGATTTCGCCTCAGCAAGAGCGTTAGGGTTGCATGGTGCCGCCAACATGCAATCGCTCTCTATTTGAATTAATGGATCAGATCTCCAAGTCGCCAAGAGATCCAACCCACCAAGTGAAGTGAACCCGCCCCATCAAGTTTGAATCAAGATGGGTCCAAGTCCATGTCGCCTAAGTGAGGATCCAAGTGGGTTATGAAGACTTAATCCACTAAGTCTTATTGGATCTTCACTTAACTCTCTTATTGGATGTTCTCATAAGTTGTCACATGCAAGACATGTGCCAACTTATTTGAACATAGAACTCATTGGCGCCTAAGTGTTAGGCCCCTAGGTCAGCCCCTAAACTTCAGAACTGAACCCAAGTTGAGTCCATATGCGCCCAGACCATGGTTAGGCTAACCCTAGTTAAGTTAACCATGGTTAAGCTAACCCTGGTCTACCAAAGAACTCCGATGTCCTCCAAAGTTCTCCAAAGCACCCCCAGGCCATGCCCAAGGATAAAGATGTGTAGATGTACCTGCAAGAACATACTAACACAGTGTCAGTAACCTAACTCCTCTAGTAAGCTCCCATCAACACTAGCCTAACTCCCCATCAAGCTCCTCCATCCCTCCTCAGATCCCACTGAGTCCATGGGGTGGGCTGGGGTATAACCCCAGTATACCCAGGGCATCACAATACTCCCCCACCTGAGATGGCACTCGCCCTCGAGTCCATGTGATCCTGGTATGCTCTAGCTAACTCCTCAAAGTGAGCTATATCCTCAGTCTTCTCCCATGTCGCATCCTCCTCAGGCTCCTCGGCTCACTGAATAAGAAACTCAGAACGTCGACCTCCAGGTGAACCCGAACCATAGACTCTATGGTCTAAAATCTTCACGAGTCTCTTCCCAAAATCAACTCTGCCCCTCGCAGGTTGTCTCCTCACCTGTCCACGGTCGGGATGCCTATCATCTCCATGGTATTTCTTAAGAAGACTGGTGTGGAATGTAGGGTAGAACTGTAGCCATGCTGGCAAATCCAGCCTATAAGACACTGGGCCTACTCTCTTTATGATCCTGAAAGGACCTTCATATCTCCTTACTAGGCCTCTATGATATGTTCTAGCTTCAATCTTCCTCCACATCTGAGGTGTGAGTTTGAGAAGGACCCACTCTCCTACCTCAAACTCTACATGCCTCCTGTCTCTGTCGGCATAGAGCTTCATTCTATCTCTAGCCTCCCTCAGAGAATCCTGAGCTTCCTCCCATAGCTCAGTCCTATCCTGCACATACTCAATAGCCGCCTGGCATTTCCCCCCTGCGCCCCTATTCATTGTATCCATGGGTGTCAATGGTTGCCACCCCAATACCAACTCAAACAGGCTTTTCTCAGTAGCAGATGACTTTTGAATATTGTAGGCAAACTGGGCTGTGTCCAGTAGCCTAATCCAGTTCTTCTGTGTGGCAGAGACATAATGCCTAAGATACTCTTCTAACAAGGCATTTACTCTCTCCGTCTGTCCATCTGTCTGTGGATGGTATGCTGTAGACATCTTTAGGTCTGTACCCAGCTTCTGAAACAATGAAGACCAGAATTTCCCCGTAAATCTCGGGTCTCTATCACTTATGATCTCTCTGGGTAAGCCAAAGTGTTTGACTACATGAGTCATAAATAAATTTGCAGTGATCTCTGCAGTGCACACCTCTGGTGCTACAACAAAAATAGCATACTTTGAACATCGGTCTACCACCACGAACACCGATGCCATCCCATCCACTCTGGGAAAGTGGGTAATGAAGTCCATGGACAATGAGACAAACGGTCTCTCAGGAACAGGTAATGGTTGTAGAAGCTCTGCTTCTTTCCTTCTTTCTACCTTGTCCTGCTGGCACACTAAACATGTCTTCATGTAGTGCTCTATGTCCTCTTTCATTCCCGGCCAGTACCAAGCTCTAGAAATAAGTGCATACATGCGCCTACCACCCGGGTGTCCTGCCCACACCGTATCATGGTACTCACCCATCAGACCAAATCTGATATTCCCTGTAGAAGGAACATAAGGTCTGTCTCCTCGTGCCATAATCAACCCATCATCACTGAGATAGTATCTCCTCACTACTCCCATGTGAATCTAAGATACCAACTTCTCCTAGGCACGGTCTGCCATAGCAAAATCTCTAATCAATCCAACTATCTTACTCTCAGAGTAAGACATAGCACAACAATGAGTAACCTCTGCAATCCTACTCAATGCATCAGGGACCTGATGAATCCTCCCTGGCTTATGCTCCCATATAAAATCAAACTCAGCCAGTTGCTCCTGCCACCTGGCCTGTCTAGCAGATAGCTTCTTCTGGGTCTGGAAGAAGGTATTTGCTACATTGTCTGTCTTCACTGTAAACTTGCTCCCCAACAAGTACACTCTCCATAGCTTCAGACAATGGACAACTGCTAACATTTCCTTTTCATGAGCAGAATAATTAACCTCAGCATTCTTTAACTTTCTGCTCTCGTAGGCAATCGGCCTACCTTCCTGAATTAGAACCCCACCCAAGGCTCTATCGGATGCATCAGTCTGCACCTCAAATGGTAAACTAAAATCAGGAAGTATGAGGATGGGTTCTGGAGTCACCCTATCCTTCAGATCATCGAATGCCATCTGGTGTCTGTCCTCCCAACACCAGGAAACATCCTTTCTCAGCAAGTCTGTAAGTGGCGCTACTACTCTGGAGTAGCCCTGGATGAATCTCCTGTAGAAGTTAGCCAACCCTAGGAATGACCTCAAGGTGCTAACAGATGTAGGGGCCGGCCAATCTTTAATTGCCGCCACCTTACTCTCATCCATCTTGACTTGTCCTGACCCAACGATATGCCCTAGAAACTCCACTTCTGACTGGGCAAAATAGCATTTTTCTAACTTCAGATACAGTTGGTTCTCCCTCAGAACCATCAAGACCTGCCTCAGGTGCTCTCTATGCTCCTCTATGCTGCCAGAGTATATCACTATATCATCCAAGTATACTACAACAAACTTATCCAGGAATGGATGAAGTATGTTGTTCATTAAATTGCAGAATGTGGCTGGAGCATTGGTCAGCCCAAATGGCATAACCAGAAATTCATATGACCCATAACGTGTAACGCAGGTTGTCTTGGGCTCATCTCCCTTGGCAATCCTCACCTGCCAGTATCCAGATCTCAAGTCCAACTTACTGAACACCTTGGCATGCACAAGGCGATCTATCAGATCTTGAATCAAGGGAATAGGATAAGAATTCTTAACAGTCACTTTGTTAAGAGCCCTGTAATCTACACACATGCGCATAGATCCATCTTTCTTCCTCTGGAACAGAACTGGTGCTCCGTATGTTGCCTTCGATGGTTGAATATACCCAGACTCCAATAACTCATCTAGCTGCTTCCTCAACTCAGCTAGCTCTGCTAGTGGTATCCTGTATGGTGACTGTGCTGGTGGGACAGCACCTGGAATCAGCTCTATGGCATGATCGATATCTCGCCTAGGTGGTAACACCTTCGGCATCTCTAGAGGCACTACATCACTAAACTCCTGTAACAACCCTCCTATCGGTGTAGGTAACAGCTGAACTCGCTCACCCAAGGACATCTTCCCCGCCCCCAACCTCATATCAACCTTCTCACGGCTAGAACTAGGAAGGGTGATCAAGCCTCCCCTATGTCCTCTCTGCTGCTCGAATGCTGAACTGATCTGGGGAAGATCCTCCACCAACCTAACATGCGCCAGATAAGTGGTCTCTCCACGTCGAAGACCCTTAGCAACGATAGAGGCTGCCATGACCTCCTTGCCTTTGCTGCTCTTCTCTGCCTTTGCCCCAGTGTGGCAAGGTATAAAGCAAGGTGCACGCTCATCAGTGATCTGCAGTCTGTTCAAATGTGGCATTGGAATTGCTTTAGCACGCCGCAGCAAATCCATTCCAACTATAACATCAAAGTCATCAAGGGCTTTTACCATCGCATGTACCCTTCCAGACCAGGTTCCCAACCTCACAGAAACATCATAAGATACGCCAGTAGCCTTCTTCGGGTCAGTGTTGACAGTCTTGACACTGTTGGCACATGTCATTGTCTTCAACTTCAATCTCTCCTTCACCCTATCTGATACAAACAGATGGGTGGTGCCTATGTCAACCATGGTTGCTATCTGAACATCATTAATCACCACATCTACGTACATCAGAGGACTGGACCTAGCACTAATGTTGGCAATGACCAACGGGTTAACTGAAGCCCCTGTGCATCCCTGGTCGTCCCTGCCCTCTGGAATGTCACCCATAGCTAAGGAAGCTATCCCCTGCTTCCTAGGACAGTCTCTCATCATGTGAGGACCGTTACATATAAAACATCCTGGCCTAGCCCTACTAGTAGTGGCGCCAGATGTAGAAGCTTTCCCCTGCTGTGGCTGGGGTCTATGCTGCACTGGCTGTGGCTTCCTCTACTGAACCTGTGGCTGATGTGCCACAGTTTTCCCCTTTTTCCAATTGGGCACCCACTTCTTTGCATGACTTGGCCCTGCAGGCCTCTTCGGTGGTGAAGAAGTGGTCGTAGCTGCTGTAGACCTAGATCCTGCCATGTCTACCAATGCATCTGCAGCTGCTACTGCCTCTCTATAAGTAGTAACTCCCTTCCTCTGGAGTTCTCTATATGCCCAATCCTGCAAGCCACCTGTGAAGTCATGAAATTTCTCCTCTTCACTCTTGTTTGGCACCTCTAGTAGTAGAGTACCAAACTGCTTCACATAATCCCTGATATGGCTAGTGTGCTTCAAATATCTCAGTGCCATCCGCGCACTGTGCAGAGTATCTGCAGGTCTGAAATGTGCCCTCATCTCAGCCTTAAGAGCATCCCAATCTGGGATCTCTGGAGCGTCCCCCTCAGTCCGTGGGGCAATGTGTGTCCTCCACCACAACTTTGCGTCGCCTCTCAGATAGGCTGCGTAAACCACTATACGCTCTGCCGCTGTAATGCCGGCTGCACTAAAATAATGCTCCATATCAAACAAGAAGTTCTCCACTTCTTTTGCTACCCGCGCCCCCGCAAAGGTAGTCGTCTCTGGAACATGGCGCCTAGTAGTCTGAACTGGTGCTGGCGCTGTGGGTGTAGGTGGGTGTGCTGTCACATGCGCCAATCCTATCTTCACCAGGTTCAGATCTGCCACAAGAGTCTCCATCCCCTGGGACAACTCTGCCATCTGACTCTCAAAAGCATGAGTCATCTCTGCAACCTGAGCCTCGGTCTCCTGCTGGACCTGATGTATGATACCGCGCAATGCTCCTACGCGCTCACCAAGTGGATCTCCCTGCCACTCATCATCCTCAAATCCTATGGACAGCCGTATCCTCGTTACTGCTGCCTCCAGCCTCGAGAACCTCTCCTCGAGCTATGCCTGAGCCGCCATACTCCTAGTAGATGGCGCAATCTCTGTATCACACTGTGTACTAGTGGTGCTGAAGGAAATACTGGGTAAGATCTCAGAATGATCGGGACAGACCGATTAGCAGAATTACTGAGGAATTACGCCCCGGGAACTAGGCTCCGACGTACGCAACCCCCAAACAGTAACCTGACTAACGTCGATATCCCTGACTCACTCGTCCCAACTCAGAAAATCCCAGTAAAATCCTGCTGATCTGTGCTGGAAGTGGCCTCTGATACCAGTTGTCACGCCCCAATTTTTCGCGCCTAAAACTAGAGCGTGATAGCACAATTTACACAACCACTGTGTAAACCGTCAGCTAACACACCTATACAATGTACTATGCGGAAACGTGAATAAAAATACAAATGCGCGCCTCACTCTCAATAGATCGTATCCTAGCAATACAGATCACACAACTACCAATCTGCCTAAACCCTACTGCCTCTAGCTCAGCCTAGTAGTCTGGCCGAACCTCTGAAGCACTAACTGAGTGGCGGATTAGGGTTTCATGACCCTTAATCACTTTGCACACTTCAGGCGCCCTGTCCACACACAAGAGACGCTGGCAGATATTGCACCCAATGAAAACCCTAAGCAGATAATGTCAACTACTGGCCTGCTTAACCTAGGGCAATATATATCACTACACAGCGAGCGAAGGATGAAGACAAGCACAATGCTTGCGCCTCACCGAAGCTAGATCCGTAAAACCAACGAAGAACACCGACTCTCCTTCAAGATAACTCTCGAAGTATAAGAGGACCCTCTTCCCTAATCCCGGGAAGAGGTACGCAAAATATATAAAAGATATCAACAAGCGTTCATACAATTTATCTCTACTATGATAGAGTTATACCAACTATGCGTGTATGAACAATGGTGAAGATGAACAGCCCCTTCCCTCAAGAAGCCGCCCCTCACAAGTGCTCTCCACCAAGGTGATGAAGAGCTCCAACCCTAGGGTCGCCTCCCTAGGTAGTTGTTGATGAAGTCCTCTTCTTGAACTCGCCTCCAAGTCCAAGAACGCCAAGAACTCTAGATGGACAGCAAGGTGCCGCCAACTAGAGGACTGCCGGTGATGATGATGAAGAGGAAGAAGTCCACTGATGAAGATCCTTGCCTCCAAGGATTCGCCAAGGATGCAGCCGCTCCCTCTTCAAGGTTCTTCCTTGCCTCCAAGGAAGAACTCGCCAAGAACCTCTATGAACAGCAAGATGCCGCCCACAAGGATGATGACCACGCCCTTTCTCACCTCCAAGAAAGGTACTCAAGCCGAGAGGATGAAGTTCTCTCCCTCCAAGAGAACTCGCCAAAGGAAGAGGATGAAGAACTCGCCAAGAACCTCCAAGCCGAGCTCCAAGAACTTGTCGCCTCCTCCAACAAGATTTCGCCTCAGCAAGAGCGTTAGGGTTGCATGGTGCCGCCAACATGCAATCGCTCTCTATTTGAATTAATGGATCGGATCTCCAAGTCGCCAAGAGATCCAACCCGCCAAGTGAAGTGAACCCGCCCCATCAAGTTTGAATCAAGATGGGTCCAAGTCCATGTCGCCTAAGTGAGGATCCAAGTGGGTTATGAAGACTTAATCCACTAAGTCTTATTGGATCTTCACTTAACTCTCTTATTGGATGTTCTCATAAGTTGTCACATGCAAGACATGTGCCAACTTGTTTGAACATAGAACTCATTGGCGCCTAAGTGTTAGGCCCCTAGGTCAGCCCCTAAACTTCAAAACTGAACCCAGGTTGAGTCCATATGCGCCCAGACCATGGTTAGGCTAACCCTGGTTAAGTTAACCCTGGTCTACCAAAGAACTCCGATGTCCTCCAAAGTTCTCCAAAGCACCCCCAGGCCATGCCCAAGGATAAAGATGTGTAGATGTACCTGCAAGAACATACTAACATAGTGTCAGTAACCTAACTCCTCTAGTAGGCTCCCAGCAACACCAGCCTAACTCCCCATCAAGCTCCTCCATCCCTCCTCAGATCCCACTGAGTCCATGGGATGGGCTGGGGTATAACCCCAGTATACTCAGGGCATCACACCTAGTGTGCAGAGTGCCAATTGTGTAAAATTAGCCTTGCTTCGGCTTGGAAGCCTTTTGCACATCGGTGGTAGTCTGCATACTGGAGTTAGTATGGGGGACATGGGGGAACTCTATTAGGTGGCACTTTGTATACTGGGGGTAGTAGGGGGACATGCCCTCATGCCCCCAAGGCATGTGCCCTGTACTACCCCCAGTATGTAGAGTGCCAAATGTGTAAAATTAGCCTTGCTACGGTTTGGGAAGCCTTTTGCACATTGGTGGCAGTTTGCATACTAGAGGTAGTAGGGGGGACATGGGTGAACTTTACTAACCATATTATGCAATGGGGGCATGTGCCCCCTACTACCCCCAGTATGCAGTGTGCCAAATGTGTAAAATTAGCCTTGCTAGAGATTGGGAAGCCTTTTGTACATTGGTGGCACTTTGCATATTTGGTGTAGTAGGGGGGACCTGCCCCTAAGCCCTGGGGGCTGTGCCCCCCATCCCCCTCCAGTATACTGAGTGCCAAATGTGTAAAATTAGCCTTGCTATGGCTTGGGAAGCCTTCTGCACATCGGTGGCACTTTGCATACTGGGTGTCACGCCCTAAATTTTGTGCTAAATTTTTGCCTTAAAATCTCGAGCGTGATGGTGCAATCTACACACCCTCTGTGTAAATTTCCAGCCAACACTCAATATGCAGAAACTAACCAAGATCGCTAGCACGGCTGAACCTCTCTGAATCCACTATGTAACTCTGATAGCACTACGCTCCAAGGGCTGAGCTCTGATGGAACTGAGCTCCAAGGCTGATATGGTGGAACTGAGTCCACGCCTTCTCCTAGCCCTAGACCTAGGTCAATAAGTGGCGGGTGGCAAGCACATGTTGCTTCTCAACCCCATATGCTCACTTAATGACGACCTTAGACGTAAGCGCCCTATAAATGACACACACACAAGCGCTGACAGTTCACAAGATAAGGGCACTAGACATATGCCCAAAAC
>CM050438.1:79435536-79448221 GCA_027562315.1 Costus pulverulentus
GCTGTTTGACATGGATGTTATCCACTACGGTCGGACTAACACCTATGTCTTTAGCCATGATGGGCAAAAGATCAAGCTGAAGCCTTCCATGCCTAAGGAACTTAAGGCCTCCACTCGTCTTCCAAGCTTCGATGAGGAGTCTGCTTTTGAAGCTGGGGAGGATCGCCGGGAGGCGCTTCCAGCGAGCTGCGATCAGGAAGAGGGACAGAAGGCAATTCTTGCTAGAGAAGGAGCGGAGGGGGGAGAAGCGGCAGGATGCGATTCCGGCCATATGCGATCCAGAGAAAGGAGGAGCGATAGACTGCTGATAGTTCCCATGACTATGAGAGGCTCATCTCCACCCGGCGTCTCCTCTCTGCCCAAGCTCCACGAGCCCTTGGAGCGTGCTAGCGCTTCGAGCCCTTTTCGGCGAGACTGCAGGCGGCAGCATCGTCTCCTCCATCCAGCATCATCTCAGGCCAGCGTCGTCTTCCTTCCAGGAGGGGATCCTCAGTTGCGGCATCTGCTCCATGGCGAAGAAGGAGAAAACGTTTGATGTGGTGGGGACGAAGGCAGACAGCGATAAAAGGGGATGCAAGCGCGGGGCGCCAAAGCAGTGGCTCTGATCGAAGGATGTCGAGCAGGATCTTAACGAGGCCTTCTTCGCGCTCTCCGTCTTCGCCGATAGTCAGGTGGTTTTTCTACCGAGTTGGAAGGGATGTGGCAGCGGAGTGCCCTCGGTGAAGGAAGTGAACGGGGGAAAGCAGCGGCCGCTTCATCTTTCGGCCATCGTCGTCTCCTCTCGTTGCTATGTCATCTTCCTCCCAGACTGCAAGCGGACGCAGGTGCTAAGGCCGGCTAACACGAGCTCGAGTGGCGTTCGCAACGGATCTTTCCAATCTCTTAGGTTAAAGGTAATTTTGACCTGTTTGACTAGCTAAAAGCTGGTTTATCCAAACAACGAGAAATTTATCCAACCAGCTCTGGTCAAACTGACTCTATTCGAACCAGCTCCAGTTATAAGCTCCAGTTGAACTAAACTGGCCCTAAGTTTATTGCATTCAAGTATCGATAACGATTTAAATACCATGCCACTAACCAACTTTCTCCATTTATTAAAAAAAAAAAGAAGAGAGGAGAATAAAAGCATAGAAAAAGAGGAAGTTGTAGGTTAAATGAACAACTCCGCTGACCTTATGATTGAAACTATGAGTTAAATTATACTACTATGTGGTATACTTTAAATAATGTTATGATGCTAATAGGAAAGGGCACATAACTGTTTAAAGACCAAATTGCTCTAAAAATCTCACACATTTAACATCACCGAGATGCTTGAAATAAATTTTTGTCTATTGAGTAAGATAGATTTATTAAGTTGAAAGTATTTGATATTTAGTGTGTGAAGAATGAATAATATGACATGAATAGTGAATTTTATCTTTCTTGGATTGTAACCTCTCGGGAATTTATCTCTATTATGATTTTTCTTAAATTACTTGAGTCTTGAAAGGTTGATTGCTTAAATTGTGGACTAAGGATGTTATTAGCGGCAAAAACAGTTGAGAAATCCTTATCTTTACATTCTTTATACACATCCGAATATTGCTTGAAGACAAGCAAAACTTTAAGTCTAGGGTATTTTGATGTGTTGCATTAACATCATATTTTTGCCTATGTTTTATATGATATTTAGGATTAATTGCATGATTTTATACCAAATTTTAGTGTTTTTACTTCATTAGGTATGGAATTTTTACTTTTCTTGGTTTTTTATGAAAATGCAAGTAAAATGGCATAAAATTAATGGATTTCATGAGTTTTGAAACCATAGCATGATTCCCAAGGAAATTATGAGGTCGCACGTCAAATTTGGGGTGAAAACAGTGACAGACGCGATCTTCACGGCTGTAGCCATGAGTTTTTTGGCTAGCCGTGAGTTTCGCGTTCGAAGGGTGAAAATGCAGCTAAGTAAAAAAGTTCACAGAAACTTTCATGGGCGAGGCTGTGAATCCTTCACGGGCCATGAATCTTTCTATGTACACAGGACTTTATTCACAGAAACATTTATGGCCGTAGCCATAAACTATTTATGTGTCGTGAATTTTTTTGCCCTTTTGAGTTTTTCGCTCGATTCGACTCCAAATCGAACCAGAATCAAACTAAACTCTCCAGAATTATTCCTTGATGGGTTCCGAACCAATTAAACTATAAAAGGAGGGATTTTTGGAGGGCTAAAGAGACTTTTTCAGACGAACACAATCAGAGGCGGCGGCTAGGGTGAAAACTCGGTTCTAGGGCAAAATTCCGGCAAGAATTCATGCAAAAGAGAGAATTGATCACTTCATCTTCATCTCTAGACCTAGGTGAAGCTTTTCTATTTACTTGCTTAGTGAATTTGTGTATTTTTGATAGGATTCAACGCACGTTTTATTCATACACATGATGTTAACGTTTATCATGAACGAGTAAAACTTTATTTCGGGATTTGGGATGTAGCCCACTGACATTTATGGATTAAAGTTTGTAATTTCATTCTTTGTTAATATACTTTATAGCATTGATTTGATTAGAAGTGTGTTATTTACGTGATTTACACTGGCCAAGTATAGTCATGTCTTAGACGTTGCGAGAAGGACCGGGAGGTGAATCGCAACATCGAAAATATTCTATGAATCCAATCACGGGAGTAGTTTGGATTCGTTTGAAGAATTTTCAAGGTTTTTCATAGAACCTAATGGGTTTAGTTACGTTAACTATCACGAGAGTAGGGAGTTAGCGTAGCTAGATACCGGTTTACACTTAGAGAGGAGGTAATCTGTACTTTAGGAGTTAGCGTAGCTAGATACCAGTTTACGAACCAAATAGTCACCTCTGTTGCTTTTCGTACTTAGGAACTCACACAAAAATCAAAATTTGATTAGCCTAGATTTAAACAAGTCGTATAATTGGTACTTAACCGTCAGATCCTCGTTGGGAACGATCTTTATTTTATTACTTTAATAAATCCATGCACTTGTGGACGCATCACATTACAATGCTCCCTGGGCTTCATCTCTGGTTGGCCTGGAAGCTTACCTGTAGGCCTATTAGAGGTACTCACCTGCTGAGCTATTTAGTTCTCTAACATTTTGTTGTGGATTGCCAAAGCGTCCACACGAGATGTTAGATGCTTAATAGCATCATAGACATCTTCTTTGTGTTTTTTTTTTAGCAACAATGAAACCTTCCAAAAGGGACTCCAAGTTGAACTTCTGAGGCTGACTGAACTGCCTAGATTAAAAACCTAGTGCAGCCTATTGTTCTGCTAATTAAATTGCTGAGGAACTTGCCCTTGATTATTCTTGTATGATAAATTGTGGTGTTTCCTCTAGCCTGGATTATATGTAGCTGAATAAGGATTGTTCACCTACCTTTGGTTGTAGTTGCCTAAAGCATTGACATGCTCCTGACAAGAGTCATCCTGTGGTGAGGCTAAATGCTGACAATTAGTAGAAATATAACCTGAAATACCACAGATGTAATACCCCGCTTATTGGACCAATGATTATGATTTATGACCATGTCCTCAAGTAAGGTTGTTGTATCTTCTACATTCTTGCTCATGATAGATCCCCCAGCAACAGCATCCACCATGAGCTTTGTGTTGTAGTTTAATCCATTTTAGAAGATATGGATTAGGACCCACTTCTCAAGCCCATGATGAGGACACATGTGCTAAAGTTCCTTGAAATGATCCCAAGCGTCATAGAGTGACTCTCCTTCTTTTTATCCAAAGCAAGTTATCATATTCCTCAGCTGAACTGTTTTGCTTGGTGGAAAGTATTTGATTAAAAAAGTACGTGAAAGCTCATCCCATGTAGTAATCGATCAAGCGGGAAGAGAATATAACTAAGCTCATACGCGATCCCTGAGAGAAAATGGAAACAATCTCAGTCTAATTGCATTAGAAGATACACTGTTTACCTTAACGATGTCACAATATTCTAAAAAGACAGCAAGATGAAGGTTAGGATCCTGTGTTGAGGAATCCCCAAACTGGTTCTACTGAACCATGGTCATCAGTGTTAGTTTAAGCTCAAATTGTTCGCATCCACATTAGGTCGAACCATGTTAGAATTAAATACCTGTATGCTAGGTACTGCAAAATCCCTTAGTGACTGATTGTTCGCCATCACGCCCTCTTCTGCAACTTTCTTAGTCTAAAACTGTAGTTTTCTTCGAAGGCGGAAGGTGCATTCAATCTCTGGATCTTCAGAAAATAGAGTACCTATCTTTAAGGCTTTGGGCATACAACATGTTAATCAATAAAAATAAAACTGAAATAACAGAAAATAGGATTAAAAGAAAAACTAAATAAATTCTAAAATCAAAAGAAAAATGCCTACTCTATAAACTTATTGATCAAATCAATAAATAGCTGGCCTGATCCCCGGTAATGGGGCTAAAAACTTAATGCATCAGCAACTAAACGAATTTATGGCACGTCCCGCAAGTGCACTGTTATGTTGAAGTAATATAAAAGGTTGTCAAACCCAGAGAGAGCAAGGTTAAATACTAGAAAATTTGAGTCTCAATAGCTAAGTGATTTGAAATGGGGTTTTTGCAAGTAGTAAGTGAGAACGAGAAATCAATCACAACGATGCGGAAGGTATCTATAAGAGAGAGATCGGTACTTTGGTATCCACCACAACGATGATTCTATCTGATTTAAAACTTATTTATTACAAGAACTCATATTATTGCATAAGGAATCCTCCCTAAAGTGCAGGTTGCCCCCTCTCGGTCAGTACAACCTGGTGCCTATCCAAAATGACATCCTACTCTCGCGGTAGATCACTCTAGATAGACCCGTTTAGTTCAAATAATGATTATGTTACCCTCGAGCAAATTTTGACTACTCTCATGTCAAAAGTTTGCAAGCTCTACCTTGGGAGTCCGCCGTCACGATCCTCCTCTTGGTCAGGATCACGTCGACTACCACACGATACCACGTGGCCAAAGTAATATCATGAAATAATTATACTTAAGTAAAGTATGCTCATATGAATTGAAAATAACAAAACAAGTCAAGATCGTACAATAGAAATCATCATTGGGCTTCAACCAAGTCTCGAAAAGGGTTTTACACTATAATATTCATATAAGCTGATATAAATCTCTCTAAAATATCAGGAAAATTACTACAAACATTTTTGAGAGGAAGGAGAGGATGAACCGAACAAGATCCCCAAAAATCGTGAAGATTTGACGCTCCAATCTCAAAATCACCCCCGAAACGTTGTGTCACCTATTCTGTTCGCCCTAGCCGCTTCATGCGCCTATTTCTCCTTTGATTGGGAAACAAGAAAGAAGGATTTTATATCTTTGGATTCGCCTCCCACTTAGCTTTCCAAAACATATTTTCTTGCCTTTTATGAATTTTTCTAGGGCTCGGAATCGAAGAAAAATCGAGTGGGTGTCGGACTTGAAGTCGCGATCATGAGTGAAGCCCACGATGTTCACCTGGCTGTGAAGTCTGCTATAAAGTTCTGTCGGGTAAGAATCACCGGTGAACCCCACGGTATTCACCTCCCAGTAAAGTCTTCTGTATGTTTCTGCACAAGCTTCCTCCGAGAGAATCACGGGTGAACACCGCTATCACGGGCAGGCCGTGAAGTATTCTGTGGACTTCCAGACATCCAGGTAAAGCACTGGTGAACCCCACGGTGTTTACCCAACCGTATTTTTCAAGGAAGCTCGGATTGAGCCCAAATTTGATGTGCAGCCTCATCTCCTCAAAAGGAATCATGCCATGCCTTTAGAATTTCCAAAAAGCTCCAAAATTAGGTGATTTTTCTTGAAATTTCACAAAGACAAGAAAAAGTGAAGATTCTGAAGCAAATAAGTAAATAAGCCTAAAAGGAGTATAGAAACATTAAAATTAGCCTAGTTTTGAGATAGAATAATACTAGAAATTACTATCAAAATACAAGGCATCAAATACTCCTAGACTTAGATCTTTGCTTGTCCTCAAGTAATAAAATAAGATGAAATACATAATGGGCATGAAAGCAATTATTATGGTCGAAAGCATGCATCCAAGTCAGAAAACATCTATGAATAATCCATGATTTAGATAGAAGAAATCTAGTGATTAGAAGATGTCCAAAATGTCCAGAAGTTAGGTCCCACATGTCACACCCCTATGAATAATATTTAATATCTTTTCTGTTTCACACGAAATTCCCAAGATCCAAAAGCACATCAAACAAAATTTGAGAATAACTTTGTGAACATAGTCCTAGGTGAATGACAATGCATGTAATCAAATCATTAATCATTAACCAACCACAAAGATAGAGTCAACATCAAACTTCATTTATACAACTAGGTCATAAATACAATGTGATATTATATCCCAAATTGCTCAAACATCTGCTAACACAAAATATATATATACATGAGCATATCATGCTATGCATCACATTACTACATCAACTAAACAAGAGCATATTAGCAAAATTTCCTCTCAACTCCTCCTTCATTTGCCTCCAAGGAAAAGCAACCAAAGCTAACTTGTATTATATAAAGCCAAAAGAGTGAGCTATAAAACTCAACAAGATCTACTTTGCACATGCAACAAGATACATTTTTTTTATTACAGTTTAAACAAGTCATATCATATCCAAAAGAGAAGCATCAATATGGAATTTATCAAATGAATATTTAAAACTCATACTATAATGACAACCTACACATAGAGCTTAAGGATGATATGAAGAACCCAAGTAAATCATGATATGTCTAACTTATGAGTATCAAAATCATTATGGACACAAAAGATGTACTCATCCCATGAGTACCAAAATGTCGCAAAGGAACTAGTGATAGCATTATTAACTCATGAATATCAAAGTATCATAGATAGAGTAGTGGGAACAAAACGAAACAAAGTCCTCCACGTCTGGAAGCAAGACTAACCCACGTCTGGGAAAGCCCACAAAACAAAAGCCGGCAAAGGCTCACCATGACCCAATCAAATGTGAATAGAGGGACTCTAGAGGTGGCTCCCATGGACTCAAGAGGTGGCCCCCATTATTTCTAATGTGGCACTTTGCTCCATGAAGCACTTAGTTCCACATCCATTACTTAATGCCCATAAATGGGATCAAATCATTTTCCCACTAAAGTTGTAAGGGCCAAAGACAAATGTGTCATAACATAAGCAAAGCTATCATGATATTGTAGTATGCCAAACACTTGCCCTTACAACATGATTATGGAGAAAGGACATAGGCACTTTTAAAATTCTCTCTTTCACTTGCCCTTTCACTTAAATACTTATATCCTTTCTCTCTTCTTTGTTTTCACTTTACAAACTATTGAGAAATCACTTAGTTAAATTCTCAATTAAGTGCTCAATATGCATCCTAATGGATTACATTTATATATTATTCTTTTGATGTTAGAAGATCAATCATGGATATTACACCACAATTCCTAGAAGTCAAGACATTCAGCTAAAAGCATACAAAGACCCAATTAAGCACACATACTACTTATGCAGATCCAAATCATCTAAAATCAACTTGTTGAGATAGATACTAATGTATTATTGAAAAAATAAGCTTTGGTTTGATATCTTCCCATTGTAACTAGGTGTCAATTCCAGCTTTCAAATCATGGGTTGATACTAGACTTCAACTCTTATCTTAGGTACCACTGTTAATTTTTCGCAGTGCCAAGTAGAGGAGTCTCTCCTAGACTTTAACTCTTATCTTAAGTGCCACTGCTAATTTTTCAAAGTGCCAAGTAGAGGAGTCTAAGAGTTTTTTTTTTACGATAGAACAAAATAACAAGAGAACATAAGTAATCGTCCCCCAACAAGATGTATGGATTTAAGGAGTGAATAAGCAGATATGTACACTAATATGAAAGTGTATGTATACCGTTAGCATGCAATTCTTGAACATTCAAAGCAATATGTGACCCTCACTAATTAACAACTTCAAACATTCTAATCAAAAGATTCTAAAATTATTGAATAGATTGACCTAATCATAGAGTACATTCTTTATTGGAAGGTGCATTCAACAATTTATAATTACTCCATACCAAGCATGCATTCAATCCCTAACATTATTCATGGCTATCATAGGATCAAAAATAGAATCACAACATATCACAGCATATTTAATCAACAGAATCATAAGAGTTAAATCATAACAGTCTGAACGAGCCAAGTTATCACAACATGCAATTTATCATACTGCACACTATAAGCATCATCAATATAGAATGATGAACTAAATCATTATAAGATAACAACAGATGCATAATACCATACCATACCAATGCAAGCAAGGGCGTCAAAATATTAGTACAACAAAGTTAGGGCCTGGAGAAGAGACCAGGCCAACCATCACTCTATGGCATATAAGTACAATGTCAAATGAATAGTCACAATTAAAATAAAGTGTCAACCATACCAATCATCATCGATTACAAGTCAGATAACAGATAAAACAACCAAAGATAAGAAATCAGAAGGGAAATAGCTCACCCACTCTAAATATCGCATAGTCCTCTATGCGAAGCCGTGTACGTGAGAGAAGTAGGTGGGAGACTGGGGTGAGAAGCTCACTTCTTCCTCCGTGATCTAGGGCCAGAAGCCCTATAGCTCTTTCCCTTGCCATGGTGTGAATAATCCAATTGATCCTCCTCATTCGAAGAGACGGCAACCCGCTCCATGTTCTCTTTAGAAAGAAAGGCCAACTTATCATCCATGGAAGAAAGCTTCTCCCAAACCGAGTTCATCATCTTTATTTGGCACTGCATCCTAGAATCCATAGTCTGCCATTGCGTGGTCTGCTCCTGTCAGAGGTAAGTGAGAGTAGTGTCCATCTGATCTTGTACTTCACCCTGGCAGAATAGCTCCTCTCCCTGGCAAAGTTGCTCCTCATGCATCTCCTAACTCAGGGCCATCATAGATCCGGTAGATGAGGAGCCGCCAAAGTGAAAGGCATTAGGGGCTGGTGGTGCGCGGTCAACGGGATCGGGCTCTGGGTCAGCGATGGGCTGAATATGCCAGTTTTGCCTCGCGCACGGTGGTGCGCTCAATGTTTAGCAAGGGGAGGGAAAACTGACTTCTTTGAAGGTGAGGCAGTAGGAGTCACCTTGATGAATAATAAGCTTTATGGCAACACATGACTCGATATTGAGCCGATTGTTACCACTAGCTTCTGTGGTACCATAGGGGATGACCCCTAGGGAAATAGCCAGTGGGGTGATTAGACCACCCATAACGATCACCCTCTAGCGTGAGTGTGCTACCCTGCTAAATTGCTTGGCCAAATAATAGACTCAGTTGACCAAAAAAGCATGCAACATAGACCATAAGTAAAATAATTCTGACTGACGGATCATATCGTCACTCTCGCCGCGACCGAAGATAGTGTGGGCTAGAACCCGATGGACATAACGGATGGCTGGATTACAAATACTGGATGCCCGAGCAACTCGAGCAGAGAAGATATGCTCATTCGTGATTGCCCCCAAAAGCCTTGCTCGGAGTAATCTTGGAGGATTCTGTGCGTACAGGGGTCAGGAAAACCATAAACACTGCGTAGTTGGGCTAGAGTCAGGGAGTGCTCCATGTTTCCCAACCGGAACATGAGGCGCCCAGGATCTTGATCAAGGATGGTGTCCGCCCAGACATCTATGGAACTAAAGAACTCGAGCGTGATCCCAATATATGTGGGGTGTGGCCCTAGCCAAAATTAGAATACATAAACTCCACATCATCGAGCAAGCCGAGCATCCCTCGGTCCAAGTAACGCGTATTGACGACCTTGCGTTGAATGAGCAGGTTATATTGGTCTTCCTGCACAGCGTTGCGAAATATGATGCCGAACTTGTTAAACGTTGGAGCGAAAGCCTGCAACTGACGGGCAGAGGAATGGTGCTAGCGCAAAGAAGGAGGCATGGACTGATGACTTTGAGGTTGCTGCTGAGGAGGATGTGATGGTAGCGTAGGAGTATACTCGTCGTCGTCAGTGAAGGAGTCAGAGACTGAGCGTGAAGTGTAGCGCCGAGAGACCAATGTTTTCTGCTTGGGTGCCATGAGAGAGCAAGAATACTTGTGCAGGTCAGTTAGTGGTGTTGTGCAAGAGAGAGAGAAGCAAATCAAAAGCAGCAGCAGGGATCGGCGACGAGGTGAGCAGTAGCGGAAAAGCCTCGAAGTGGAGGAGAAATTAGAAATCCGTCGCAAATCACAGATATAGAGGTCGCAGACTTGGTGGAAATCCATATCAGAGGGAAGGAAATCGCCTAGGAGTGACGAGAAGAAGGAAAATCACCCGAAGAAGGAGAATCAGATCGAGAGAGGCTAGCGGCGGCGTAAGGGGTTGGGCGAAACCCTACCCGTGACTTTTCCCATATACGGTAGAGACATAATTGAAAGCATTGGTGAACCCCAATGAGTTCACTCGCCCGTGAAGCTCTTTGGAAGAATCTGGTCAAATTAGAAAATGGGTGAACACTAGCATGTTCACCGACCCATGAACTCCACTATTTGATTTCATCATGCCCAGAATCACGGGACCCAACCATGAAGTGCTCTATAGGAAAATCACCCAGCTTGAATACAGTCTTCACGGGTGAACACCAAGGGGTTCACTTGGCCGTGAAGTTCACTGTTTGAAATCCGACATCCTTGGGCAGTATACATCATGTCAGAACACCGAATTCACCATCTAGCTGCGATTATCTCCGTGAAAACCCGATTTTTTGCCATCCATAATAGACTTCATGGGTGAACCCCAATGGGTTCACCTGGTCATGAAGTCCTCTGTATTGCTCAAAAATATCCTCTTGAATACCCTGCTCTCCAAATAAGTTCATATAACACAAAATAACACACAATCAGCAAGAATTCACAAACTAACACAATGAAAAACAAAGCAAAACTAATCAACTACGGTGTTCATCTAATAACAATGAAAAATCAAATCAGCATAAAACAAGCAAGCAACAAGTTGGGTTGCCTCCCAAGAGCGCTAGTTTAAGGTCAATAGCTCGACCATATGGAGGTTTCAGGTAACCAACTCTGCGGGATTTGAAAGGGTGAGAACAACCCCTTTCTCATTCAGAGGACCGAATGCCGCCCACACTTGGTCGTACTCATAACCGCATCAGGTCTCCAAGGTGAACAGCCTCTAGCCCATGGAACAATGTAGGCAAGGGAAGTTGGCAAAATGGATCCGTAACTTCGTGAAAAGGATTGGATCTGAGGGCTGTGCACGGGGGTCCTGGCCCCGAACCCGTCGGCTATCGGCGGACTGCTCGAGCTACTCCCGCGGCGAGAGTGGGTCACCGCGTGCAGGCTGGGGGATGGACCTGGAATGGCTCCCTCGAGGGCCTTCTCCGGGCATTGAACAGCCAACTCAGAACTGGTATGGACAAGGGGAATCCGACTGTTTAATTAAAATAAAGCATTGCGATGCTCCCTGCGGATGCTCACGCAATGTGATTTCTACCCAGTACTCTGAATGTCAAAGTGAAGAAATTCAACCAAGCACAGGTAAACGACGGGAGTAACTATGACTCTCTTAAGGTAGTCAAATGCCTCGTCATCTAATTAGTGGTGCACATGAATGGATTAACGAGATTCCCACTGTCCCTGTCTACTGTCCAGCGAAACCATAGCCAAGGGAACTGGCTTGGTGAAATCAGCGAGGAAAGAAGACCCTATTGAGCCTGACTCTAGTCCGACTTTGCGAAATGACTTGAGAGGAGTAGGATAAGTGGGTCCGACTCGCCAACGAAAGTGAAATACCACTACTTTTAACGTTATTTTACTTATTCCGTGAGTCGGAAGCGGGGCTTGGCCCCTCCTTTTTGCTCCAAGGCTGCCTTGCGGGCCGATCCGGGCGGAAGACATTGTCAAGTGGGGAGTTTGGCTGGGGCAGCACATATGTTAAAAGATAACACAGGTGTCCTAAGATGAGCTCAACGAGAATAGAAATCTCATGTGGAACAAAAGGGTAAAAGCTTATTTGATTCTGATTTCTAGTACGAATACGAACCGTGAAAGCGTGGCCTATCGATCCTTTAGACTTTCAGAATTTGAAGCTAGAGGTGTTAGAAAAGTTACCACAGGGATAAATGGCTTGTGGTAGCCAAGCGTTCATAGCGACATTGCTTTTTGGTCCTTCGATGTCGGCTTTTCCTATCATTGTGAAGCAGAATTCACCAAGTGTTGGATTGTTTACCCACCAATAGGGAACGTGAGCTGGGTTTTAGACTATCGTGAGACACGTTAGTTTTACCCTACTAATGATCGTGCCACGATAGTAATTCAACCTAGTACGAGAGGAACCGTTGATTCACACAATTGGTTATTGCGCTTGGTTGAAAAGCCAATGGCACGAAGCTACCGTGTGCTGGATTATGACTGAACGCCTCTAAGTCAAAATCATAGCTAGCAAGTGGCGCTCCTGCCCGCCGTCCGCCTCCCGACCCACAGTAGGGGTAATAGCACCCATGGGCCCGTATCTAAGGCATAGCCCCCTTAGTGAATGAGTTGAGGGTGTGGCCGCTTGAAATTGTAATTTCACACGGACAACAAGCCGAATCCTTTGTAGATGACTTAAATATACGCCAGGGTATTGTAAGCAGCAGAGTGGCCTTACTACCACGATCCACTGAGATCCAGCCCCGCGTC
>CM050438.1:79448231-79562683 GCA_027562315.1 Costus pulverulentus
AACTCAACTAACTCAAAATACAATGTCATTAGTGCAGATGAGGTTAATGGTTTTTTATGCTTTCATTTTCAAATGCTAAGTATACTAGCATTACACAAAGTGAACATACCACCCAACATCGCGTCGCTCAAAATATTACTAGGCATGCTAATGTAGCAAAACTATCAACATGTGTGGTAGTAATACCAAGTGGAACAATATGGGGAGCTAGTCACCTTAACAACTATGGCTTAGGGATAGACCCGTCAATGCAACCCAACAAAGAGCCATTTTCATATCTAAAATTTGCCTACAAAGTATTCTTCGTACTAGTGGTACTCTCTACACTAGAGATGACAGAGGGGCCATGCACCTATAGCCTTCTGCACATGGGTGGCACTGTACATACTGGGAATGGTACAGGGACATGCCCCTAGGGCCTAAAGATATACCCCCCCCCCCCCAACACTCTAGCACATAGATGAAACTTTGCATACTGGGGGTAGTAGGGAGATACCCCCCAAGGCTCCAGCACATAGATGACACTCTGCATACTAGGGATAGTAGGGGGGACATACCCCCAGGGCCTGGGGGCAATGCCCCCAAGCACCAAAACACATAGGTGGAACTCTACATACTGGGAAGGTCGGGGGTCATTGCCCCAGAGCTAGGGGCAATGGCACCTAGTGCCCCTAGCATATAGTCTACCAAATATGTAAAATCAGCAAAGCCATTATAGTGGGGACATTCCCCAAGCACCCCATAGCACAAAGTCTACCAAATGTATAAAATGAAGTTAGCTAGGCCATGGGAAGCCCTTTGCACATAGGTGGCACTCTGCATACTGAGGGTGGTAGGGGGACGTGCCTCCAATATAGAGTATGCCAAATGTGTAAATTATGCTAGCCAAGGTTTGGGAAGCCTTCTACACATGTGGCACTCTACATACTGGGAGTGGTGGGGGGCTATGCCCCCTAAAGCTCTTGCAAAATGTGTAAAACCTTCTACTCATCGGTGGTGATCTGCATACTAGGGGTAGTAGAGGGGACATGCCCCCGTGGCACTACATACTCGGGTAGTAGGGGGGACATGCCCTCATGCCATGGGGGCATATGCCCTGTACTACCCCCAGTATGCAGAGTGCCAAATGTGTAAAATTAGTCTTGCTAGGGCTTGGAAAGCCTTTTACACATCGGTGGTAGTCTGCATACTGGGGGTAGTAGGGGGGACATGGGGGAACTCTACTACCCCATTATGTAGTGGGGGCATGTGCCCCCTACTACCCCTAGTATGCAGAGTGCCAAATGTGTAAAATTAGTCTTGTTACATGTTTACATTCCACCTCCACCCTACAAACCGCCTATCCCTTTCCCTCAGCACTTAGCCAAGGCAAAATTGGATACGTAGTTTGAAAAATTTTTGGAGGTATTGAAAAGCTCTACATCAATATTCCCTTTACTAACGCTCTTTCGCAAATGCCACTGTATGCCAAGTTCTTAAAGGATATCCTATCTAACAAACGAAAGATTGAGGAACAAGGAACAGTTGCTCTCTCAGAAGAATGCAGCGTCATCATCTAGAATAAGCTTCCAACCAAACAAAAAGACCCAGGGAGCTTTTCCATTCCATGTCAAATTGGAAATATATCTTTTGATAAAGCTCTATGTGATTTAGGAGCTAGTGTTAGTCTAATTCCATTGTCTATTTGTAGGAAGCTGGATATGGGTGAGATGAAGCCTACTTCCATATCTCTTTAATTAGCTGACTGATCAGTGCGCCGACCAGTAGGGATCATTGAGGACGTGCCAATAAAGGTTGGTGACTTTTTCATCCCAGCGGACTTCGTGGTGCTAGAGATGGAGGAGGATACATGTTTACCCCTTATCCTTGGACGTCCCTTTCTTGCAACCGCTAATGCTGTGATCGATGTGAAGAATGGAAAATTGGCATTGAACATTGGGGAAGAAAAACTAGAATTTGATTTGTCCTTCACACTTAAAAAGCCATCTTTTGCAGGATCCTATTGCCGCATAAACATAATGGAGGATAACATTGAACCTGTATTGCTGACTGTTGAAGATCACCTGGAGGTTTACCCTCTAAATGATGGAAACAAGGAAGGCACTGATGAATCACAGGACCATGTAAAAATTGTAGATGCTGCCCTTATTGAAAGATTCAGAAAAATGCAATTCGAGAGTCTTGGTGAGGTTAATTCCAGTTCATCTGAGAAGAAAGAAGTGGAAATCAAACCCCTTCCTAATAATCTTAAGTATGAATTTCTTGATGCTAGCTCTACTCATCCTGTGATAATTAGTGCTGATTTAAATGCAGAAGAAACTGAGAAGCTATTGAATGAACTGCGTCTCCAAAAACAGGTAATTGGGTATTCATTATAAGATATTAAGGGTATTAATCCGTCGTTTTGTATGCACAAGATTTTTCTGGAGAACGATAGTAAAGCTTCAGTGGAATTTCAACGCTGCTTGAATCCGCATATGAAAGAAGTGGTCAAGAAGGAGATATTGAAATTACTTGATGCAGGGGTCATTTACCCAATATCAGATAGAGAATGGGTAAGTCCAGTGCATGTTGTGCCGAAAAAGGGTGGAGTCACTGTGATCAAGAACGAGAACAACAAGCTTATTCCAACCCATACTATAACTGGATGGTGCATGTGCATCGACTATAGGAAGCTAAACAAAGCCACATGCAAGGATCATTACCCACTTCCCTTCATCGACCAAATGCTAGAACGGCTAGCAAAGAACTCTCACTTTTGTTTCCTTGATGACTTCTTAGGATTTTTCCAAATCCCTATTCACCCAAAGGATCAGAAAAAGACTACTTTCACCTGTCCCTATGGGACATTTGCTTATCATCGAATGCCATTTGGGCTCTGCAATGCCCCCACCACTTTTTAGAGATGCATGGTTTCATTTTTTTTCTGACTTTATTGAGAATATAATGGATGTTTTCATGGATGATTTCTCGGTCTATGGTACTTCTTTCGATATATGTCTTGCTAACCTCTCTAAGGTGTTGCAGAGATGTGAGAAAGTTAACCTGGTTTTAAATTGGGAGAAGTGTCATTTTATGGTACATGAAGGAATAGTGCTCGGCCACTTAATCTCAAAGTGTGGCATCGAGGTTGACAAATCTAAAGTAGATGCCATTGAAAAGATGCCTCCACCTTCTTCTGAAAAGGGAGTTCGAAGTTTCCTTGGGCATGCTGGCTTTTATCGCCGTTTCATAAAAGACTTTTCTAAAGTTACTAGACCATTGACTAATCTGCTTGCTAAGGATATTTCTTTCTCTTTTGATCAGGATTGCATGGCATGTTTTGAAAAGCTGAAGAAGGCTTTGATTTCAACCCCTATCATGCAGCCACCAGATTGGTCCCTTCCGTTCGAACTTATGTGCAACGCTAGTGATTTCACAATCGAAGTAGTTCTAGGACAACGGAAGGACAACAAATTGCATGTCATCTACTACGCTAGTCGGACCCTGAATGAAGCTCATATCAACTACGCTACCACCGAAAAATAGCTTCTCACTATTATCTTTGCTTTTGTAAATTTAGATCCTATGTTATTGATTCAAAAGTAATTATTTACATTGACCATGCTGCTATCAGGTACCTTCTAGCCAAGAAAGACACTAAACCACAGTTAATTCTCTAGATCCTCTTACTCCAAGAATTTGGTCTAGAAATCTGCGACAAGAAAGGTTCAAAAAATTTAGTGGCTGATCATATATCGTGATTACCACATGATGAGAAAGAAGAGAAAGACCGCCACCTGGACATTAATGATTATTTTCCTGACGAACAGTTTTTAGTTCTGATAGGAATTGAAGCACCCTGGTATGCCGACTTTGTCAATTATTTGGTACCTAATATCCTTCCTTTTGATCTTTCGTGACAGCAAAAGAAAAGATTCCTGCATGATGTCAAACACTATTATTGGGATAGTCCTCTGTTATTTCGATGATGTGCCGACGGTCTATTCAGGCGCTGCATACCCCCAAAAAGGAGATCCAGGATGTTTTATATCACTGCCACTCATCACCTTACGGAGGCCATGCTAGTGCTTCGAAGACAGCCTTCTAAGTACTACAATCTGGACTTTACTAGCCCGCTATTTTTTGAGATGCCTGGCGATTTGTCACCCACTGTGATTAGTGCTAGCGGTCAGGGAATATTTCAAAACGAGATGAGCTTCCATTAAACAACATTCTAGAGTTGAAAATCTTTGACGTATGGGGAGTTGACTTCATGGGACCGTTCCCGTCATCATATGGACATCGATTTATACTGGTTGCTGTAGATTATGTCTCCAAGTGGGTGGAAGCCTCAGCCGAGCACACTTCTGATACTGATACGCATCGCAAGCGCATGGTGTTATCGAAGTAATATAAAAGATTGTCGATCCCACAGGGAGATAGGTCAAGTACCAACTATTCTGATATTTAGAAGCTAAGCAATCCGATTTTTTTTGTATTTTAAGAATAAAGTAAACTAACTCAACTATAAATAAAATATGAAAAGCAATGATAAAAAAATATGAAGGGTGTCTAATTGAGAGATATCAGGGCTAGGTAATTCACCACATTGACTGATCTATCTGAACTGGAATTTAGTTGATACATGAGTTTATCATTTTACATAAAGAATCTTTCCTAAGTTACAGGATGCCCCCTCTCGGTGGTACACCCTGGTGCTTATCCGGAACGGTCTCCTACGCTCGCGGTGGATCATTCGAGATAAACCCAATGAGTTCTATAAAAAATTATATTGCCCTCGAGTGAAAACCAAGCACTCTCGTGTCATGGATTCATAAGTTTTACCTAAGGATTCCACCGCCACGATCCTCCTCTCGGTATGAATTGTGTCGGCTAATGCACAACATTACTTGATCAAGGTAATATTATGAAATAAGCACAACTAAATAAAATATGCTCAGATAAGGCTCAAAACATCAAGAAAGTTTAGTTCATACAATAGATCAAGTCAAAGGGCTTCATCCGAGCCCTAAATAAAGGTTTAAGCTAGAAAAGCCATATAAATCCACACAAATCTCTCTAATCGACAAAGAAAACTGGAAACAAAGACTAAGGAGAGGTAGGAGAAGATGATGCAAACGTTTCCTCCAAGTTTGGTGAAGATCCGTCGTGAAATCGCCCCAAAATCCTCGCCGGAAAGCTCTTGTCGGCGGTCCACTCGCCCTAGCCGTGTTCGTCCACCGATTGCTCTCCAAATATAGCACAAAAAAGAGGGCTTTTATGCCCAAAAGATTCGCTTCTCTATTAGCTTTCCAAAACATATTTTTCTGATTTTTATTGGGCCCGAAATTGAAGAAAAACCAGTGGGTGTCGAACTGTACGTTTTTGCGAATTGCCTCAGAGAGAATCATGGGTGAACCCCGTGGGGTTCACCAGACGGTGAAGTCTTCTATGAAGTTTTGTCGAGTAAGAATCACCGGTGTTCACCAGGCCATGAAGTTTTCTGTACGTTTTTGACAAAAAGTGCCTTGGGTAGAATCACAGCCGAATACCAAAATCATGGGTTGGCTGTAAAGCTTGTGAATCACGGGTGAACCCCACCGGGTTCACCTGGCCGTGATTTTCGGGGAAAGCTCCGATTGATCCCAAATTTGACGTGCAGCCTCGTCTCCTTATAAGGAATCACGTCATGACTTTAGAATTTCCAAAAAAGCTCCAAAATTGGGTGATTTTACCTGAAATTTCACAAAGATAAGAAAAAGTGGAGATTCCGAAATAAGCAAGTAAATAAGCCTGAAAATTACATAAAAGCACTAGAATATGTCTTGTTTTGAGATAAAATAATATCAGAAAATACTACCAAAATACAAGGCATCACATACTCCCATACTTAAATTTTTGCTTGTTCTCAAGTAATAAAATAATATGAAACACATAACAGGTATGAAAGAAGTTATTCAAGTTGAAAGCATACAACCAAGTCAGATATTTCTATGAGCTAACCATGATCCAATTTGAGAAATCAGATGATGAGTCTATTAACAATAATTGAATCAAGCAGGTCCCATAATCTTTAAATGATAAGGCATTCAGCTATGAGCATACAAAGAATCCAGTCTAGCATACATACTACATTCACCAATTCAATTCATCCAAAATCAAATGTTGGAGTCAAACACAAATGTATTATTATTGCAAGACAAGCTTTATCACCTCTGACAAGACAAGCTACCAAAACTAATGGTAATCTTTCATAATATTCCCAGACTTAAATCTATGCTTGTCCTCAAGCAATAAACTGAGATGAAATGCATGACAAGTGTGAAAGAAGTTATACTAGCTGAAAACATGCATCCAAGTTAGAGAATATCTATAAGAAATCCATGATCCAGATATGAGAAATAAAATGATGAGATATTGATAAAAAAAGTTTAGCAGATAGATCCCACAATCTCTAGAAGTCAAGGCATTCAGCTAGGGGCATATAAATAACTCAATTTAGCACACATACTACTTATGCAAATCCAATTCATCCAAAATCAGCTTGTTGGATCAGACACAAATGTATTATTGAAGAACAAGCATGATCACCTCTCATTGTATTCAAGTATTAACACAAGCTTTTAAAATAGAAGGAGATATTAGACTTCAACTCATGTCTTAGGTACCACTGCCAATTTTTCGCAGTGCCAAGTAGAGGAGTCTTCAAAATAGAATATGATATTAGACTTCAACTCATGTCTTAAGTACCACTGCCAATTTTTCGCAGTGCCAAGTAGAGGAGTTTTTATTTTATTTTTTTTTTTGTGTTTTTTTCTTTCTTTCTTTCTTTTTAATATCATGCTCTACATATCACACTTATGATCATTTCCCAACAAGTAGCATGGAATCATGGAATGAATAAGTAAATATGTACCTCAATATGAAATCATATGTAAACTACTAGCTTGTCATCCTTGAACATTCACATAAATGTGTAAACCACTAATCAACAGTTTCAATCATTCTAATCAAAAGATTTCAGAATCATAGAACAAATGGATATGATCATAGAATATATTCTAATTGGATAGTGCATTCAACATATCATAACCACTTCCTACTATGCATGGATTCAATTTCAAAGTTTGCACATGGCTATCATAGGATCACAGCATTATCATAGATATCGTGCTGTATCATGGAATTAACAATTCATCACAGAAAGATCATCAAAATATTGCAATATCATTAATGCAAAATTATTGAATCAGACTCAGTGTATAATAATAGATGCATTACAAAATCACACTGTCATAATCCAGACAAGAATATCCAAGAAAGATATCATCACAACAACATATCACAATAGCATGACAAATATATAAAATATCTCAATAGCATTATAAAACTAATTCGCGAAAGTGTTATCAGAAAATGTTGCATCCACACATAAAAATATACTACTACAAAGAGTAGCATCACAATCAAATCATAAAGTGTCAAGTACCATAGCATCACAACATGAATAAAATATCATAAAAATGTCATGAAACCACCACAGTATCAGTACAAAAGAGTATCAGTAGTAGAATAGAACATCATAGCAGTAAATAACAGCCTAAAAAAAATATTGCAACAGAGATTACCAAATCATTAATAGAGTAGCATATCCATATCATCAGATTTTTAGCACATCCACATATCCCAGAATTATCAGCATGTATGATGAAGTCATCAGTAGAGTAATCCTCACATCAAAGTGTCACAGTATCACCACAGCAGCATCATCACAAAATCAGAGTCAAATAGAGCATAGCTATCATCACAACATAGTCAAAATATCACAGTCATGTATCATAGACATAGCAAAAGTCAGAGTCAGTCAGAATATAATTCAAAATGAATAGTTAGAAGACTGAGCTTTAGAAGGAACAAGCATCAGAATTATTCCCTTCCCACATAAAAATTTGCATAGTACTCTATACAATCAATGTGTCGTGAGAGAGTGGGGGGGAATAGGAGAAAGTAATACTCACTTCTTTCTCTTAGGCTTAAAGCCGTCATCATCAAAGTTCATTTTAGTACCTTCCTTCTGGGGTTGTCTTCATCATCATCACCATCTTCTCAAATCTCATCATTTCTTCATGAAGTTCACCTTGGCACCTTTACTCTTCCTTTTAAAAGTCCTCTCACAGCTTTGAAATCAGTAAGGGGTCAGTTGTGAACTTCTTGTTGCATAATGCAGCAATTGTAAAATTTTTATCATGGCTGTAGCATCAGTCACAGACAAGATCATCAACTTTCAAACACAAAACAAAATAAACTATCAAACTTCATAAGAAAAAGACTAAATAAATAAAACACACAATGCAAAAGTAAAGGAAAGTAGAAAAGACTTGGGTTGCCTCCCAAGAAGCGCTTGTTTAAGGTCATTAGCTTGACCGTAGTGTTATTCATAGATCAAAATGTATATATAAGCAACAAGGAATTCATACCTTAAAGTATTAGAAAATGATTTCAAGTTTATTTTTTCTTCATTAGTTACCTTAGTTGCTTCCTTATACAAATTTTCAAATTGTACCTTCTTTAGGATGACCGGTTCAGTTGAATCAAGGAGTATAGCAAAAGATTGAGCTTCTTCATTGTCCTTCACCTTCTCTTCAGCTGCAAAACAGATATCTATAGGATCCACAAGCAATTCGTCAATCATAGCGTGGTTAACTACTTCCTCAATAATATCATCATTATGGCAAGACCCTACAAAATAAGGTATATCCTCAAGTGGTTTTACATGTTCTATCTCCTCTTTTGATTGTTCAGGTTGAAATGTCTCAGGAGATCTAATCTTAGAGTCATGTGCAGGCATCCTAGGCTCCACAAGTTGTTTTCCATTGCAAATTATATCTGTATTACAACATTTACTCGGGTTTATCTCAGGTTGAGATGAGAGTTTACTAGAGGCTCTTATAGAGGTACTAGCTTGATTAGTCAATTGGTTTCCAATATCTTATTGTGGGCCTCGAGAGCATCTAGTCTAGATGTTAGTTGCCTAATGCTTTCACTAACACTCTCAATTTTCTTGGTTTGTGCAGCCAAAGTCTCTAGTTGTGACTCTAGGTTAGACTTTTGAGGTGACACAAATTACCTCGGTTGAAATACAAGAGGTTGCCTATAGCTAGGTTGGAAAACTGGGTTAGGATTGTCCTCATAGAAAAATTTTGATTATTCCACCCACTTGGATTATATGTATTATAATATGGGTCCAACTGTGGTCTAGGGTTGAGATTCCAAAAGGTGTTGACTTGCTCTCCAAAAGGTTCAGGTTGTGAGATTCCTAATTGGCATTCAGCAAAGTTATGTCCTGAAATTCCACAAAATTCACAATATGCATTAGTGGCTTCAACTGAATTGACAATGAAGGAATCTAACTTTCCTGATAAAGTATCTACCTTCGCAGCTAACAAGCTCAATTCATGCAAATCATACTTACTTGGAGTTGTAGCTCTATATGAGTTAACTCTCTTACCTGACAATTGACTATGATTGAGGGCTATATCCTCTAACAGGTTCATAGCATCATCCACAATCTTATTCATCAAAGCCCCACCAGTAGCTGCATCAACAATACGCCTCGTGTTATAATTTAGACCATTATAAAAAGTGTGAACAATTACTCATTTTTGAAGTCCATGATGTGGACATATTCTTTGAAGTTCTTTAAATCTGTCTCATGCTTCATAGAGTGATTCCCCATCTTTCTGTGTGAAACTTGTAATTTGAATCTTCAATTGAATTGTCTTACTATGAGGGAAGTATTTGGAAAAGAAAGCTTGTGAAAGCTCTTCCCATGTTCTGATTGAAGCAGATGGTATAGTGTGCAACCACATTTTAGACTGATCCTTGAGAGAGAAAGGAAATAGTTTTAGCTTAATTGCATCAGTAGAAACACCATTAATCTTAAAAGTATCACAATATTCCAAAAATATAGTCAAATGCATATAAGGGTCTTCTAGGGGAGAGCCTCCAAATTGGTTTTGTTGAACCATCGACAGTAGTGCAGGCTTTATCTCAAAACTGTTGGCTTCCACATTCGGGCGAACAATGCCCAATTATAAGTGTTGTATAGATGGAGCAGCACAATCTCTCAAAGTCTTGTTGTTCATATTTCCAGTAGCCAAAGGTACTCGGACATTCTCCAGATTTAAAGATAAAGGCTTCAAGATCTAGGTCATACAGATCACCTGTTCTTAAGCTCCTTTGCAAAAAATATTAATCAGACACAACGATAAAGCTTAAGAAAGGAAATAGTAGAAATAAAAATAAAAATAAAAAGTAAGAAAAAGAAAATACTTAGTCTACTAAATTTCAAAAATTTGCTAATAGTGACCGAATATCCCCGGCAACGGCGTCAAAAACTTGATACTCACCGCAAGCGCATAGTGTTATCGAAGTAATATAAAAGATTGTCGATCTCACAGGGAGCTAGGTCAAATACCAACTATTCTGATATTTAGAAGCTAAGCAATCCGATTTTTTTTGTATTTTAAGAATAAAGTAAACTAACTCAACTATAAATAAAATAGGAAAAACAACGATAAAAAATATGAAGGGTGTCTAATTGAGAGGTATCAGGGCTACGGAATTCACCACATTGACTGATCTATCTGAACTGGAATTTAGTTGATACATGAGTTTATCATTTTACATAAGGAATCTTTCTTAAGTTACAGGATGCCCCCTCTCGGTGGTACACCCTGGTGCTTATCCGGAACGGTCTCCTACGCTCGCGGTGGATCATTCCAGATAAACCCAATGAGTTCTATGAAAAATTATGTTGCCCTCGAGCGAAAACCAAGCACTCTCATGTCATGGATTCACAAGTTTTACCTAGGGGTTCCACCGCCATGATCCTCCTCTCGGTATGAATCGTGTCGGCTAATGCACAACATTACTTGATCAAGGTAATATTATGAAATAAGAACAACTAAATAAAATATGCTCAGATAAGACTCAAAATATCAAGAAAGTTTAGTTCATACAATAGATCAAGTCAAAGGGCTTCATCCGAGCCCCAAATAAAGGTTTAAGCTAGAAAAGCCATACAAATCCGCACAAATCTCTGAAATCGACAAAGAAAACTGGCAACAAAGACTAAAGAGAGGTAGGAGAAGATGATACAAATGTTTCCTCCAAGTTTGGTGAAGATCCGTCGTGAAATCGCCCCAAAATCCTCGCCGGAAAGCCCTTGTCGCCGGTCCAGTCGCCCTAGCCGTGTTCGTCTGCCAATTTCTCTCTAAATATGGCACGAAAAAGAGGGCTTTTATACCCAAAAGATTCGCCTCTCTGTTAGCTTTCCAAAACATATTTTTTTTCATATTTTTCTAATTTTTATTGGGCCCGAAATCGAAGAAAAACTGAGTGGGTGTCAGACTGTATGTTTTTGCAAATTGCCTTAGAGAGAATCACCGGTGAACCCCATGGGGTTCACTAGGTCGTGAAGTTTTATGTACATTTCTAACAGAAAGTGCCTTCAGTAGAATCACAGCCGAACACCAAAATCATGGGTTGGCTGTGAAGCTTGCGAATCACGGGTGAACCACGCCGGGTTCACCTGGCCGTGATTTTCAGGGAAAGCTCTGATTAATCTCAAATTTGATGTGCAACCTCGTCTCCTTATAAGGAATCACACCATGACTTTAGAATTTCCAAAAAGCTCCAAAATTGGGTGATTTTACTTGAAATTTTACAAAGACAAGAAAAAGTGAAGATTCCGAAATAAGCAAGTAAATAAGCCTGAAAATTACATAAAAGCACTAGAGTATGCCTTGTTTTGAGATAAAATAATATCAGAAAATACTACCAAAATACAAGGCATCAGATGCTAGGGCGGTAACCAAAATGCTCAAGCGCACCATTTTCCCCAGATTTGGCATACTGCGTGTACTAATTAGTGATGAAGATTCCCATTTTCTGAATCATAAGCTAGCATCCTTGTTAAAGAAGTATGAGGTGAATCACAAAGTTGCAACTCCTTATCACCCACAGACCAGTGGGCAAGTCGAAGTCTCCAACAGGGAGATAAAGAACATCTTATAGAAGACGATTAACCTTTTGTGGACTGACTAGTCATTGAAACTAGATGATGCGCTTTGGGCTTATAGAGCAGCCTTCAAAACCCCACTAGGAATGTCTCCCTACCAACTTGTGTATGGCAAGTCTTGCCATCTGCCTGTTGAGGTTGAGCACAGAGCCTACTGGGTAATTAAGAAGCTGAACTATGACCTCCAAAGTGCTGGCGAGACTAGAAGGCTTCAACTCAACAAGCTTGTTGAAATCCACCTCTCTGCCTATGAAAATTCAAGGATCTATAAGGAACGAACAAAGAGATGACATGACAAATATATTGTTCCTAAGAATTTTCAAGAGGGTGATCAAGTTCTTCTATTTAATTTCCACTTGAAGCTTTTCTTAGGAAATTTAAGAACTCGATGGTCTGGACCGTTCATTGTGAAAAAAGTTTTCCCCTATGGGACTGTTGAAATTTAGAGCGAGCGAACCAGAAATTTTAAAGTGAATGGTCAACGGCTTAAACTCTATTTTGAAAGTGATATCATTGAGAAAGGCATCTCCTTGCGGATCTCTGACCCCCCACCTGTTGATACACCATGACATTCTATCGTGGTCAAGCTAGTGACCTTAAAGAAGCACTCGTTAGGAGGCAACCCAACCTCTTGTTTAGACTTTTAGTTTCTTATTTATTTATATTGCTTAGCCTTAGTAGTTTTTCAATTTTCTTTCATATCTATTCTTTCTAGGTAATACCAAGCTGATGGTAATTTTTCTAGAATTTTTTAGGTACTTGCGAGCCATTCACAGTCGCACCCATGCTTCCATGCACGGCCGTGAAAGGCTCGTCAAGCTTTTCTACGAAGCACGCTGACACGATCACAGGCAGGGGGTGTGAAGAGACACATGGCTATGAAAGCAATTAACCGTTTGCACCAAGGTATGTGTGGGCGTGCCCGTGCATCGGTTCACGGCCGTGATGAGTAAGTGGACGTCTGGGCTATTTTCTGATGCGTCGCCGTCTCTTCTTCGTTTCCAGCCGCTGACCTCTCAACTCGACCACCGGCACCTCCAACGACACATACACCTCCTCCTCTTGTCTCCTGTGTGTTTCCAGTTGCCAGCACATCTCGATGCAAGCAAGTCACATCCAAATGCCGAGCTTCTTCTTCTAGCGCTGCCGCCGCACAACCACCACCTACTACGCCACCTACTCCATACAACATTCTTTGTCGTGATCCAGAGCAGATGGCTAAGCTGAATGCCCTGATGCACCGGCAAGTGATCACCACCAGATATCTTGATCATGCAACGCTGAATACATTGGGTTTTCATGATGATGTCCAGTGGCTCTTCCAGCGTGTGGGGTGGGATCAGTTCTTCACAATCTTCTACCCTACATACATTCCTATAGTGCTGGAGTTCCTATCATCCATGGAGTTTCATGCCAACATCCACACCGATGACGACGATGGCAGTCTCTCCTTCCGGCTCAACAATACCGACTTCATCCTCACTCTTTTCGAGCTGAACCAAATATACGGTTTTCCTACTAACGAGACGTAGTTGATCCTGAACGAGTTTAATACTAACACTTTCTGGGAGCTTCTCACCGATGCCCAGCCTTTTGATACTAGGACAGCCAGAGCCACCTTCCTCGGTAATCCAGTTCTAAAGTATGTGCATCGAGTCCTTGCACATACTATCTTTGGCAGAGGGGAGTCTGATGGTCTTGTGTGAGCTTCTAAGTTACTATTCCTCTGGGCCATGCTGCATGGAGTCCACCTCAACACAGCCTTCCTACTTTGCTAGGCAACTCCAGAAAGTCTCTAGGGTGCCGAAGGGTGCCATTGCTCTCAAGGGACTTCTTACCCCACTTGCCCTTGCGGTAGGGATCTAGCCCTATCATATGGAGCAAGCCCGTGGGAACTCCCAACTTGACCTTGACTCCTGCATCTCAATGCGGATGATAGTCAAGGAAGGAGAGCTATACAGTTTGCTCTTCCCCAGGAGCAATGTCAAGCTACCACTACCGAATCCTGCGCACACCACAATCCGTGAGCAGTGGAACTGGAGGGTGGAGGCGATTGAGGATCATGACGTTCCCCTTGACACTACTCCACCACCACCTTCTCAGCGACCTACCACCCAGTTGGACCGCATGGAGACGATGATCAGATTTGTCTAGGATGCTCAGCATGGCACCTAGATTTTAGTGGCTGATGGGCTTTCATAGCTTCGTGACCTTGAAGCTGAAGTGGGACGCCAAGGATGGGTCCAGTCTTCTATCATGGAGTCCATACAGGAGCTTCAACAGCGACTGCATCGGTGCTGGGGATGAGCAGTATTGGTTTCTCCATCACTTGGTCAGCTTTTTATGTTTCTAATAGTTTCATTTATGTTCTTAGTTTTACGTAGTTAGCATGTCATTTCCCTTTTATGCATTGCTTTATCTACCTTCTTTTGTAGCAAGTAATGTCAACATCTTAGATGTCTAGCCCACCCGGTATCTATGATATTTGCTTTGCCATTCGGATTGATTTGTTCTTTGAGTACTTGATTGATTGAGATGAGAATCTTACATGCTATGAAGTCTATTTTGGTTGTAGTTTGCACACATAGCTTGTTGTTTTGTGCACTTGAAAGATTAAATTAACTCAATTCATTATTTTTCCATTCATAAGAAGTGTACTTGTTGTCTTTATCTTAACCATGACATGCATCACATGTGATATGATTATTTGCATCTTGCTTCATAACTCAACTATTACTTGTACATCCTGTCTTGGGAATGAGAAATAACAATAGTGGTACCGAAGTGCTTTTGTACATAGTACTTCCACTTGGCACTGTTCTTAGCAATACAATAAAAGAAAAAAAAAAGAGATAGTGGTACCTAAGTTCATTGTCCATCATGCTTGGCACTATCCCCTATTTTGAAATAATAGCAATGGTACCGAAGCTATAGTGTTCTCACTCATCTGGCTTGACACTGTTTTACATATGCTTATTCATGTTCTAAAAAAAAAGGGCACCACATAGGTACTATGTGGCACCGATGCTATTTTCCCATGACTTGGTGTACAATCATTTGATTTGTGAATGCTTGATCAAAGATATCATTTATGTGAGATATGTTGAAAAGGTTGTTGGTATTGTCAACTTTGCACACTTCAATGAATTGTATTAGTAATATTTGATTTAATTTTCTTTTGACGCTGCATTATAACTTGAGGCTTGTTGTGATTAAATTACAACCTTGCTAGATTTACCAAAGTTGACTGAGATTCTTCATTTTATTTCATCGTTGTGTTCTAGACAATTCAATTGCTTGAGGACAAGCAAAACTTTAAGTCCAATGTATTTTGATATCATGCATATATATGATATATCATGACTTAATTTTATTATTATTTTAGAGTAAAATGCATGCTTTGTCTCATTTATTTGCCTAAATGCTTTGTATTATTCAGAATCTTCACTTTTCCTTGGTTTTATTGAAATGTAGGGATTTCGCTCTAAAATTGGTGGAATTTGAAAGATCTGAAGATATGAGATGATTCCTCATGATGAGACGAAGCTACATGTTAAATTTTAGCTCAAACAGAATTTTCTACGCTCTTCACGGGCACGACTATGTATGAGCCTGCTTTCCCAGACTGTGCCGAACCATTCACAAGCATGCCCATGCTCCATGCACGGTCGTGAAGGACTCGGCCGACTTTTTCAAAACTTGACGAGATATTCACAGCCACACCCGTGAACCCATACATGGCTGTGAAGAGTTATTTTTCTAAAAATTGAAGTTTGCCGAGCCATTCACAGGCATGGCCGTGCATCCATACATGACTATGAACGGTTCTGCCTGTTCGACACATGTTCGGTTTTTCAATCATTTCTTACTATTTTTGGAGAAGAATTTGCTGAAATTTTATGGAGACCTTCCTAACTTAGCAATCGAGAATTTGGACTAGAATCATACGATTTGGTAGAGCGGATGAGGAGAATGAAGTGAAACAACGACACCTAGGGTTTGACAGTGATTTTGGCGACGAAAGGCTATTTTGGCGTGATTTCTTCCCTGTTTCGATGCTGAAGATTATGCTCTAGCCTCTCATGACATAGATCTAGTCTTTCCCCTAGTTTGATTCAATTTGTTTGAGAGATTTTGATGTATTTCATGATGCATATTGTAGCGTAAACTTCTTTTCGGGGTTCGGGCGTAGCCCGCTGTAAGAATATTGATTGTTAATGCTTGATCTTTATATTATTTAAATTTATCTTTATTCTTATTCATGTCTAAGATGTTTTAATCCATAATTATGTACTGGCCATGCATATTTGTGTTTTAGACATTGTGGGAAGGATGAGAGGTGAACCACAACATCGGATCCCTTAGATTGGACTGGTGATTTCGGTTATGAGACTAGTCGAAATTACTCGAGGAGTATTAATTCTTCACAGAACCCATTGGATCTGCTTAACCCAGTAAGCAATGAGAGTAGGAGACTTGGGTTAAGTTAGATACCGGACCGTGGCTTGAGAGGGAACGAGTTTGTACCTTAGGAAGGATTACCTTAAGAATATAGGTTAAACATATTTAAACATTAGCATTAACCTTCTTTTATATTTCAGTGTGGTGAAATCTAAAACCCTAATTTTCTCTCAAGATCTTTACACCCCGTTTGCTCTCTGTTTGTTTTTCACTTGCTTGATTTACTTACTTGCTTTAATTTACTTTCTCGCACTAGGACATTAGTCATCTCCTCTATTTGTCGATCACCTAGTCCATGTGGGATCGATACTTTCTTATTACACGATAGACCATGCACTTGCAGTACGTCCCCTATCATCATGTCATTCGTCCAACGCACAAAATGACGAGCTCTCCACCGTCGACGAGCCCTAGGTTGCCCACCATTCACTCACCTAGCCTATGTTTCATCAGCAAAGACCCGTCGTCCACCCAGGGTTGCCGCCTCAAGTGCTAGCACGACACGATAAGGAGGCGGAGTGAGGAAAAGTGAGACGGAGAAGAACTTGGTGTTGTTAATGCTTCAAATCACCCAATCTTCACCACTGACGTACGCCAGAAGAGGTCACACCATTGCCCTAGCTGCGCTATCCTGTCGTCCGAAAACGAAGCTCGCTGCCTCATTTGCAAATTGCATCTGCACGCGCGCCAAAATGAAGATTAAGGTGTCCGTTCGACAAGTGCAGTCACTGTGTTCCCTTCCCCGTTGAACGTGATGTCTTTACCTCAACCGTTCGAGCTTGCCGACCGTTCATAGTCGTCGGCCAGAGCTCACCGAGACCCACATTCCAGCTTTGAGCTAAAGCTCGTCGACGTTTGTGTCTGGCCACTCGCGTCCTCCGATTGGCCGCCCGTTCCGGAATCGAATGTTGCCTCAAGCATGGGTTCTTTTCCCCAATTTAATTAGTGTTTTGGTTTTTGGGCTCGGACCAATTCTTTTTTTTGTTGACCCAGTTAAAGGCCTATTTGACCAGGCCAGGCCTAACATTTCCTTAGGGAGAGCAGCCACATCTCCCACAAACAGCTTCCTCAAGCTGAAAAAAAAAATTTTTGTTAGGCAGCACCGATTTTTTCTTTTTTCCCTTTTCTAGTGAATTTTTATTTTCTTTGCTGATTTTACTGGCTATGATACTAGACTGTCATGCCCTATTTTAAGATAATACAACAAATCAGCTAATTTAAATATTACAATGATTTTTAACAGCCACGTAGGGCCCAAATCAATTAAGATCCCATGCAATGGATAATTTTTAGCTAGTTTGTTCAGGTTTAGTGCAACCGATAGAGATGCATTCGCGCGCGCATCCCTCAGCCTTGTCCAGCCCAGAAAAGAGAAAAAGGAAAAAAACCACGTCAGTTTCAAAATTGAATAGAAAACATAGAAATTATCTTAGCGATTATTGGATCCAAAATTCGGATCTAGAGCCCAGTTTCTGATTTCGGATCCACACCCGAAATCTCGATGCCACGTCCGAAATCCATTAATGCATTCGCCCGAAAACCCGGTTCCGAGCTCCCATCGAAGTGACGCGTCCTTCGTCCGTTGATCGCGCTGTCGCCCCGTCCAACGTCCGACCAGCGGTCGGTAAAGAAGCGTAGGGAGGAGGTGACGACGGAAAGGAAAAGTTTGCCAAAGTCCACCGACGTTACAGGCGTTTCGAAAGTGGTACTCACTCGCGTCGTCAGGTCATTCGCCCTACGCACGCGGGTGCCAACCTTTCCTTCTTCGGTTGACACACCAGAGCTCACCCTGCCTATGTGGCCGCCCAGCACTCGTCTCATCGACAGGGCCTGTCGTTTAGCAAGGCTGGCGCTCTGAGCTCACCGGAACAACGTGGGAGGAAGGAAACGAAGACGAGAAAGAGACAGGAGATGAAATAGGGGACTCGGCGTTGAAGGCTGCTCCGAACCACTCCACCCACACCACCGGAGCACGCCGGAGGGACAAGCCACTTGCCCCGCCGGAGGTTAAGGAAGAGAGTCGGCGGAAGTAGGGGCTGAGCAAGGTTCGTTCTCAACCGTGCCAACCCCTGAGTTCGTCGTCCGCACCTCATCTCCATCCGTTCAATCCCTCGGCTGCCGATCCTCTAGCACCCCCTCCTCTCTCCCCCTTTATAGGCAGCTCGGTAGCGACTCCTCTTCGCTTCATCTCCGCCCAAGCGCATGCACCCACGTGACATTGATCGTGATGTGGACCAGACACTAATTTGCTCCACCAGGCCTGACCTATTCTCCAATCTTGCTTCCTTCCCATGCGAAGATCTATATTGGGAGCTCGTCGCTGAATCTTCTCAAGCCATGCAGCGTCACCACCACCAGTCCTTGCGTACGAGCATCCTTCGTCGATTCTGCTTCGAGGTTTCGCGTGCGTCCAGATCTGGTATCTGCAGTTCTGCCTCCACGCGGTCGTGCTGCTTTGAACCCGCCACCACGCTAGCCCCACGTGGTTGCTCGCGTGCTACGACACACTCTGATACCAGAGCCGAGGAGACATCGCTGTCGACGGGCTTCAAGGCTTCACATGCCGAGTCCCATCCAGACGTCTTCTCTCCGCTTCTCTTTACGCTTGAGCTGTCGCTTCATCAGCCGTGAAGCTTCCACTTGGCGGTATGTTGATGGACGGCTTCTCCCTGCATTGGTGTTTGCAAGGTTCGGTCGATAGCAGCCAGCCACCGCCTTTGCCCAAATCGCGCTATTTGGTTTTAGGTCATGGGCCAATTTTGACCCTTGGTCAATGGCCCATTTTGACCGAGCCAAGTTATTGGGTTTGGGCTTAACGCTAGGAATGATAATAGATTAGGTACCTGATTTTTTACCTAATATCCAAACTTAGCTTAGGTTATTTAAATGGGTACATGTGGGTACTTGTTTAAATAATTTTTTTTATTTTAAGATATTATATAAATATAATTTAATAATAATAGAATTATTTTATTATCTATTTTATATTTTTAATAATAAATTTATTTATTTATTTATTAAAATAGTGTATTAAGTATTGGATATAGGCATTTGTAAACTCAAATTTAATTAGGTTTCTAAACTCTATCATAAAACTAGCTAGGGTTTAGGGTCAAGTTGAGAAGAATAGTTTTGTTGTCCGCATATGCAATTATAGAACTCGGACTGCATTGCCATCATATATGGGCTGAAGGACTCTCGTTCCCACTCCCCCCCCCCCCCATGGTGCAAAAAACTAGGACCCACTATATTTTTTAGGCCAACGGTATCTTCTACCCAAGTTTGATCGAGCGCATGCATCGGGCCCGCACATATCTTAAAGTTACCTTTTTTAAGTGAGCAGAGGAACAAAAAAGGTTGGCCAACACAAAAAGAAATAATGCTCTAATCGTCACCGATTCTGCATTTTGCTCGCCGACCGTCACTTGCCCAACGATCTGCTCAGCCACTGCCGACCATGATTCCTGCTCATGCCGTCGTCGGGCACAATTCCTCCTCAGCAAAGATCCTACTCTTTGCTTTGTCGAAATCAGTCTCCTATTTTCTGGAAACAAATGCACTTATTTTATATTTGTTGCAGGGTATTTTGATTGGAATGTTGCTGGGACAAAGAGGTATAGTGGTCTTGAAAGGCCATTTATTGTTATTTGCTATTTTCTGGCGTTTGATGTGGACTTCACTAAGTGAATGGAGCAGTATAACTTAAGAAAATATGTATTACACTAAAACATTGTGAATGAAGTTGGCTTTTTACATGCAATATATAACTTCCTTCTTCTGCTGTTGTGTTGATGCAGGGAACCCTTGTTGTATTTTAAACGTTATTTCCTAGCAAAGAAATGGAGTCAATTTTGTATGCAAAGTCTTAAAGTACTAAAGCTCGGTTGAGAAGCCAAGTTGAAATCAATTTTGTATACTGATAGTTGTACAACTTGTTAATACATTGTAAATGTGAATATATTGTTATAGAATCTGGTATTACATTGTACAACTTCTTATAGAATCTAGTATTACATTGTAAATGTGAATACATTCACACCAGAAGCTGCTTGTACAATTGTTAAAAACTTGTACAAAGTTATGAATACATATCTCGCCATTCTCTAAATAATTAGACTACTTATGATAGTTGAAGAATTGAGTGTTTGTTTTGCAAAGGAAGCCAACATGAATTATCAAATCAACAAGCAGAAATTGATTTGTAGACAATACTTAGACAACTTGTCACATGAATATATTATAGAAGATAGCAGTTGAATAATCAAATCCAAAATGTACTACATTAAGAGATAACTACACAGTAAATATTACAAAGACATTATAAACCCAAAATGTACTACAACCTCAACTACAGGAAGATAAAAGATATTAGAATTCAGACTTTACATTCCACGTTCACGATATTCCATTAGTTCATTACATTTCTCACAATTGATATAATTACTTTCCATTAGTTCAACAAGCAGAGAGTAGGATCTTTGCCGAGGAGGAATCGTGCCTGACAATAGCGTGAGCAGGAATTGTGGTTGGCGGTGGCTGAGCATATCGTTGGGCGAGTTACAGTCGACGAGCAAAATCCAGAATCGGTGACGATTATGACATTACTTCTTTTTGTGTTGACCATTTTTTTTGTTCCGCCGCTCATTTAAAAAAAAGGTAAGTTTAAGATATGTGCAAGTTCGATGCATGGACCCTCTTGGCTGAGGACGGGCAAGGTACTACTCTCGCAAAATGCACTCAGTTTGATCCGCTATAGAGGTAAGCCCACAAACTTATTCACAGCTAGGATGCGATAAATGGAGATACTGATGAGTTACAGCACTGGCCCACAACGTCTGCCCAATGAGACAGTAAGTGTCACGCCCAGATTTAGGCTAATAAAATTTTAACAATTTTACACATGAGTCAACGCTTGACTCGCCCCTAAGCATGCCCACACAGGGGCTAAGTGGCCGAACCACAGGTCTGGACGCGACCGGCATGAGCATATCCCCGACGCACTCCTCAGCCTATCTCCAACGGCCACTTGTTTGGTCATCTCAACAAGTTGGAGACCGCCACATGTCTGCTGAGGACCGCTGCACGAACCAGCTCCATAGTCCACCAGAGTACAACACCCGAGACTCGACGCCGGCGCAACACGAGTACGAGTCCGGTACACCGGAAAAGAAACAACCGCACGCAGGCAGTGGTGCACACATGCGCGAGTAGATGACGCCACGCAGGACGCCGGGCACACGCCCTAACTCCAACTAGACCGCACGCAAGCGGTCGAACTCACCACTCTCCCAAAAGGGACGTCTCACAGACGTTTGGCACAACAATCCGGCAAATGCCGAGCAACATCACACATGGCCGGTGCACTTGACCGGAGCGCGGAGAGAGGCGAGGAATCGCCAACCGAGAAAGACAACTTAGCCGGGAGCGCGAAGCGCAAGAAGCCGGAGAGGGGAAGATGCCTTCCGAGGGCAACTGATCGGCCGAGAACAGGAACCACGTCCGGAACCCGTTAGAGGCACGTGCATGAAAACCAAGGCGATGGGTCGGCAGGCGAAGCTCGCCGGAGACCCGCCTGAGGGTCGCCGGAGCATAGTCTGGCCGAGCCCAACCTTGCCAGAACAACAAGCGCCGCCGAAGCTGCCGCCGTTGCCAGGAACCCTTTCGCCGAACGCCGCTCGATGGCATGGGAGGAGATCGGGGAAAGAGAAGGAGATGAACAGTCGCTGCCGCTCGCTCGCGTTCGAACAAACGCGTTCGCATCTGTACTCCCCCACTACTGTAGCCCTAAGTGAAACTCACATAAGTGAGCTCCGAATGGAGCTCCGCCAGCCCAATGGGTTGCCCGACCCAAAATTCATCCCACCCGCTAAGAGAAAGGGGTTCGCGAGTTGGGCCTGGGCCTGGGCTTGGGCCAGCACCTGGGCCTAACAGTAAGTATATTTGGCCGAGAATTTAATTTCTTTTTCTTTTTATCTGCTTAATCCAAGTTGCGAGGAAAGAGGTCTCAGGCGCATAGCCGACTCCATGGAATATTTTTTTTTTCTTCCTTTTTTGCGCGTCAGGAGGTCCTAAAGAAGAAATAAAATATACATAGAGTATATAGAGAGAGAGGGGCTGAAAAAGATAATAAAATAAAATTTTTTTCCCAGGTCCTCCAAAGGTGGGGCGCGATTCCCCAAAATCCGGAGGAATCGAAAATCGAGCATGCCCACTTCACCCTCCACCATCTTCTCCACCGCTTTACCCTCCTCCCCTTCGTGCGCCGCCTCGCTCCTCGCGCTTCCTCCGTCGCGGGTGATCGCTTCGGTCGCCGCTCGCTGTTCCTTCGCTTTCGTAGGTGAATCGAGATTCCGCTTACCCTTCTCACCCCCTTTTTTCTCCCTTTCTCACATCTGTTATAATCACCTTGCGCCGTTTTCTCTTCCCGGATTGGGTGTTGATTCCAATGTCTTTCCCGCGAATTTCTAATTAAATTGCTCGTCGTACTTAGACGTGTCCGCGGGACGAATATTTTGGCGGCAAATTTTGTGGTAATCGTAATTGGTGTTTAATTTTTGATTTGATCATTTCAAATCTTCGCGTGTCTTTTCTTGACGGGTAATCAAATTATGTTCATTGAAAGTGAGAGCATCTGTGAAAAAGGTGGGTAGCTTTTGATGGTGTAAGAACCTCCATCGTCACTACAGGCTTGTTTCTTCATTTTGTTAATTACAATAAGGTAAAATCTCTAAGGATGGTTACAGTGCATGGTGTAGTTGTGAGAAAAAAAAACATGAAATATACATGAAAAGAGTTTCTTTTTCAAATGGCTATTCAATATGATAATCTGTGGAACCAAAAATCAAGCCCTTGTATCGCTACTGTATACTTTGATGAAGAGTTTATGTCCTCCAATGTTCACGGACTATAAATCAAGCACTAGTATTAAGAGAAGATGACATTTTACGTCAATTGATATTTTTCCCTAGGTAATGTCAAACATATGCATCCATGAGATGGTTGCTTTTCTAAAAGTTTCTTCTTCTTCAAATGACTATAATTGATGGCCTTCCAACCAAAATGCTTCTTTTAAGAGTTATAGGTGCAGCTCAAAATTGAGGAGGATAGAGGAGAAGAGGTGTAAGAGATATATTAAAGAGATTGTTGGAGAGATGCCAAGAAGCAATAATCTATAAAATTCATTGTGTTAGGGTTCTGCCAATAGCATGTCCTATGGTGATGCTTGATGATTTATGGTGGCGGTAGATGTCTAGTAGGAAGTAGAAGGTGATTAGTTGGTGGCAGCCACGGAGGTGAGAGGGAAACAAATATGCTGTGAGAGTGGGACCAAGGTTGTTAGGATTGAGATACTATTTAGGAACGATAAAGCTTTATAGTATAAATTATAGGATCAGACTGTAAAATAATATTTGTGAGGTGATGATGATGGAGAAAATTATATAGAGGATGAATATAACAAGATGCATAATGAAACTAGAATCAACAAACGTATAAGGTATGTAGTGAAACAAAGATAACAAGACAAAAGCATGGAAGAGAACAAAGATAAAAGTATACATGGTAATGACAACGAAGATAGACAAAAATGAAATAAAGGTGTTAAAAAATATTACAAAGTTGACACTGATGAATAGTTGAAGATGACAAAGAGTTTAAGTTAATGAATGTTCGTCAAAGACAAATAAAGAGCAAATGATAAGAAATTGCATGACATAGTAATTTATGACTTTTGTCATAATAGATTATTGATTTTTGCTATATAGTAGGCAAATATGAACTCATTCTACTTACTAACATAAAATCAAGTAGAATTGTTGCGATCGTAAGATCCTACATAGTCCTAAGACCCAAATAAGAGTTCCTACCCATCATACCACATCTTAGATCATATGTTTGTTCCAGAATGGTTTGCCTAATTTTGGGTCATAGGATCATAAGATTCTAAGACCTGAAACACAATTGTATAACCTTGTGTGAGACAAATAGCAACAATTAAGGCAATAATAATATTTGTGGAAGAAGTAACAACAATAGGATTTTAGGCTTGGAGAGGCAATGGTCGTACTGAAAGGATGATAACAAAGTAGATGTAGTAACTAATAACATTCGAGGTTGGTGAGGATGGGGGCTAATGAGCGGCAATAATAGTTCGTACATAAGTGAATTGTTGCAATAGAAAATGAGCTTTAGGTGAGCATGACCTCATTGTCTTACCCAAGTGGCTCCTCCATGATGTACATCCATGAGTCATGCAAAGATGATTAAACACGGACAACTATCTAGTGATGATGGTTAGTACCATGCCCAATTTTTCTTGGTGCTTTGCATCTTGGGGATGCTTATTTTCACCTTGTCACCTTAGAGTTGCACTTTGGATGGACAATGCCAAAGTGCACTTGTGTTTGGTGCACCACCTTACCTCTACGTGCAAGATGTAGAAGCTTAGAATAAGGGAATCAACACACAGGAAAACACAAGGAATATGAATTTTCATTGGTTTATTCTGAAAACTCGGTTATATAAAAACCCTTAGGTTGCACTGACACAAGTTTACATAGTGTTGCTCACATTGTTGTCTAAACTTATAGCGTTGCTCGTGAACTTTGGCTGGCATGCCTCCTACACGCGTTGTTGCTTGGCTCAGTGTCGCCTGCACTTCGCCTTGCCAAATGCCTTGTCTTGGGCCGCCTACCTGCTGGGTTGGAATCAAGTCACTGCACCTCTTAGATTGCCCTGCCCATTGGACTTGGTTTGACCGTTGGTACACGGCCAGTGATCGGCTTTCACTCACGTCAGTTCCCCTGGGATAGCTGAAGTCATGAATGCCGCTACTTGCTTGAATGTTCTTGTTGTTAGAGTAGAGAACTTAAATACTTAGCAAAGTTCTCTTGCTTGATGCCTTCGTTTGGGGTGTTGCTACACCTAAGAACCTTGGGTGCCAATGGTCGACCATGCCATGCCATGCTGGTGCCCTCCCAAGTCAATGCAAGCACGTGCACGTCAACGCCAGTTGGCACCTACCATACCTATTTTGGAGTGGGGCACCATTGTGCCACACTTGCCTTCCATCATGTCGCTCACCTTCCTTGCATGCATGTGCTTGCCATGTCAACACTGCACCATGCTGCTACCACCACCTACTTAGACCGCGCCCATTGTCACAATGGATATTTTGACCTAGGGATAGCCATATGGTTGGCACGCCTTGAGCCTGACTAGGTGATTAGGTGTGCCTTGAGTTTTAGGTCGTGTGCCATTGTGCACTGTAGCCTTGCAGTCAAGCCAAGCTATCTCGGCCCACCCATGCATCAATTCACTAGGGCCTTGATTGTGCCCACCCTTGCTACTGCGTAGGCAAAGGAAGAGCATGCCTGTTAACCTGTGTTCTCATGCACCTATGTACTTGTGCCTCTGAGTGCTGCACCCACTCTTATGTGTCTGCGTCCAAGGGCTAGGGCTCCATGGTAGCGTCCGTGTCCCTATGTGCTCTACGTGCATTGTGCCTTGCACAGCTGAACCCACACTGTGCCTAAGTGTTGTCCCGTGCACCTCTACCCCTTGGTGTTACTACACCGCATCTTATGGGAAAGCTTGCTTTGTCGAATCTGATCTTACACAAGTGTGAGCGTTGCACTATTCAGATCAATGTAGCGAAAGGATTAACCTTAGTGCCAGTGCATTTGTGTGCTTGCGGACTTAACTAGTCCCTTGGGTGTTGGGGTGCCTTTTACCTTGCAGTGATGGCTATGATTGTCATTGCGCCCATAGTGGCTGTTGGGGCACCCTTCACCTTGCATGCCACGATGGTTGAAATGGGCTCCCGGTTTGGGTAGTTCCTCATGCAATGTGGTCCTTAGCAGTTAGCACAGAAAGTAGGAAATGGGTCGTGCCTGCACCACGTCCTTCTTTGCTATGCTTGTTGCCTTTGGCTTAGGTGGGGGTCAAGCCTCTACTCGCCCCCTTCTTTTAGGTACCTTTGCCCCACTTTTGCCCCTTTTTGCTAGCTTCTTTGGTGGAGGGTATGGACGTGTAGGGGTAGCTTTGACTAGGGGAGAGTTGGCCTGCATCACCCATAGGTCAACTAGAGCTTCAGCTGCCACTGCTCTGCTGCCTTCTAAGCTATTGGGCTTGGCGCTAGACCTCCAGTTGCACCCAATTTTGCAAGTTGTCCATGATGAGGTGGAGGTTAACTGCTTCTACCATATCATAGATCTTAAGCATCAGGGTTGAAAAAGGCCTTCACATAGTCTCGCATAATGCCGGTGTGCCTCAGCCTATATAGCACACTCCACGCTTGCGACATTGAGTTCCTAGGTAGGAATGGCTTGCGAAGCTCCACCTGGACTGCTCTCAAGAGATCGATTGCTTAGTTATGGGGCTAGCTTGGGTATGCCACCATAGTTTGGTGTCACTGGTGAGGTAGGCTAAGCACACCTTCACCCTCTCAACTTTGGAGATATTTATGGCACCAAAGTTTTGCTCCATGTCCCACACAAAATTTTCTAACTCCTTGGAGCTTTAGATGCCATTGAAGGGTGTGGACTTAGGGACCTGGATCTTTGCCTTCGACATGGACGTCTTAGCCATTGCGGGTAAGAGATTGGTCCCCGCCCCCTTCAAAATAGTGAGCTCGATCGAACCTCCAAGGGCGGCTATTGCTACTTCTGTTTCTCCACCTCACACAAAAAGTTAGGGGATCAAGGTTTGGTCACCCCGCTCATCTGAGAGACCAAGTAAGACCTCAATCTAGTTGAGGCTATTAGTTGCCAAAACCATGGGAGAATAAAGGTGAAAAACTTAGAAGGTCTTTTCACCAAAGTGCACTTGACTTAGCGCTTGGATTAGCAATGAAAGCTCTCATACCACTTTCTATCCTGCCCAATTTTTCTTGGTGCTTTGTGCCTTGGGGATGCTTGTTTTCACCTCATTACCTTAGAGCTACGCCTTGGATGGATAGCTGCAAAAGTGCACTTATGCAAAAGTGCACTTACGCCCAGTTCACCATCTTGCCTCTGCAGTTCCATAGCCCTCAAGTTGTTGGTGCTTGCCTTGGTGCCAAGAGATGCAGAAGCTTGGAATAAGGGAATCAACTTGGTGCATACAAGGAAACACAACGAATTGATGAAATTTTCACTGGTTTATTTAACTCAAAACCTAGTTACATAAAACCCCTCAAGCCTCACTATACACAAGTTTATATAGTGTTGCTCACATCGTCACTTGAACTTGTAGTGCCACTCATGAACTTTGGCTTGCACGTCCCTTGCACATGCACCTACTTGGCTTGGTGTTGCCTATTTCTCACCTTACGGATGCCTTGATTTGGGCCCCTACCTGTTGGGATGGAACCAAGTCATCATGTGTTTTAGATTGCCCCTTGGACTCGGTTCAACCTTGGTGCATGGTCGATGCTCAGCTCCCACTCACCTTGGTTGCCCTTGGGAATGACTGAAGTCGTGGATGCCACCAATTGCTTGGGTTCGTGCCTTTGGCTCACGTGTGTGCCACTGTGAGCACACACTATTCTTACTTTTGCGTTCGTTCCCCTGAAAAGTTCTCATCATCAGAGCGGGGAACTTGAACACTTAACAAAGTTCTCTTGCTTGATTGCTTGATGCCTTTGTCTGGGTGCTGTTGCACCTAAGAACTCTGGGCACCAATGATTGTCTTTCCCTAGCCATGTGGCTGCTTATCGGATTCAATGTGCACACGTGTAAGCCAGCTCTAGTTGGCCACATGCTATTGTTGACTTGAAGTAGGGTGCCACAATACCTTGCCTGCCTTCTCTATGATGTGCGCCTGCCACATCAGCACTGCACCATGCCGCCACCACTTGCTTTAACCGTGCCCATGGCTGTCACAATGGATATTTTGACTTGGATAGTCATGTGGTTGGTGTGCCTTTAGCTTGGTTGGGGGATTAGGCGCGCCTTGAATCTAGTTATGCACCATCACACACTATAGCTTTGTGATCAAGCTAAGTTGCCTTGGCCTGTCCCATGCGCCAAGTCATTGGGGACTTGATTGCACCCGCCCTTGTAGTTGCTTAGAAGGCAAAGGAAGAGCACGCCCGTTAACTCACAGGTCTTGAGTGTTGCCCTGTACCAGACTACACTCTAATCTTGTGTCCAAGGGCTAGGGCTTGATGCTAGCATCCCTACATGTACACTTGGGTCTGCCCTATGCCAAATGTTGCCCCATGCAACCTTGCACCTTTGTGTTGCCTGTTAGGATTCAAGGATGAATCCTCCCTCAAGCCGCTCAAGGCGACGAGTTTATTTCTCAAAAGAGCCAAAACACAGAAATAAACCATAGCTACCCTTTCCTTCCCTCACTCCCCCTTATAAATACCCCTTTCCCTTTTCCCCTGGGCCTAGGCTTAGGCCCAGTCCGTAACAGATGTCTCCCCTTCAAAAAGTCTTGTCCTCAAGACTTGTGATCTTGCCCTTGTCCTCCGCCATCAAATATGTATCCTTCCATCGCTCTTCTATCCTCAGCAATGTCCCAGTCCTCGTCCTCGGCTAAGATTATGAGACTCAAGTTCTTGTTGGCGCAACAATGCAATGGGTGGTAGGGTTGATCGCACCTGAAACATAAACCCTTTTCTTGTCTGGTCTTAAAATCTTGGTAAGAAAGGTATCTACCTCCTCGGTGCTTATTGGGTGCTTGACTTCCCTCTGAACTTTTACGGTTGATATCCTCACTAATTGGTGGTTAAGGTCGGCTGTCCACAACGACACTGGCCTTGGGTGATGCAGTGCTCCCTGCCTTGTTTTCCACACTGATTCTGGCTCCTGAATTATGCCACTCTGTTCCTATGGCTGTCGGTTGCGCAAAGATGCCAAACGTATGCGATGTCATACTAGTTCTCCCTCCTGTTGTTACCTTGGTGGCCCGATTAGTACTTTCCTTGCCTGTTAGAACTCCTTCAAAATTTCTTGCTAGTTGTATCACGTTTCTCACTGATGGGGGGGTTAAAAGTGCGCACCCACCTCCTAATCTCCTCTTGCAAGCCACTGAGAAAGTAGCCTAAGGGCCTGTTTGGCCCTACTGTTAATAACTTTATAACTGTGCTGTACTGTACCGTGCTACACTGTTAAAATTTATAAGATATTTGGTTAATAACTTTTTAACTGCTGTCAAAATTTAAAATAATAAATAAATATAATATTTTAAATTATTTAAAATAATATAATATTTTATTTTTCTTTAATGTGAAAATTTTAAATTATTTAAAATAATAATACCTAAAATTTTAAATAAAATTATGTAAATTATCTTTTTAGAGAAGCAGAAGCTGTAAAAGCATCAAATTGTAGCTTTCATAACTTCTGCTTTTTACTGTTTTTTTCTGCTTCTACTTTTCATTACCAAACAGTTTTTTTAACAGTTTTCTGCTTAAAAGCTGATTAAAATCAGCTTCAAAGCGGGGCCAAACAGACCCTAAATATTGTGATGGAGGCAGTTGGGGGAGCCTAGCCACCAATCCTTCAAAAGTTTCCACAAATTTATCTACTGATTTATTACTGTCTTGTTCCAAGGATGCCAATATCTCATAGGGATTCGCTGCACTGCTCTCGCCGAACCGTTCTATCAACTCATCCTTCAAGGCTTCTCATGTAATATCCGGTTTCATTTTTCGAATCCAACTGAACCAATGCACTGCAACTCCCTCCATGCTCACAAAAGCCCAAGGGATGCGCTGTGCGTTGGGGATCCCTTGCACATTGAGATATTACTCAGCTCTTAAGATCCAACCAAGAGGGTCCATCCCATTGAAAGTTGGTAATTCCACTTTGCGACACATCAACCGCCGCTCCTCATTGTTAGGTATGCCCCAGTCCTCAAATGTCATCGCCCCTTGGCCCTCTTCCGGTCTCCTCATAGTCGCTTCCCCCTGGTTATTCCACCTGGCCCTTCTAGTCCCCGCTGTCGGCTCCCATCGTGGCCGTGAACCGCCCTCCTCCGGTACTAGAATGGGCTCATCCCGCCAATCACCCGTTTGAACTGGAATTGGAGTGGATCTCCTGTGCTCACGCAGTGGGGGAGGCAAGGGAACGTCAATCTCTCTAGCCATCTTCCCCTTCATGAACGTAGCAAACATCTCCTTCAAATCTTTCATATCTTCCCTTATCTATCTTCGATCCTTCTCCGCCTCTCGCAGCCTCTCTTCATTAGAAGCCGCCTCCACCCGCCGCCTCTCCTCTCTAGCCAGAAGCTTGGCCATAGATTTCTCCAATGCTTCAAACCGGGCCTCAGACCGTGTCGAAGCCATTCTCGCCACACAAGTGTCTGCTTCCCGTTGGTCACGGAAGCCACCTCCAGCCGCCAATGTGATGCAGGCTCTGTTTAGTCTGTCCCCCGTCTAACCCAGCGGCTGCTACAACCACAGCTCGGCGTGAAAGGGTCGCCGGCCATGTTCCCTTCTGAGGGATTCTCCACCAAAGTAGTGGCTCCACTGATGACATCGCACGCCTGAAGGGGTTGTCCCCCGCGCAGCGTGGTCGTCGCACGCTACCCGTTTCACCGAAAGCGTCGCTCGTCGCACGCCCAACGCTTGAAGACGTCTGCTTCCGCTCCGCCACAGCGCTTGAAAGACTGCACACGTGCTTCCAGGATCCTTCGCTCAATGAACGAGAGAGAGCTCCAGTAGCCGTCAAAGACCTTCAAAGCGAGCTCTGGCAGCCGTCAAAGACCTTCCGCCGCCGCAGTTATTCCGCCCCAGACGTCCTGCCATCAGAGTTGACAGTTCTCCCCGTCGCCGATGCCGGGAAGACTCCACTCTCGCGTTGCAGCGTCAGAGAAGACCTACTCTCGTCGCCTCTGCACAGTCGACCATTTCTCATGCACGCGAGGGGTTCCGCGCATGAATCGTTTGCCTCCTGTAGCCGCCCACGAAGGTCCGCTTCAGATGCTCCCAGAATTGTCTTTCGCCGCTCGTTGCCTATCGACAAAGCGGCAGCCTCCGCTACGCGCCGCGTCGACGTCTCCGACCCTGTTAGGATTCCAATTGCAGGAATCCAGTCACCGACTCCTGACGTCTTCCCCAAGCCTCAGATGCGGTCGGATGAGTGGAATTCGGCAGGTCGGACCACTGTTAGGATTCAAATATGAATTCTCCCTTAAACCGCTCAAGGCGACGAGTTTATCTCTCAAAAGAGCCAAAACACATAAATAAACCCTAGCTACCCTTTCCTTCCCTCACTCCCCTTACAAATACCCCTTTCCCTTTTCCCCTAGGCCTAGGCTCAGGCCCAGTCCATAACATTGCCTCCGGACCTTGCCTGCTCCTATGCCACTGGGGATAGTTTGCTATTGGGAAAACTTGCCTTGCTGAATCTCAATCTTACACAAGTGCAAGCGCCTCTTTACTATTTGGTTGGATGCAGCTAGAGGATTAGCCTTAGTGCCGATGCACTTGTGCACTTAGGGACTGCACTAATCTAGTTAGCAAGATGACACCATAAGTTTCTTCTTCATCTTTGTCAATTTTAATTTTTATGTTTGGCAGGGTTGGATGGTGTAGTGAGGTAGCTCGTGAGGAAGTAGTGAGGTGGTCTATAGTTCACAGGAGAATTGAGCTTCGTTCCATCACCTAAATCAGCAGATAGGTGATAGTAAAAGTGCTATGAGATATGTGCACTGAAAGACTTTCATCAAAGGAATGGAGTTGTTGGCTTTGGTTTGATAATCAATGGTTCATTAATCAAAGCTACCCACTACAAAAACCTAAGCCTCTTTATATAGGCTTTTTAGACACAATCCTAAATAAATACCATTAATAATCTTTTGTAATAAAATTTACCACCAACATGATTAAAAAGAAATAAGAGCGGGGAGGGGTAGGGGGGGAGGGGGAGTGTTTAATAATTGAGAGAGATTGAGTGTTGGCAAGAATTGAGGTTTTTAGGGGTTTATATAGGAGATAAACCCCCTAAGACTTGGAACAAGGAATCTAACTATTTGTAAGATGTCAAAAGTGGTCAAAAGTCAAAACATCCAAGTAATTAGATTCCTAGTCATTGGCGGTGAGTCTGGGTGGTAATAGTCAGTGCAAATGTGAAAATATTGGTACAAACTAGTGTATGTTAGTATACACGTTGATTTGGTTTGAATCATGGTTTAAAAACCCGGTCCGGCGAATTGTTCCGGCGAGCCACTGGACCAATACGGTACTGGCGTACCGGACGGGTCGTGGGCGACAGTGGCAGCAGCAGACGACTCCACAACAAGCAGCGGCGGAGGCAGAAGCGTCGTGCGAAGCTTCCGCCCCCACTGAACGAAGCTTCCGCGGCCGGCGGAAGCGTCGTTCGAAGCTACGATGCTTTTGCTTCCGCTGCCGCTGGAAGCTTTGAACGAAGCTTTTTACGCCGCCTACCGCCGTCCGCCCTCTACCGTGCTCCGAGCGTGGTTCCGGTGCCGGTCCCTCGCCGAACTAGTAACGATCCATGGTTTGAATTGAGTGTGTAGACTAGTCCACAAGTGGGTTGGTACGGTAGTATGGACTGGTTCCTGAGACAGTGATCCGTACACTATTTAGTTAAACTTAAATGCACTATGTTTTCATTATTTTTCAAGAAGAAACTGTGGACTGTAGTTGCATGATACTGGATCCTACTCAAACATATTATGGACCAGTTCCTTAGACACCTAATCCTAGACTATTCAGTTAAATTTAAATGCAATATGTTTCCAGTATTTGTTAAGAAGAAACTATGGACTGTAGTTGCACAATATTGGATCCTACTCAAAACATTTTGTCTTTTGTTATATATGAGGAAGAATAACACAATAATACTTATTTTTTATGATGATTCTTTCAGAATAACTTAGAAAACTTTAGCTTTCTATGTAATGGATGTATATATATGTCATTGTTGCACAGACAATGTGTCTACAACTCTATATGGCTTATTATGGGGAGGAAACATAGAATGTGTTTTGCTTGAGGCAGCTCAGTTGGTATCAGTATTTGTATTTCTTGTATTAAATAGTGACCGCTTACATATTTATCAGTCTTCTTATCCTTTTCAACATGTCGTCTTCAAATTTGCTTATCTGCAGAAATGGATGGTACAACAGGCTCAAGTTTGTTTCCGTTACAAAGATGCAAAACTGTGCACCTGGTTTGTTATTATCTTTTCTTTTTTACTTTATTTGTATATATTACACCTAAGTATCTGGTTTTTGCACCGATGTCCAAAGTTTTATATGCAAACTGTGTATGTAGGTTAGGCATGCACAAGGCGTTCATAATGTGGTAGGCGAAAAGGACTACACAGCTTATTTATCTCCAGAACTTTTTGATGCACACTTAACTCCATTAGGATGGAATCAGGTAAAAACGTTAATTTGATATTTTTAGTATTCACCCATGCTCTTCATTTGTCACATATAACTTGTTTGTGCAGTCATTCTTGTATTTAAGCAATGAGTGTTTGTTTGATTCGTGGGCACTAAAGTTCCAGGAGAGTTGTTGAGGTTAAAGTTGGACTTAATCCAAAAACAGCTTTAATCCTGGCATATGTACCTCCAAAATTATTTTATATTATTTTCATGAACTGCCACAGCGTAATAAACCCCTTACCATCCGTTAAAAATCATCAAACTTGCTCTCAAATGTCAACTCCTTCCAAAACAAGCAAAAAAAAAATTCAATTCGGTATCCTTGAATTTGTTTCCTCTCAATCACTCCTAAATTACAAAAAAAAAAAATCATAAAATACTAATAGTTTCTTATGAGGGAATCTTAAACCATGCAACACGGAATCAATTGAGGTTTTATATAGTATAATGCTTATTTAGATCGACATCCATCACTGCGTTGCTCATCCATTGTTTTACCCAGTATCGTGGTTGTACTGCCTGGTACAGCTTTTACTTCTTAACTGAGAGGTCTGAATACCAGTCTTCTATTGGACTATGTACAAATTGACCGTTCTAGGCTTTTACCAATTGGTAATTAAACCCTGGAAATTAATTTTAATTCTAAGTTGAAAATTGAATGATACTTGAGTCCAGTTTTCTGCATGTCATAGTTCATTCAATTTGTATATTCCTATCAGAAAATGCATTACCCTATGCAACTATCTGGTCTTAAATCCAGGCTCATATAACAACATAATATATATGCTGTGAACCTGAATTAGGATGTGATAAGATGAACAATAAGATTAATAATCTTATTGTTATTCACATCAATTCACAAGGAAAATGATAAGAAAATTGGTTATTGTAATATTTAGTTATTGTGTAGATTTGTAAATCGGGTTAAACCAAGAAATAAAATACTGGTATGAATTGCCTAGTATTTCAGTTTGTACTAGTTGGTAGGTACATGGACCAAGTTGGTTTGAAACTGACCTCTCTCTCTCTCTCTCTCTCTCTATATATATATATATATATATATATATATATATATGCATCATTATGTTTTGTAGGTTGAACATTACGATTAGTTTGTTTGCAAATATAAAAAATGATGTTAAACTTTATAGATATGCACTAGTATATAAACTATATAATAAATAAGAGAACTATGTTTGAAGTTTATTCACCAAGAGAGTGCTGGAAACTGAAGGACATTAAGATACTGTGAAATTCTTGTTAAATTATAATTAATGCATGACAATTTAATCACAATTTTCGTATTAACCAAAGTTGCAAACGCATCAAAACATCATAACCACCAATTTCATTACCGGGAGACATGCATGTGATGGATGCCATTAGGGGAAGGTAACTTCAACACTAAGAGGAACTGAAGGCTAGTTTGTTTTTACAAAATTTCAATTGATCTTAACGATAAAGATATACAAAGATTACATCCAACCACACTTTGTCTCATCTCAACTAGATATGATACATCAAAACTCATCTCTGATCTCTATCTCTGTAACAGATAATTACAATTCCACTCATGAAGAACTCCCTACAAATCTCCTTTTCCACAGAAAATCTTTTTAACGTCACAATTTTGAGGCTACACAAGGAACAACCTATAAAGGAGCGACACTGCCAATGCATCAAATTTTTATTTGTGCACCTGGCCTTAATGTAATATATTGCACTAGCAAAAGTAAACTTCTTTGAAACAGAGATGAAAGTATTGCTCTTGAAATTTGGTGTCATCCAAAGAGTCTCGTTATACCAAGTAGAGCATTGATAATAAATGTTTCATTGAAAAGCATCTCCTTCTAAATGTATTTTGTCTAATGACAATAAAAACAAAACTTTGCTTTGTCAGTGCATAAATAACAGGTAAGTTTACTAGAATCTCCAATCTGCAACCTATTAAGAGTAAAGTAATTTTCAATGGATTAGAAGAAGCTGAGTGTAAAAGGTGAAGCTCGAAGTTCTCTCATTGAACCAAATAATTTGTTGTCATGCTGGAGTAATCCCATGACAATAAATACAATCGTATGCTCTTCTTAGACTGAAGGATTTCAAGTTATGTTAAAACCATTGACATGATCATTAAGAGAAAAGAATTAAAGAGTATTTGGCTAATGGATTCATAAATTAGTTTAATAAGATGTCTAGGTGGAAGAATATTCTAAGAGCCTTCCACGATAAAGATAAGCTACCAAAGCCATTTTGCTGGAAGGAATTTGATAAGTAAAATCCTAAATAGCACTAGAAGTCATGGGGGTGTGACTGAACCCGATCAAGATCATGTAGGAAGACCATTAATAATGAATTAAAGAAAACATAATAGAATGAAAAATGATATTTTCTTGAATTGATCTCTTTTATAGTGGAAGCATGTTGTGATAGATATCCTAATGAATTCCAATCAATTGGTTCGCAATAATCTTCGACAGTTACTCCTTGAAATTTGTAGATACCCTCATTTTGCCAATAAGTAATAGAGGTGATGTTAATCTTTTGTAAGGGCTTTCCATGCATAGAAAATCTTGAAGAACCCAAATAATGTCATCCTTGATTATTGGGCAACAAGAATGACAAAGTTCAACATTAAAACCATCCTTAATAAAACACGACATCTCTGATCACTTTAGCAGCAGTAGGTTAGTGAGCAAATTGATAGAAAACAGAAAGGTATTGCGCGCACAAATATGGGATAATTCTCATTCAACAATAGACCATTCAAAAAGTTTCCTTAAGTAATTTATAGCATTGAGTTCAACATCATTCTCGTAAACAATCTCATCTTGATTACCATAATTGGGTATATCGTGTTGTAATTCTTTCTTGTTTTCATAATGATACAAATACTGTATTAGAATCAATGAAATATATCTTAAATTATAGGATCATTGTCCTGGCATATTCCATTTCTAAAATATTAAAAAAGAGATTTGGTCTCAGAGAGCCATTGAAGCTTTCCAGCATTAAGCTTTTGTAGGATTTAGAAATGAAGATGCTGGCCGGATCTTGAGCTTTTGCAAGAGCTTGTACCTTGGTTAGATGACCGATTAATCTATTAATTACATATCTTTTCTTGTCTAGAGTCACATTAAGTTGTAAGATAACTATATGTTCAGACTTGATAATATGGTTACACTTATGTTCTGTTGTTCTTTTTGACATTTAAAAGTTACATCATAATTGCTAGTCACTGACGCTCAAGGAACTTTCCACTGGGCTACCTTCACTACTCTGCAACAAGTTTTCAGCAAATTCTGGTGGAATGTTGTAGCAAAAAACAAACATTTACCAGAGCTTTTGGGTTAAGTGTGATTGAAAAACATATATGAATGTCAGAAAAGATGTATAATTGGTATGTAGCTCGAGTATGTTTGGAGAATGCATATGTAACTCTTGTACAGGCAAGAACTATAAATCGGGATACCTGGATGGTTGACGTTGGGATACAATTACACCATTTTCATATAGGATTTTACATGAATAACCGCTATCAATTTTTCTATTACTCTTGGTCGGTTGATTGAAATAGACTTTTTTATAATTTGTTATTCTACAGGTTGATAATCTCCGGAAACATATTAAAGACTGTGGCCTATCTAAGAAAATAGAATTGGTTATCACATCTCCTTTACTAAGGTAAATCCTTTATTTTGCTAATATGAAGTATGAAATGTTCTCTGATTTTCCAGCAAATTCTCATGTACTTATACCTAGTCCAATAGGACACAATTAAACCACAATGATAGGGGACAGTTAAATCATGTCTTATGCTTCGTACATATATGTATATCTTGAAAATGTTAATTGTTAAAACATTTCTCAGTGGAAGTAGTGTTATTAAGGTGTTCTATGTCAAGTTGGAATTAAACCTTAGGAGTCACTTATTGAGGGGATACACATCAAGTTGAATTCAAGCATTTGCTGTTGTGTCACACCTCGATATGGTGCTGAACAACCATGTTCGAACCACTCTTAAGATGCTAACAATTTCCTAGACTTCCATCGGACATAAAATCATAACTAGAAAGTATATATCGGAGAAACTCAACATAAATCCACATCAGCTAGTCAGTTATATGAAATGTACACGTATCTTTCCTTCAAAATTCACCAATTAATAAACATTCATATTAAATCAAGTGCCATGTTGCACTATATCAAGAGTTCTATGTTGGAAACAAATTCGTCAAAGCGTCAAACTATTTGGCATGAGATTGTTGTAGTTTCATATGTTATTAAAACATAAAAAACAAACTACTAGGTGGTACCATGGTATCTTAGACTTTGTATATCGCTAGGTCTCTCCACCTAAAACATCTCAAAGTCTGAGGGAAAAGGAAAAGAGGTTTAACACAAAGGAATTTTGTATCTGTATAATGAAAATAAGCAGTATCTATAGAAAAGCGAAAACATAACCAATATTATGTATTATGGAAATTGGTGTATCAGATTCCTCTCTATTCATGTTAACAATCATCTAGTTTTAGATCCAAACGCACTTCAAAGACCTGTACTTAATAGAGTAATCCAGCTCAGATAGTAGAATGACTACTCTTTAGTTTGCTTGAATTGTTGTATTGACACTGATCTTGGTAATATTCTCATCAACCAATGTTATAAAAAGGCACTCAGATGAGCGCCTAGGCATTAAATTAACGCTTAGTTGTTAAATCTTAAGGGTGGGCGATTTCAACCTAGGGAAAAAACTTATGAAAAGTGCCTAAGAAAATGCCTTGGAAACATTTTAATAAAGTAATTAATTAATTTTATTTTTGATAAATAAATAAAGAATATCTAAGTAAAAAAGTTATGCCGCGATGGATCAATTCTTCATTTAGACTTGAGTGCCAAAAACACCTGGCATAGCCAGACAATTTAGGCAACAATATTTTAACATTAATTGTGTAGATGCACTAAAGCTCCCCTTGCAAGCCAAGGGGCCAAGGGGGAGTTAATAATTATACAAAAGCATGTCGACATTAGTATTATATTTTCTTCTTATATGTTGAAGAAATGATTAGTTTGCACCATACAAAGTTTCCCTTCAATTAGTATAATGCAATTACAGTGTGTTACAGGGTATCATAAATTGTAAATCTGTGATGATTGAGTTCTCTTGAACATGGTCAAGTTGTTTATTACTGTATATGGACAGCTGTCGTGAAGGAAACAGACCAAAAGATTATTATAATACTATAAATATTATGAAAAAGTCACATATTTTGGGTTATCAATAAGTTGACATCTTTTTTCTGGATTCATATTTCATCAGCGTAATAGTTAATTAGAGGAATTTTATATAATGTGGCTTTAGATCAGTTGTAATGATGTAATATTCCCTGTAGGACTATGCAAACTGCAGTTGGGGTGTTTGGAGGAGATGGTTATAATGATGGAGTTAGCGTGCCAGTCTTGATGGTTGAAAATACTGGGAATAGTGGACGACCTGCAATATCCAGTTTGAATTGTCCACCAATTATAGCTGTTGAATATTGCCGAGAGCACTTGGTATGCCTTCTACCTTTTTCACTGATTTAATAGTCTATCGTGACATTCATTTTTTTATATTTGAAGTCCTTTTAATTTCCTCCAAGATCCCTTTCTACATTTCTAGGTTTGCCTAAGAGAATACTCTTTTTGCCCAATTGATCGTCCATTTTCTTTTATGAGAAGATATTTCTTTCCACCACAGCAGCCAATAGATTTTTTAGAATTTCAAGTTTTTAACACTTTGATCTCTTATATCATGCCTATCCTACTGCTGGAGCGATTTTTTGAATTAGAGCTGCGGACTCATCTGTACACATTATTTCTGCTCTATAATAGAACTAATCTTTTGAGGAATCATATTGGATTATGATTTCTTATTAATCCCATGTGACCACAGTTTGAAACATTTATCTATTTGGAAAACATTAAGTTTATCAATCTATTTTTTTTATTGTTATCATATAAAGCTGTTTTAGAATCTTTCTTTTATAGAAGTATTCAATGACTGCAGGGAGTTCACCCATGTGACAAGCGGAGAAGTATAAGTGAATATCAGCCTCTTTTTCCAGCAATTGATTTTTCTTTGGTAAATACTTCATCATTAATGATTAGATCGAGTATTACAAAAATATGCACACTTTCTTGGACATTCTTGTGAAACCTTTAACTTTTCAGATAGAGAACAATGAAGACGTATTGTGGAAACCTGATATAAGAGAGACAAATGAAGAGCTTGCAGCTAGAGGAGTAAAGTTTTTGAACTGGTGAATATTATTTTGGTACTACAAGTTTCCATGAAATAACCATTAAGAACACTATCTAACTTTTTGATTTTGCTTATGCAAAAGATTTATTTTATACTTCTAATTGCCTCTTTCCTGGTAAATTTTGGTGGTTGGACCTCAAGTGAACCAATTTTGCTAACTACTCACTACTTATATCATAGGTAAAAGTATCATTTAACTCTAATTGATTGTAAGTCACACAATAAAATAAATATAATATTACCTAGATAAATAAGAAGGAGCATATTAATTTGTAATTAGATTAGTACATTACATGCCACTTATATTGGGCCAGTTTAGGGCGGCTATTAATTTGTAATTAGATTAGTACATTACATGCCACTTATATTGGGCTAGTTTGGCTTTTGGCTAGTTTGACCAGAGCTGGTTAGAAAAACTGAAGCTATTTGGATAAAATAGTTGGTCTAGATAGAAGTTTAGAAATGCTGTGTTGTGCTGTTATATTTTATTAAGTGAAAATTTTATAAATATATATAAAATTTTATAATTTACAATAGAAATAATTTTTTTAATATTCATATATATAAAAATTTAAATTTATTTACTACAATAATAAATATTTTTTTTAACTATTATATATACGTGAATTTTATCTTAGAGGGGACTAATCTTAAAATTTTTTTTTACAAGAATTCTCTAAGTACAAAACCCTACATACAAATTCGTATATTATATTATTTATTCCCTAAGTGCAAGAATTCGTAACTTACAATTTAGCTAAAAATACTTATATTATTTATTCTTTTATTTTTATATTTTTTTATTATTTTGATTTTAAAAATTCGTATTAATTAATATATCTAATCTTATATTTAATTTTTATTACTTTTACTCTATGCTTATACCTGCTAAAATTTTTTTAAAAAAAAGTAAAATAAAAAAAATCCCTAATCCCATCATTGTCGCCATGCGAAGGGATTGGGATTTGGGATGGCGCAACGACGGGCGTCGGACGGTGTGACGGACGGGCCTTGGACGAGCGACAATGGGCATTGGAAGGTGCTCCAGATCGCAGATGGGGGTGATGGATGGTGCTCCAGATTGCAGATGGGCGAAGGAGACGGGGACGGCGGGCGACGACGGGCGAAGGAGACGGGGACGATGGCGAAATCAAAAGAAGGGGATGGCGAATAGGGAGCAGGGGCTGGTGATCCAACGCTGACAACGATAGAGAAAAACAGGAGAAGTGAAATCGGGTAACATTTGGTTAACACCCAATGTTGATCCTCTCGGCTGGAAATCAATCGGCCCAATCGGCTCCACGCCTAAGTGTCCACTCCTAATGTCCATCCACGCCTCTATCCTCCGTCCATGTATAACTGTCGGCTATCCTGGGCTGGTGTACAGGGGTAACGTGCGGGGAGGGAGTCAGCTACCTCGGGATCTGACTCCGACGAGCCCTTGAGTCGGGATGTCACCTCCAGCTCACTCTCACATGTTCGAACCAAATCGGAGATTAGGCCTGGCCTGATCCGACTGCTATCGGCGAAATCCATCGCTCCGGTCCCTCGACCTGATGACACTACTGGGTCGCTCAATAGCTACCCACGATCTGGGTCAGTAAGCCGATGTGTGGTGGAAACAATCTACGATGCATCAATCGTATCCCGGCCTCATGCACTTGCACTCGACTAGCGTGCCCTGACGTCTTACAGTCGAGATATGTGTTAATGTCCCAAAGTGTGCGTTCCTTTGTTGGCTCAATGTCTCGTCTGGACTGAACTTGTGTTATACCACGCTTCCGTGCACCAGGCTCGGTCTCACATGTCATCATGCTTCTGTGCGCCATGACCCGTGATTTCTCGCCCTTGCACATCAAATCGTGGTCCATTGCAGACCGGCCATTGGATCTTGATCATCATGCCCAATTCGGGGAAAAGGACGCACTCGACAGATGCGCAACATAATTTCGTCGTCAGGCGGCTTACCGCGTCGGTCCGCTCAATCCACCAAATAGGGGAGAGCTAGCTCACAATTGGAGCTCTAACACCAGTGAGAGCTCCCACCGCGGAGGAGATCACTTGCAGCGGTACGCTACTGTGTCAATAAGTAACCAAATCTAGTGGGAGGATCCTCCGACACGAATACGTCCAATCCAGGACTCGGCCACATCCTAGATGGGCCCGGTGTTAGTCACGGACACAAATGCACATGTATAAATCATATATCAGAAATATATATAAATGAACCTGTGTCCATATGATCATCGTCCAAGGGTGGGACGTTATCGTCGCATATAATCTTGAGTGCTCTGGGGTGCTCAAACCCCGAGTGCGTCACACCAAGGGAGTCTCACTCCTTTCTGGGTGGGGGCCCTCCACCCATATGACCATCAATGTAGGGTCTCCTTGACGCAACCCTACAGCCAAGGCGTTCGCTGACAAGGGCATTTCTCAGGAGTTCCTCTTCTTTCTTATCCTTGGCTCTGTGCTTCCAATACACGGCACGAGGCAAGGGGAGTTCTCATCGTGTATCTGTATCCCATATAGATAAGGCATCACAGTTCGAGGCCAAAATAGCCTTATAATCTACGAGTTTCAGGATCTTCGCATGGTATTGTCTCGCCAACTGCCAATTATGATATCCACATCGTATGATATCCCTAAGACCACAGGGTCTACTGGACCAACTGACCTCATTCGGTCCCGTGCTGGGGATATCTTAAGTCTAATTTTCTTACCCATGGCTTCGCTTATGAAAAGGTGCGACACACCTATATCAATCATAGCGTTCACAGGTAGAGAATCTATGAGAGACGCAATGTAAAGCAACGCAGGCCTCTCATAGAGGCAGTGTCTGATACAAGGGGATCCAGGAGCGTCTCCTGATCCCATACATTGCTCTCCTCTTCTACCACTAGGGCAGCCTCTCTCTCTCTCTCTTGGGGCAGACCTTCACCAAGTGAGGTCCCTAACAGATGTAACACGCCCACATAGAACTCATGCTCTTCTACGTTGGAGTGGATGGGCGGTCTCCGACCGACTCCATCGGCTTTAGTGTCGCGGGCTGACTTTTCTGCGTAAATGACTTTTTGCCTCTCACGGCGAACGAACCTTTCGTTCGCGGGGCAAAAGCCGCACCACTAGCAGTGGCAGTGGCTGAGAAGAGGACCTGTCCCTTGGACCCCATGTGGTCCACCAAGGCTTCCGCAGCTTGAGAAAACCATTACGAATAGTCTTAGATGTTCGCAACATGCCGGACTTCCTTTAGGGCATCTCTTATAGCCCACTTCATGTTCTCGGGGAAGAACTGAGTTTTGATCTCCGTTTTAAGTTTTTCCTAAGAGAGCTGAAAATGTACCATAAGTGCATAGTGTTATCGAAGTAATACAAAAGATGTCGGTCCTATAGGAAACTAGGTCAAGTACCAACTATTCTGATATTTAGAAGCTAAGCAATCTAATTTTATGTTTTGGAAATAAGGTTATTAAACTCAACTATAAACAAAATAGGAAAAACAACGATAGAAATATGAAGGGTGTCTAATTGAGAGATATCAAGACTACGGAATTCACCACATTGACTGATTTATCTGAACTAAAATTTAATTGATGCATGAGTTTATCATTTTGCATAAGGAATCTCTCTTATGGTACAGGTTGCCCCCTTACGGTCAGTACAACTCGGTACTTAAACTGATCTCCTGCTCTCGTGGCTTATCGATTTAAGTAAGCCCATTGCATTCTATGAAAGATCATGCTACCCTTGAATGAATCTTAATTATCTTCGTATTAGCAAGGTTGTCAGGATTGAGATACTACCTAGGAACGATAAAGACTTTATAGGATCGGAATGTAGATCCTACCATATTTCAGATCCTACCTTCATTCTGGAATGGTTTGCCTAATGTGGGTCATAGGATCGGAAGATTCTAAGACTCGAAATGCATTTTTGATAACCTTGCGTGTTAGAGGTTTATAAGTTTTACTTAGTGGGTTTGCCAACACGATCCTCCTTGCGTTTAGGATCGTGTTAACTAACAAACAACACTACTTGGCCAGAGCAATATCATGAAATAAGCACAACTAAATAAATATGCTAAAAAATAACCCATAAACATAAGAATAAATCAATTCATACAACATATCAAGTCAAAGGGCTTCATCCGAGCCCCGAATAAAGGTTTAAGCTAGTACAGTCATAAAATTCGGTAAAGATCTCTTAAATTGACAAAGAAAACTAGAAACAAAGACTAAGGAGATGTAGGAGAAGATAATGCAAACATTTCCTCAAAGTTTGGTGAAGATCCATCACGAAATCGCCCCAAAATCCTCTTCGGAAGCTCTTATCACCGGTCTTTTTGCCCTAGCGTGTTTATCCATTGATTTCTCTCCAAATATGTCATGAAAAAGGGCTTTTATGTCCTGTGGATTCGCCTCCCTCTTAGCTTCCTAAAATATATTTTTTTCCTGACTTTTTAAATTTTTTTTGAGCCTTCAATCGAGTGAAAAACGGAAAGAATACCAAAAGAATCAGCTGCGATCACGGGTGAAACCCAACGTGTTCATCCGGCCGTGAAGTGTACTGTGCAAATCTGATAAGTAAGAATCACGACTAAAGATTTTCATGTTCACTTGACTGTTAAGGTTACTGTTCATTTTTGGGTGAAATCACTGCAGAACACTAAAATCTTGGGCTGGCCGTGAGGTATTCTATAAAATTTTAGACATTTCTGCGAATCACAGGTGAATCCCAAATTCTTGGGCAGACCGTGATTTTCAGGGAAAGTTCTGATTGATCCCAAATTTGCTATGTAGTCTTGTCTCTGCAGAAGAAATTATTCCATGACTTTAAAATCTTCAAAAAGCTTCAAAAATGCGTGATTTTACCTGAAATATTAAAAAGACAAGAAAAAGTGAAGATTCTGAAGCAACCGAGTAAATAAGCCTATATGAGACATAGAAACATCAAAATTAGAATTTTTTTAAGATAAAATAATACCAAAAATTACTATCAAAATGCAAGACATCAAGAGTTTACGGGGCTAGATTATTCTTGAGTAAGTTTGGTGCGACCTGAGTCTACCACCACAATTTTGCGTCTCCGGAGAGATACGCGGTGCAAGCTTGGGCTTGCTCCCCCATGGGGATTTAAGTATCTTGGAAATATGTTTTCATATCCTAAGGGAAGTTCTCAACTTCCGTGGAGCAACGCACTCCTTGGAAGGGAGCCAGCTCCGAGACACATCGTCGCACGACAGTCCCTTAGTTGAGATCGGCTACGGTCGGTGCTATCAAAGCCGCCGTAGTGCGCTTTAGCAACGCTACTTCTGTCTGGCATGCCTCTAGCTCCTCGGTGAGCCGAGTCATCTGAGCTACGAGGATGATCTCTATTGAAGTGCGAGGGCCCAAAGCCCCAAAGCCCCTTCTCCGACTATGTCCTCGAGGGACGATAGTCTCATGTTCGTCGAAGACACCATCTGCACACAAGCAGTTGGGTTAGATGAAATACAAGTACAACGCTTGAACAAGTTGGACGCAGACCCTGGCCTCTGATATCAAGCTATCACTACCTGAATTACTGTAACAAATTTTTAATATTTGTACACGTGAGTCAATGCTTGACTCGAGTCCAAACACGCCCATGCAGGGGCACAACGGTCGAAACTGCTAGCTTGGGCGCATCTGGCGGGGAAGGTTCCCGAAACTAACCCCCAGCACGACCTAGGACTTAGCGAGGATCTCTGCTGTCCCAATACGACTCTGATCAACGCTCATGATTTACCAAAGATCGATTTCGTCGAGTTGAACCGAGTTCACCTAAACCCAAAACGGACACACCGGTAACCCATCGCGTTGGAAGGGGTCCACAATAATGTCCGATTGCGTTCGTGTATCAGAGGAAGCTAAAGGTGAGTAACCAGAGGTCCCACGCCGGGGAGCCAAACTCACCTACTCGTCCGCTAGCTATGTCGACAACCAGCGTTCGGGGACGATCGTCTACATGGCATCGCACGTCGGTGACAGAAAGAACTCGGCCGGCTCCTCACTCGCACGCTGGCGAAGGGGCTGGATGACGCTCCGCGGGCAATATCACGCGTAGGTGACGAAGAAACCTGCGGCCTCGTCCTTCTCGTGCATAGACAAAAATTGCTGGAAAGAGAGGGCTGCCCGTAGGCAGCCGGCCACGGAGGGCTTACGTCGTACACCGGCGATAGCCAGCACTGGAGCAGTTTCGCTCATATACTAGTGAGTGTGGGGAGAGCAGCAAGGGAACGGGTTGGGAGGCTGGCTGTGTGCGTCCGCCAAAGCATGTCTTGCGTGCATCAGTTGACGGGTAGGAAAACTTACCACTCGCCACTCGAAAGGAGGGGAGCTCAGGGAGGAGACGGAGTGGTCGCTTGCCGGCGACCGACGAGGAGCAGCTCGGGCGGCAAATGAGAGGAAGCCTCCGCTTCCACGTCGGCGATGAGGAAGATGACAGCTGGCAGACAACCCAAGCTCTTGCCGATCCCGTTGGTGGCTGATGCCGCTCTCGGCGATAGTCTACGTCGCTCCCAACACCCCATGCGGGTGGCGGCTGATGCTAGAAACGGAGCTCGCACGTAGGCGAACGAGGAAGGGAGGAGAAGCTCCGCGCACAGGCGGAGGAGGGCTCTTCCGGAGAGCACGAACGGGAACCGCACACAGGCCAGTTCGAGGTCGGGATTTCACACACGCAAGCGGCCGGTGCTCGGGCGAGGAAGACGACGGGCATAGGGAAGGAGGCGCCGGGAGCCGCGAGCTCGACCGAGCAAGCGCGGCCACCAGACAGATAAGAGAAACTGCCGGAACGAAGGGTGGGGTTAAGGAGATACCTCGGCGATCACACGGCCGTCGACTCCTAGTCGGTGAAGCTGATGAGGAAGTCGCCTTCTAAGGTGATCTGAACGTGGCCGCCGGTAGCCGGACGTGAGGAAGACGACGGGGAGGACGGGGAGCTCCGACCGATCCGTTCCACCCACCCGCACCACTAGATGCACTAAGGGAGCTTGGAGGAAGGACGTCTGTCTAGAGTAGATCGAATGCAGGGGAGTTCAGTGATCGTCGCCTGCTCAGACACCGCTGCCTTCGATTACGGAGATGACTTGATTTTCGACCTCGCCCACGCCCCACAGCCACCCACTCGCGTCCGCACGCAGCTTGAGGCATGCATACATCCCATCCACCAGCGTATGCAACGATTCATGAGTGTGACGCCCATTGGCATTTTGGATTCGGGTGATGCACGGATCGCTCTGCTAACCTGGTTAGCTTGGAGAAATTAGCTAGGCTGGGCTGGGTCAGCTGGGTTGGAATTGGGCCCACTCAATTTTCAGCCCGTAGGTCTAACAACTAGCATGGCATAGGTGACATTCATAAATATAATGTTGCACCACATCTTATCAATATTATCCCCCACTTGGATAGGTGTGATGCCGGTTCTCCAGCAGGCCGGGCCATAGAGTAAATGGGTTCGGATGGCTACCCAAGACCCCGTTTTTGGCCCAAATTGGAGAAGCTTTTTCAACAGATGAAGCGCGCGCAGAGGCGGATGAGATGCGTGGCTCCAGCTCCCTCTTCTGCGCAATTGACGGCGACTTCAGCGGTGTTGTCCTTGGTGAGGTCGACGGCGCTACCTCTCTGGCAGGGACAGCGAGAGGACGTGAAGGGAGTCGAGCGAGCGGAATCATGCGTGGAGGCGTGATTCACGAAGGTCGATGATGGCGGACGAAACAGACGCTGGGATGGAAAGAGTTGGGCGAACGCGAGCTAGCGGCGACCCTTTCCATCAGAGGAAGCGTCCCCTTCCCCTTAAAATGACGATCGTCCAAAGGGGGGAGCTCAATATGAGAAAGAAGACTCCATCAGGAAGAACTCTGCAAGAATTTCCGCCAGATATCAAGCAGCGAGGCCTTCCCTTCCGGTGGATCTTCAGCCAGCAGTGTGCGATGTTGCTTGCTTTTCCCCGGCGTTCGCAGAGGCGAGTGCCTTCCTCTCCAGGCGACGACCTTCGATGAGCTTGGCGAGCTTCGGTCGGCAACGAGGTCAGGCGAGAGAGAGAGAGAGAGAGAGAGATCTGTAAAGGGTTTATGTAGGTTTGATTTGCGTAATCAAACATAAATTTCCCTTACCTGTGTTGTCTTTTTCGGCGACGGTGGACTCCCCTATTTTCGATTCTGAGCTTCTCCTGGGTTCCACCTCCTCTAGCGACGAGATCAAACAGCAGCGCTGTCTGGCGACAAAGGCTGAGGGCTGAGCAGGCGCTGCTCGGCCCTGGCACACGCCCTGAAGCCCATCCACCTTCTCGTTCGGCGGTGGTCACAGACGCCGACGAACGCAGGCGCGTTCGCTGATCTCGGCTAAAGGCGCGTGACAAGTTCGTTTGGCATTCGAAACGAGGCATTTGATCGAGTCAACGCAAATTCGAACTTGTGGCCGGATTTGTGGATTTCAATTTCTTGCTGAAATTTGGCACACAGTCCCACACAAGGTGCCGATGTGGATGGGCCGAAATAGTTGGGCATGACAAACGTATCAGAGCGAGGTTTCCGACGAGCATGGTGACGCAAGGAGAGTGGCTAACGCGCGTCAAGGAGATGCTCGGCTTGACCAGAGATGGAGAAGACACTGTTGTTTCCCGACTAGAGATTCTGCAACAGATGGTTGAGCTACAACAGTTGCAAATCCTGGTACTCCAATGAGCTTTAGCCGGGATGGTAATACTACGACAGCAAGTAATAGAGCTAGCAGAGGCACAATAGCAAATGCAAGCTGAGGTGGAGGTCCAGTAGCATTCATCGCCAGAGTGGAGAATGGCCGCGGTGGTGGCTGAGGGTCTGGTGGACAATAGTATTTTGGGGTTTGCTTTGCCGAGAGACTCAAGTTCGCCCTGGAAGTGAGGCTCTCCGGCGAGGACGAGAGCACCGGATAGAAAGAGAGCCCCTCTCTGACAAGATGGAGGCCAGTCAGCTCAAGAGCAGACTAACTGACGACCTGCAGAGAGAAGGCTGGATAAGTCAAAGATACTGACTTGTTTCCTATGCAAAGAGCCACACCGGACGAACGACTATCTGAATCGGGAGCGGATCTCGATAACTGTGGCGCGAGAATTAACCAACCTTGGTCCGGTGGTGGTCAAAGCAACAATGTGAGTGCAAGAGAGTTCCATTACAACTTCGTCACAAAGTTTGGCCAACGACAGATGAGGAGACGATGTGGCATATATCGTGACAGTAGCTGCGATGCCAGCATCGGCGGCAGATCCCTTGGAGGACGTCGAGGGTAATGTCAAAATTTGGCGGGGGAGAAATGTGATGCCGGTTCTCCAGCAGGCCGGGTAGAGAGTAAACGGGCTCGGATGGCGGCCCAAGACCGCGTTTTGGCCCAAATCGAAGGAGCTTCAAAAGACGATGCGCACGCAGAGGCGGATGAGACTGCACGGCTTCAATTCCCTCCGCGCAATTGACGATGACTTCAGTGGCATTGTCCTCGGCGAGGTCGATGGTGCTACTAGTGACCTCCTCTTCGACAGGGACAACAGGAGGATGCGAAGGGAGTCGAGCGGGCAGAATCACGCGTGGAGGCGTGATTCACAAGTGTTGACAACGGTGGACAAAACGGACGCTGTGATGGAAAGAGTTGGGCGAGCGTGAGCTGGCGGCGACCCTTTCCATCGGAGGAAGCGTTCCCTTTCCCTTAAAATGCCGGGTGGACGATCGTCCAAAGGGGGGGGGAGCTCAATACGAGAAAGAAGACTTCGTCAGGAAGAAAAACTCTACGAGAGTTTCTGCTAGACAGCGAGCGGTGAGGCCTTCCCTTCAGGTGAATGCGATGTTGCTTGCTTCTCCCCGGTGTTCGCGTGACGACCTTCAACGAGCTCAGTGAGCTCTAGTTGGCGATGAGGTCAGGCGAGAGAGTGAGGATCTGAGAGAGATTTGTAAAGGGTTTATGTCGCAAATCAAACCTAAATTTTCCTTACCTGTGTTGTCTTCTCTGGTGACGGCGAACTCCCCTATTTTTGATTTTGAGCTTCTCTTGGGTTCCACCTGCTCCAGTGACGAGATCCGGCAGCGGCACTGTCTGGCGACGAGGGCTGAGGGCTAAGCAGGAGCTGCTCATTCCTGCCGCACTCCCTAAACCCCGTCCACCTTCCCCTTCGGCACGAACGCAGTCGGCGTTTGCTTAACTCGGCTGAAGGCACGTGACGAGTTCGTTTGGCGTTCGAAATGAAGCATTGACCGAGTCAACGCAAATTCGAACACGCGACCGAATTTTTGGATTTTGATTTTGGGTTGAAATTCGGCACACAGTCCCACGCAAGGTGCTGATGTGAACGGGCCGAAATAGTTGGGCGTGACAATAGGTATGAGACACATCTCTTACACTTATTGTAAATGAGGGTGTTGTTTTAGGTATAAATTTAATCCTACCAAGCATTGAGATAGAAATCCCTTTTATACTACATCCATAGAGGATTTTTTTTGGAAGTTTTGTCTCCATATTTCACCAAGGTGTGACAAATATTAATGCACTTTAATGTATCATGCAATGCAAGCGTTGATAAGATGCAACACACTACATTAAGCCCCATGTTGTTTTCTAAGTTTTCATATTTGTCCTTCTCATATGGTTCTTACAAAGGTTCTACTTCTTGCTCAACCTCATTATGTAATTACACACCATCAAAATAATTAACTAAATTAAATAATTAATTCTATCATTTAGTGTACTTGTTTCTAATATTATCTTTAATATTATTAAACAGTGATTTTGACGATATATTGTAAAATGGTCTCTTAAAATATATTCTTAGAGGACTTTGTTAACCAAAATTGCATGTTGCTGTGTTTCTTTAAAAGAGTGAATCATCATATGTGATGCCGTGATGGTTTCCTAACAAAACAACTTTATGTTAGTCAAGTTTATAGCAAAGTTTAGAATCTAGGTTTCAACTGGTACCCGACACAGCACTACCACTATGATAGTGGTACTTATTGATCCTAGCTACGAACTGGTTTTTGCTACTTTGATTTATGACCATTTAGATGATTTACCCGTTACCTATTCATGAGCATTTTAATTTGTGTTACTAAGTTGTATGGGCCTTTCATTACTGGATTTGGGCCTTGCCCTAATCCACCCAAATTCCTTTTTCTCTTATGTATTGTTTTCACTGTTTTACGAACCCTAAGCAATATACGTTTTACTGTTCACCTTCTCTAACTTGGTATCAGAGCCAATCACCGTTGTTGCCTGCTTCTTCCGATCATCTCGGCTGCTAGCTCCGGCGTCTCCGGTGTTGCTCCCCTCCACCTTCCTTCTCTCCTAGTTCTCCTCTACCTCTTCCGCTCGTCGCTCGTCCTCAAACTCCTCTTCTGCCTGCCGCCTTCCGTTCTTTCCTGTTAGAGTTTGACTGGAAGCTTAAGGGGGACCCTTCCTCTTCCATTGCTGGCTAACTTCTTGCGTAAGGAGTGAACTCCTTGCTGTTGTCGCGTCCGCCAGCCTGCTGTTGATGCGTTCGCCAGCCTGCTTCATCCGATGTCCGCCAGCCTGCTTCATCTATTCCGCTGATCTGTTCAGTGCTATCGCCGGTTTTTCCCTTCCAACAGCAAATCGTGTGGTATTCTCCTTCACGCCTCCTTTAGCTATCATAGTCTACGTTGGGTCCTCTCGCTCTTTTTTTCCAGTCGCCTCTTCAGTACAATATGGAAATCCCTAGCACTGATCTGAAGCCCGCCTCTGGCATTGCCACCACTGTCAAATTCGATGGTACTAATTATCTTCTATGGGTTCGCTCTATGCGTTTTTATTTTGGCTCTCATGGCAAGGATATGCATTTGACGAGCTTTGCTCCAGACTCTTTAGATCCTACTTATGAAGTTTGGAGACGCTCAGACATGGCTGTTGTGACAGCTTTCCTTAGCAGTATAAATGGTGGCACTGCTTCCACCGTTATGTGTCTGGACACTGCCAAAGAAATCTGGGATGTCCTGGCCTCTACCTATGCTCCTCAAGAGACAATTGGTCAAGTTCATCAGCTATATGAGGATCTTTTTAACTTGAAACAGTCTGGCATGCCTTTGCCTGACCTTTATCGAATTCTTAAAGGCAAGTGGGATCAGCTACAGATGTTTCAACCTCCTACTGCTGACATATCTGTGACTATTCAGCAGCAACAGGAATTCTTCGTTGCTTGCTTTCTTATTACACTGGATGACTCTTATGTTGCTGCTAAAGCACAGCTCTTTGCTGATCCCTCTGTTACTTCCATTCAGAGTGTTTATTCCCGGCTTCTGCGAGTCTCTATGGTTACTCCTGCCACTTCCATCAGCAGTGCACTTCTTACCCCTCAAGGGGGACGACGTGGTGGTAGTTCTGGTCGGGGCAGGGGGTGTGGTCGGGCTACTACACCTTGTGGATACTGTGGCCGGACCAACCATCCATCTGAGCGGTGTTGGAAAAAGTTTGGCAAGCTCTTTTTTGCCAAGTTGACTATTGATGATAGATCACATGCACCTAGTGAGACGGTTGTTGCGGCTTCATCTTCTACAGTTGATTCGACTGTTACTGTCTTCACTGCTGCTTGTGATCGCCTAGTTCGGTTAGCTGCTCAAGGCAGAGGCATCCTCCTCATCCATGATAGCTACCACTCCTGGTGTCTCCGGTACTGCTTCTCTTATTGCTTCTTCTAACACTTGGGTACTTGATTCCGGAGTCACTTCTCATGTCTCAGGTAATAGATCATTGTTTGCCACCCTTCGCATTGACACCAACCATATTCTGGTGTCAATTGCCGATGGCTCCCTTATTCCCGTTCATGGCATTGGAACTGTTCATTTGACTTCTAAACTTACATTGCTTAATGTTCTTTATGTTCCCAAGTTTCCAGTTAACCTTATTTCTGTTTATGCTCTATCTAAGAGTTTGAACTGCTCTATCACCTTTCTTTCTTCTTCCTGCATTTTTCAGGACCTCAGGACGAAGGTGAAGATGGGGGGGGGGGGGGGGGGGGGGGGGGGGGGGGGGGGGGGGGGCTTAGGGTTAGAGGAGTCTTTGTTCTCACTGATCCTGCTCCAAAACGCTTCTGCCGCCTTTTTGACTGCATCTTCTCCTTACACATGGCACTGTCGGTTAGGCCACATCTCCCCAATAAAAGTGCTAGATATTTTGTCTTTGAAGTCTTGTCTTCATTTTGAGTGCGATGCTTGTTAGCTTGGCAAGCATCATAGGACGTCATTTCCTAGTAGTCGTAGTCCTCCAACTACTGTTCCTTTTCATGTAGTTCATTTTGATATTTGGGGTCCGAGTCCTGTGTCCACGAGAGATGGTTTCAAATATTTTGCTACTTTTATAGATGATTTTTCTCACATGTGCTGGGTTTTTCTACTTAAAAGTCGTTCGGATGTGTTTCATGCTTTCAAACTGTTTTACTCTGAAATACGCAATTAGTTTAACTTGCCTCTTAAAGTTCTACGTACTGATAATGAATATACCAGCTCTCTCTTTGGGCAATTTTGTGGATCTCAGGGTATAATTCATCAAACCACTTGCCCCTATACATCACAGCAGAATGGGGTTGCAGAACGTAAAAATCGTCACCTTCTTGATGTTGCTCGTGCTCTCATGTTTCATATGCATGTCCCTAAGTATCTTTGGGGTGATGCTGTTCTCACTGCCACATACTTGGTCAACCGTGTTCCTACATCATCCCTCCATGGTAAATCATCCATCTCTGTTCTCACTCCTAGTTGTCTTGTTTTCAGGTTCCACCCAAGACTTTTGGTTGTTCATGCTATGTTCACAATTTATACCCTGGTCTTGACAAATTAAGCTCTCACTCTATACGTTGTGTTTTTTTGGCTATTCTAGGACTCAAAAAGGCTACAAGTGTTTTGATCCTTAGTGAGATCGATACCTTGTTAGCATGGATGTTACCTTCCTTGAGTCTACTCCATATTTCTATCCCTCTCCACCACTCTCCCCAGACTTCGCTCCTCCATGCCCTCAGCCTGTACCTTTCGAATCCTTACCAGTTCCTATTCATGAGCATTTTAATTTGGATAGAAATGAACTCCTAACATTGCATTGCATGTAGGCCCAGGTCCCACCAACGTCAAACACATACTAGGTCAAGTGTTTAAACCCTGATGTCTTGTCGAGTAGTTGTCATGTGCGACATGGACATGCTTTACTGTTGCATTCTGGGATTGGATTTGTTCCCTTGGGCAGAGAGGAATGCTCCCTTATTAACTCAGCTCTTCGGTAGCCTCGAGACCATTTTGTTGGCTTTCCTTCTACCTCATTAAAGATTTGCCCTGTAGTTGAATAGGGTCTTTGTTCCCTACTTTCAATGAATTTGGATTGGTTCACATGGCTCCCTCCACCTTCAGAAAAACAGTATGAGCCATGCAGGTGTTTGATTTGTTTGTGATATCAGAATACGAGAATATGAAACTATTTGAAACTTATTTCACCATGAATTCTTATGGTTTCTGCTAATTTTACAGGCTGTGGACACGCAAGGAGGAGGAGATTGCTGTTGTTACCCACAGTGGTTTTTTGTATCATACCTTACAAAAGTTTGGTGGTGGTTGCCATCCCACCGTTAAAGAGGAAATCAGCAAACAGTGAGTGTTAATGGTGTCGTACTGTCGTATATTTTTTTCTTGTTACTACCGTACTTTTTTTTTATTATGTTTCAGTAAGAAATGAGACGTGAAAAGCTGGAATAAATAAAAGAATATCTTAATGAAGGGAAAATTGTAGAAGCAATATGATGGTTTTGATTTTTTTGAAATTGTAAAGCTTCATTATAGTTTCTTTACGTGAATCTACAAGAATGCTTGAGTTAGTCTTTTGCTGTTCATTTTATTCGATGGAAAGAGGAGCTTGTAGTGCATCTGGTTTGGTTAGGACAAAACTTTCTTGCATATTTATCTTAAGCCAAATAACTAACCAATATCTGGTCTAAGTAGTTTGATTCATGCTGGTTATATTTTTAATGAGCCAGCTGTGAAGCTCGCAACCAATGCAGTTTAAGGGCAGTATATCCTAAAAGAGAGAAAAGAGGAGAAAAAGGAAATAAAAATTAAATTTCCCTCATTTATCCTTTGAAACATCATATAAGGTTATGTATCCTAGGATAAATGAATGGGAAAGAAAAGTGGAGGGGAAAAAGATTCCTCTTTTTCTTCCTGTTCAAATCTAATGAAAAGCATGTACAATTTTATTTTCCTCTTGTTTTATTTTTCCTTTCACTTTTTTTTCCCTTCTAGGTGCACAATATAATGCTGTACATTATAGGGGAAACAGAAAAAATTTTGAAGTTTGCCTCAGGGAAAGAAAGTGGAAAAAAAATTCACTTTTTGTCTTTAGAAACTATATAACCTTTACTTTTTGGTTTCCTTTTATTTTTATTAATTTTTTCTTTACTTTCACTTTTATTTTAGTGAAGCAACTCACCTTTTGTAAACACAAAGGTTTTCATTATGAATATAGAAAAGATGATGTAGACATTAGAAATCTGTTTAGGACGTGAAACTCGACAGCAAACATGTCTGGTTTCGTTGTTACACTGCATTATACACTTTTACTACGGGTTCTAATTTTATTTTATTATGCATCCTCTATTTTATTTCAATTTCATGTTAACAGGGCCTACTGACCTGCTTTTGGTTGAAAATAATCTAACTTTAGAATTCACTTCCTCTTGGACAGCTTCGCCAATTGTGAGCTCCGATCAATGGTGTTGGTTGACCAAAGGTGACAGCTTTCTATCTTCAACTGAGTTTTGAACCAGCTGCTATTTTACTGCTCAGACAATAATACATGTTTAATTGTCCAACAGCATGCTTGGTTCTGATTCATCGTATTGCAATTACCCTGGCGTTCCACGCGGTCTTGACCTGCTAAGTGATGATGCCACTCACAAGCACCCGGGGAAAGAAAGCTAGCCTTTGAACTATTTCTCTCCTAACAGCCTTCCATTTTAATCAGCTGGCAAGAGTTGGAGCTGGCTCATGATATATTTTCTTTTGGCAAGCATTCATATGCGAGAGGCCATTGGAAAGAAAGTCCACTCATATTCCAAAGATTCTTATTATTTGTACGATGCACCAATCAGACCTAATATGTATTTTCTATTGTGACCCATCAAGTCCCCTAGAGTCGGGCCAGTGATACCTTTATTTGAAATGAATCCGAGCAAGAGATTCATTTTTTTGAGAATTGTAATGAAACTTGAAACATCCGTCTGAACGATGCTCACTTGGACTGTGAATGCCAAATGACCTTTAATCGAAATGTATTCATAGCTAGGATCACCTCCCAATGGCCTCCACAATGGCAAGATGAAAGCTCCATTTGGCTTTTAGGGATATTGAATTTATCGTTTTAGATTTACCAAAATTTTGCTTATTGAAAATTTATATATCAATACCGTATCGAATATCAAAAATACCTAAAATTGGTAAATTCAATGTCGATACCCAAATCGGCAAATTCATGTCGATACCAGAAATTTGAGAGCAATTCACCTCTTCCCAAATCAGCAAATTCCATGTTAACCGCTTAGAATAAATAAAAAGGGAGAATCTCACCATTTAGATGTGCTTTGGAAGCTATAAATTTTTTTGAGAAAAAGTTAAAAGTGGGGACATCGCCGCCCCATGGCAGCTGCTTCCATATGTTTTGAGATGTGTTTTCATATATCTCAAAACATATTTTAGAACTTAGGGTCAGTTTGGGATTAGAGTGTAAGTGTTGTTAGTGCAGATGTAGCTGTTGTAGTGCTATAGACTCAAAAATAGTATTATTTACTATCAAAATACTGTAGATTGCTGTTGAAAAAAATATTATAAATATTATTAAATAAAAAATTATATAAAAATTAAAATAAATAAAATATCAAAAATAATCACATGTTAAATTGTAGATTGCTACTACTTTTATATATTTATATAATTTTAAATATTTTTGTAATACTTTTATATATTTTTATAATACTCTTATATACTTTTATATATTTTTATAATACTTATATATATATATTATATACTTTTATATATTTTTATAATACTTATATATATATTATATACTTTTATATATTTTTATAATACTCTTATATATTTTTATATATGTTTATATACTTTTATATATTTTTATAATACTCTTGTATACTTTTTATATACCTTTATATATTTTTATATACTTTTATATATGTTTTTTTAATACTTGTAGATATCTTTATATACTCTTATATTCTTTTACATATTTTTATAATACTTGTTTATATTTTTATAATATTTTATATATTTTTATAATACTCTTATATACTTTTATATATGTTTAAATACTTTTATATATTTTTATATATTAATTGTGTATAAATATTAGTTATATTTTTTTTTTGTTATATAAAAGAAATTTGGATTGTGTGGTAAAAATAGAAAAAAAAAGAGAAAAATTGCAGTGAGCAAGGTTTAAACAAAAAAAATTCCTAAGCAACCCCCTGTTGCTCAAGATTGTGGAGCAACCTCTCTCTAAAATATTCCACGATGTAGTCCACGATGAGAGCTATCCATAGACACCAAGGCCTTGTTTACTTGGGGGGAAAATAAGAAGGAAAGAAAAAAAAAGTAGGAAGGAAAGAAGTATATGCTTGTTTACTTGGGCGAATGGATAGTTTAGGAGAGAAAGTAAAAGGGAAAGTTAGACATTAATCCCTCCATTTGCTTTCCGCCCGAATCTGGCGGAAAGCTGAAACTTTGACTTAACTTTACTAACTTCACACCTAATTTTTCACCGCATCTTTGCTCATCCTCACTCACTATGAATTTTTCTCTACTACTCGTCCTTTTGTTGTTGCTTGAGCTCGCCGCCACTGCTAGTTCTTACCGCCATTATCGTTCTTGCTGCCACTAGCCACTACTTGTCCTCACCATCATTGCTCATATTTAATATTTAATAATTTTATAATATTAATTATATATATATATATATATATATATATATATATATATAATTTGAGTGAAAAAAATAAAAATTGTAGTATATATATATAATCCTTCAAACTTTCTTTCCTTCCAAGTAAACACAAGGATAGAAAACTTATAGCACATTCCATCCATCTATGGATCCTTTCTTTCTTTTATACTTTTCATCCATCCAAGTAAATATGGCCCAAGTGATGCAAGGCAAGCAAGCCTTAGGCAAGCTCACACAGGCACAGCCACCAGGAGCACAGCCTTCACAATCATGGCTAGGGGCCGAACCTCAGTGCAATTTCCGAGTTACACCTGCGCATATTACATCCGCAGCGGGACTCGACCCCTAGATCTCTCCTCACGGAGAGAATCCTTTTAACCATTGAGCTGGATTTTGGATGTATCCACGATGAGATATCAGGATACAAACATTGTGGATCATTTGCTACAGTAAATGGATAAAAAATCCACAATGTTTGTATCCACGATATCTCATCGTGGATACATCTAAAATCCACGATCTTGGTGTCTATAGATAGCTCTCATTGTGAAATTTTTTCAGAAATTTTTCATGATCATGAAATATTTTAGAGGGAGGTTGCTCAACTTTTTCTAAGTAGCCCATTCCATTTTAGAGGGGAGTTGCTCAACTTTTTCTGCCCAGCCCATTGCTTGGAAAATTTTCTTGGTTTGAACCCCTCTCCCACTGTTAGTGCCTGCACCCGTGCGACCTGCAGCAAAAACCTGTAGGTTTGCATCTACTGCTTTGACAGTCTGCCCTTAAAACATTTGGGGATAGGTGATATGCGGATTGCAAAATTTTCAAAACAGAATACAAATCCGAATTCACATTTTTAGGGCTGGAAGCCTGGGATGCCCTTTTTGTCCAATGGCAGCAATCACCTCTCCCTCCGCAAGGAGATCGAGGTTGCGCGATCCGCTGACAGAGAGGGTAGAAAGTTGCTGATCGTCGTGATGCCCACTCACACTGCCAACTCACACCGCGCCTTCCAGGGTTACTACTTAAGCCGGCTGGGTAAGACGCTGCGGTTGGTGATGCCACCCCTCCTATGGATCGTGGTGGAGATGAGCGTGGCCTCTGTGGAGACCGCTGACACCCTCATGGGTGCTGGAGTCATCTACAGGCATCTCGTGTGCAAAAACAATTTGACTAACATCAAGGACAGAGGCATTCACCAGCGGAACACCGCGCTCCGGAACATCCAGCGGCAGCGCCACGATGGAATTGTGTACTTTGCGGACGACGATAACATCTACTCGCCCGAACTGTTCGAGCGACTGAGGGAGATCAGGTATTAAATCTTGTCCTTTGGAACTAAACAAATTTCGGAATTGGAATTTTTATTGGATAGTTTTCATAAAATGCTTTGTTTGGAACCACTATAACTTATGAATGAGATTGTGTATAATCCAAATATGTAGGAGTTAAACCACCTCAAAAATCTGGTCGCATTTGTAGAAATTCCCATTTGCTTAAGCTGTTGTATTACTTTTGTGCCCATACTCTTTGCAGCGATTTTAATATCTTTCTTACAGTGCATCTGATCTGCAAGAGAAGGTCCAAATTACATCTTGATCTCCATCTTCAATATTGACCAAATTTGGCTATCACTAGATTGATGCCAGTGTCTCCAAGATCCGAACACGCAGTTGCAAATTATCCTCTAAAGTAATAATATACTTTCATAGCCTTTGTTTATTTTTTCAATGCAATTGTTGAGCTTCAATTTCTCTCATAGAGAGGGATTGTTGATTTTTAAAATTTTATTTCACTGTGGTATTTTTTAGCTGCAGAAATATGCACTACAAGATCTGAGCAAAGCAGTAAGCTATTCAAGATGCAAAGTAAAATTAACTCTTATTTAAATGAAAAAGCCCTTTTTTAACTTGAACCTCATTACATAGAATTTTACACAATCAAATCTGATGAAACCTGCAATTCTGGAAATCGTCATCCCTAAACATACGTGTAATAGATTAACTGTTCTTCTTAGCTCCACAAGTGACCAAATGCATTGGTTATCCTATTTCATAATAGTGCCAAGGTACTTTTGGTTAATGACATTCACAATTTAGTTTCTCCTTAACCTATTACATTGGTAAAATTTGAGTATCAGTTCAAATTCATTTATTTTTTGCTTATATGTGCTAACTAGAATAAATCATGCACCACCAGGCCATTTTTCTCAGTTTCATTGAATGGAAATGATGATGGATTTTCCCAAGCACTAGAGGTCTATGACAAGAGTGTCTTATGGTCCTTTTCTGGTTGTGGCTGAGTACTCATGGCAAATATACATATAATTTTAAGCATGTTGATTGAGACTCTCTCTATCTGTTATCTGGACAGTCCTGTTTTTAGAACAATCTCTCATCAGCATTGTATTCTTCTCTGGAAGTTGTATTGGCTAAAATCATCAACTGGATGGGCCACCACTTTCCTTCTATGGTTGGAAGTCTCATTTGATCTTATCAGACTTGTATGGTTGAAATTTGTATTGTTGTGCTTCATTCCGGCTGTTCATAAAAGTTGTCAAATAGCTTCACAAGCTTTTGAGCCAATTGCTTTGGTTGGCAATGACTAGAACGGACTTAATATAGTCTCTTGGCATAATCCACATGAAGACGCCAACCAAAGCCAGGGCAGAACCGCCGCCCTACACCAGTAGCTGAAGACGCCGGCGAACCCACGCACGGTCGTCGGACGTCGCTAGGAAGAAGGGCAGGAACCGCAGCCCCACCGGCCAGCCTAGGCCCTCGCCGGAGAAGAGAGAAGGACGGCACGACGAAGGGCGAAGAAGCTGTCGGCGAACACATTGCCGACAGAAATCCACCCGCCGGACGAAGTCGGAGTGGGAGGTGGAAGAGAATGTACCTCGCCGGACAACCGTTCGCCGGCTCCACCACCGGCGACGCTGAAGAAGGAGGAGGAAGGAAAAGGGGTCGCCGCATCCCATACCGCCACACCCAACCCACCGGGAAGCTGCAGGAGCTGTCGCCGTCGCCGGAGCCCTCGCCGGAGCCGCTCGACGAAGGGAAGAGGAGGAGATCGGGGAAAGAGGGGAGAGGAGCCGCCGCCGCTCCTTCGATCTCGATCGCTATTCAGCTAGGGCTACTGTAGCCCTAGCTTTGTTTTACCAAACGGGTCGCTCGACCCGGATCCAACAGCCTGCGCCCGTTAGCCCGCGCCAAAAATGCCACAGCCGCCGCCGACTGTAAATGGGCTACGATTTTGGGTTTGGGCTTCGCTCGTGCATGTGCGTGGCCCAAAACCCAAACGGTCCTAACATTCTCCCCCGCCCAAAGTGGTCGCCGTCCTCAGCGACTCGAGGTAGCTCTTGAGCTCAACCTTGTAAATTAAGACTCTGAAGCCTCTCTCTAGAAGGCTTCGACCTCAGGCAAAACTCTCCCAAGGAATGAGAAACACCTCATGCGTACTCATTCAACTATGACCCAAGAGTCGATAACCTCAAATCTCGACAATCCTTAGATTGAACCTCATCCGAACTATCGGAGAAGTATTATGTGGAAGCTTTGTGCCAGATTGCTTCCTCCATAGGGGATCCATCCCATCAGATGAGAAACTCCGCATGTCGATCAACTTACTTTGCCTCAGCACATAGTGATATAAAATATCATATATCTCTCGGTCGAACTCCATTCGAACCATCAGTGGGGCTTGGTAAGACAATGACCAAGGAGAATCGTCCGGATCCTTATGAAACTTTCTCAAGTTCACATAGAATGTAGGGTGTACCTACATTCCCTATTGGAGTTTCGAATGGTATACTACTGAGCCCACTTGACTCAGTATCTCGCACGGACCGTCGTATCTTCGGATAGGACCCGGTGAGCCTCCCTCACCGAGATCTTCCTACAGATATGCGAGGTAAGTCGGAGAAGAACTATGTTGCCCACGACGAATTCTTCGTTCCAACGACGACAGTATGCATACCTTTGCATCCATTGTACAGCCAACTCCTAGCTATCTCTAACCTCTCAGAGTGAATCGATTCGTTCCCGAGTTTCCCGTTGAGCTACAAGGTACTTCCTCTCGGAATTCCTTCGCACCACGTTAATGGAGGTTAGGGGTTGACTCCCTGACACTAGCTCGAAGCTCAAATGATGTGGGATCTGTGGACGATGACCTTTGCAAGTCGTAGACATACTATGTCACATCTATCTACTTCACCTAGTCACCCTGACTGGGGATCACATAGTAACGGGGAAATTCTTTTATAAGAGCGTTCACCCGCTCGATTTGCTCATCCGCATGAAGATGAATGGCTATGGAGAAACTTACATTGGACAAATATTTATTAAACAACGCAGTTCAAAAGTGTGCAGTAAAATGAGCATCCATATCACTCTCGATATCTATTTAGATGCCAAAATATTTCGCTAATTCTCGGAAGAATAGGTCTACAGTAACCCTTGTTGTACACTACTCGTGTGCTGGGATAAAGACTCCCTCCATGAAAAATCTATCCACGACTACCGGCACTGAGCTTATCACGTCAACTGTAGGAACCCACTACTAAAGTCCTTGGACACTCGTTCAGGACATCTCGAGAACAGGTAGTGGCTGTAACAACCCCTGCCCCTAGTCTCCAATCGATCTTACCTTCCTGGCAATTCTGGTAAGTGCGGACATATATCCCCATGTTTGCGCACGTATTGGGCTAATAGCACAGTCGTGCTAACAGGATAATTTTCCCCTTTTGTCGTGGATGCCGTGCCCAAACTCTATCCATGGAGCTCCCTCAGTAGCTCCCGGCGCAGTTCGCCCATCGATGGGACTAGTGGCCTATCGCCTCTGGCCATAATATAACATCTGGACCTAGTTAGAAATGTCAGATCATGTCCGATCTAACCTACTGAACTTAGCTTTCGAGCCTCCCTATCGAAAGCTGAGGCTGCTTTTATTTTATCTAGCAGATCCCCGTCCACCCTGGAGAGGGCACAACACAAGGGCATAAAGACTACTGAGCTCGTCCGGAACCACGTTGGATTTACCTGATTTATGTTTCCCCTAGAATTGGAATTCTTCCAGGAATTCCATCCAACGTGCCTATATTGTCGACAACCTTTTTATGTGGTGTAATGTTGTCGGTCTTCATAACCTCGAGAAGGCTTTCCGCATCCGGAGATAGTGGACTCCTACCACCTTTTCCTTCTCGTGGTCAAAATACCGTCCCTCAGTCTTGTTAGCTTTCAAGTCCCAAAAGCTAAAGGATGCCTATACTATGACTTATACCACTGATAGATTGGTCCGAAGCATCAGTGCGAAACTCGAAAGACATACTGAAATTGGGTAACTTCAGGATCGGTTCAGAGGCAATACGGACCTTCACTCCTGAAAGGCCGACTGACACCGATCAAGCCACTCACATTTCAAGTTTCTTTTCAGCAGATTACTGAGGGTAAGGCTTTCCTCGAACAGCCCGTGATGAACTTTCGATATAAGTTCACCTCACCGAGAAAACTCCGTACTTGGTTTGATTTGAGGGGGCGCGCCATTCCGCAATGACCTGAACCTTTGCCTTGTCCATGCGCACTTATCCATGGTCCATCCTATGACCAAGGAAAGAAATCTCATTCACCACAAATGAGCATTTCTCCAACTTTAAATAAATTTGATTTTATCCCTCAACACCAGCCTTAGATGGCTTAGGTGTTCCTGAACACTTGAGGAGAATACCACGATATCGTCCAGATATTCAACTATGTAGTCATCTAAGACATAGGGGCCAATACTTGTTCATCAGATGATAAAACATAGAAGGGGTCTTTTGTAGTTCATAGGGCATCACTTTGAACTCTAGGACTTATATCGGGTTACTCATATAATTTTCCTATTCGTTGCCCTCAGCAAAACGAATTTGCAAATGATCTACCCTCAGGTCTAGTTTAGAGAAAGCTTGTGTTTTTCCTAGTCGATCTCTCATATTAGGGATAAGCGGTATAAGATAACAGTCCCTCACCGTTATCTTATTCAAGGTTCTGTAGCCTATTCAGAACCTTAGCGACCCGTTCTCCTTCTTTCATAAGAGGATCAGGGCTCCATAAGGCGATACCGTAAGTTGAATGAACCCGGCTTCGTGCAATCAACTCAATTGCTAATGAAACTCGGTTAACTCCATTGGAGAAATACGGTATGAAATCTTAGATGGAGGAGTGGATCCCGTCACAAGCTCAATCTTGTGATGATTATTCTCCTTAGGGAAAGGTGTTTAGGAAGCTCCAAGGATAATTCATTGGAGAACTCTTTCAACAGACCCTTCACCAATGAGGGGAGCTCTCCTTCACAAGAAGAGTCGTCAACCCATGTCTCTCTATGGTACAATCCTACCACTAGGGTGTTGCTACCAATAGAATCCCACGTCTTCAACATCACTTGGGCATACTGCCGGACATAGTCCGGGTATGGCCCAGTTTGCCTTAGTCATTTTAGGATGCCTCACGCAACCAATGATAAATTCCATGAGTAGGAACTAATTCTTGATCTCATCTTTTTAAGCTCTCCTCACGAGAGCTAAGGATCGGGTTAAACCCCAAAAGGGGCTATGTGCGGCCTGAGTCCGCCATCATAGCTTTGTATCTCTAAAGAGATACGCGATACAAGTTTGCACCTGCTCCTCAGTAGGAACCTGAGTATTATGGAAATATAATTCCAATACTCTCACAGGAAGTTCCCAACTTCCTCTGCGTAGCAAACCCCTGAAATAAGTGCTAACTCGTGCACATGCTGTCTCACGGCGGTCACATGGCCACTCTTGGCCGGAGTCCTAAATATCGTCGCACGATATTCCTCGGGTCACAATGCCCTCAGTTGTTAGAATGTGTCGTCGCACGACAGTTATTTGGCCGCCATCGGCCGGTCTCCAGGATATGTGGTCACACGACGATCCTATGGAGATAACAATTGGTGTCCGGGACATATCGTCGCACAATTGTCCCCTGATCACCATCAACTGCTCTCTAGGACAAGTCGTCGCACGACTGTCCTATGACATCATCGGCTGATGTCCGAGATACGTCGTCGTACGACTATCCCATAGGCATAATTGACTGCCCTTCGGGACATGTCGTCGCACGACAGTCCCCATGGCCACCCCTGGCTTTAGTAGGTGCTGTAGAAGCCGTGGTAACACGCGCTTCAGCAACGTGACCCCCAAAATATATGTCTCCACTAGGAAGACAAGAAAACGGAGCCGTGCGGCTCTAGTTGGACAAGCCAACCCTGTCGATATCTTTGGAGCGAAGCTCCCCCATATCCGACAGCCACCACCAGCAACTCAATGCTGTAGACCCTTGTGATCATTGTATTGATTAGTTGCCAACATGTGTATAATACCGGTATACAAGTTGGAACGTGCGGAATCTGGCTCTGATACCAGTCTGTCACGCCCAAAATTAGGGTAATAAAAATTTTAATAATTTACAAGCGAGTCAATGCTTGACTCGCACTCAAGCATGCCCACGTAGGGGCTAAGTGGTCGAACCCATCATCTGGACTCGACCCGCAGGAGAACGCTCCCAATGTGCTACTCAGTCTATCCCGGACGACCACCTGTCTGCTCGTCTCGACGAGTCGGAGACCGCCACCCGTCTCCTATGAACCGCTGCACGAACCAGCTCCAACGTCCACCTGAGTACATCACCCGAGACTCGACGCCGACGCAGCGTGCGTACGAGTCTGGTATACCGGAAAAGAAACAAACGCACGCAGGCGGTGGCGCACACTCGCGCAATAGACGACGTCAAGCAGGACGCCGGGGCACACGTCCTAACTTCGACTAGACCGCACGTAGGCGGCCAGACTCACCCACTCGCCCAACAGGGACGTCTTGCAGACGTCCGACACAAATAAACCGGCGAACGCTGGGCAACATCACACAAGGCCGGTGCACTTGACTAGAGCGCGGAGAGGGGCGAGGAGTCGCCGACCGAGAAAGACAACTCGGCCGGGAGCAAGAAGCTCAGGGAGTTGGAGAGAGGAAGACGCTGGTCGAGGGCAGCTGAGCTGGGAACGGGAACCGCATTCGGAACTCGTTAGAGGCGCACGCACAAAAACCGAGGCGGCAGATCTCATCGGAGACCCGCCTGAGGTTCGCCGGAGCACGGTCCGGCCGAACCCAACCTCGCCGGAAACACAGGCGGCGCCGGCGAACTCGCCCTTGTTTGTCGAACGCCAACCAAAGCCAGGGTGGAACCGCCGCCCAACACCAGCAGCCGAAGACGCCGGCGAACCCACGCACGGTCGCCGGATGTCGCGAGGAAGAAGGGTAGGAACCGCAGCCCCACCGGCAAGCCCAGGCCCTTGCCAAAGACGAGAGAAGAAGGGCGGCACGGCGAAGGGCGAAGAAGCTGTCGGCGAACATCTTGCCGACGGAAATCCACCCGCCGGACGGAGCCGGAGCAGGAGGTGGAAAAGAACGTACCTCGGCGGACGATCGTCCACCGGCGACGCCGAAGAAGGAGGAGAAGGAAGGAAAAGGGGTCGTCGCCCCTACGCTCCACCGCATTCCGTACTGCCGCACCCAACCCACTTGGAAGCTGCAGGAGCCGTTGCCGTCATCGGAGCCCTCGCCGGAGCCGCTCGACGGAGGGGAGGGGAGGAGATCGGGGGAAGAGGGGAGAGGAGCCGCCGCTGCTCCTTCGATCTCGATCGGCATTAGCTTTGTTTTATCAAACGGGTCGCCCGACCCGGATCCAACAGCCCGCACCCGTTAGCCTGCACCTAAAACGCCACAGCCGTCGCCAACTGTAAATGGGCCACGATTTTGGTTTGGGCTTCACCCACGCGTGCGCGTGGCCCAAAACCCAAACGGGCCTAACATTATCCATTTTAAGAGAATGATGCCAAAGTTGTCTTTTCTACTTGGTCACTTTTCTTTCGGCACTTTCTAGACTGAGGTAGATGAGTGTTAATACTGACTATCTTTGCAATGAGGCAGAAGAGAAAACGTACCATTTATTTTTTTATTACAAGCTCTTCATACAATTATGAAATGATATTTTTTATCTTTGTTAAATGTTAAGACTTAGAAAGGGAATTTTTGTGTGGCTTCAAATGTAGAGCAACACTGAGTTTGTTCAAATCTTTGTGGCATTAACAATATTGCAACTTTGTAAAAACTTATCTTCTTCGGGCAAACGATAACAGGAGATCTAGACATGCTGGGAATTACTGAACATGACATATTGTTCACCAAAAGGGAATTTTTTGTGTGGCTTCAAATGTAGAGCAACACTGAGTTTGTTCAAATCTTTGTGGCATTGACAATATTGCAACTTTGTAAAAACTTATCTTCTTTGGGCAGATGATAACAGGAGATCTAGACATGCTGGGAATTACTGAACTTGACATATTGTTCACCATACCGTGAGTGTTCACCTGAAATATTGTACACTTGGGAGGGAATATCCACACATAGTGATCATTGTAAAGCTTCCTTTGGTGATTGGGATGCATGCTTATAACCATACCACCTGGGGATGATTGCTACCATATTTGAGTCTTTTTGTTTTTAGGGAATGTCACTGCTTATACTCAGTAATATTTTTCTTGATTAATATATATTCTCTTGTAATTTTGAAAATGAACATAATGATACTTAAGTTGTAAATTCCTATGTTAGGAGGTTTGGAGTTTGGCCTGTAACAATGCTTTCTCAAAGCAAGAATGAAGCTGTGCTAGAAGGCCCAGTGTGCCATGTAAGTAAAGTAATTGGATGGCATACTAATGAGAAAAGTAAGAGACTAAGGAGATTTCATTTTGATATGTCTGGGTTTGCATTCAATAGTACCATACTTTGGGACCCTAGGAGATGGAATCGATCAAACTATGATGCGATTAGGCAACTAGACTATGTGAAGGAGGGATTTTAGGTATATTCATTTTTTACTTCAAAATATTATCTTATTCTGAAAAGTTGAGAAAAAGTGACAGACCAATGAATTTCTCTTTAATTAGTTAGTTTTATATAGAGAAACATCTTTTTAGCGGATAATACTCCTATATAAGTCTGGAGTTATCTTCATTTCACAAGCTTCCCCTTCTTTATGATTACGAGTACAAGAGCATTTTCTCGTAATCATAAACTGGTCTAAGCTTGGACTAAGTGTAGCTGTTCACATATGCAATCCGTATTTGTGCTACTCATATGCAATTCGTATTTGTGCTACTAGGACTAGTATGTACACAGTCCATATTTGCTGTCTTCGGCTCCTATGTCAGGGCTTTCTCTGTAGGGGTATTACCACGGACTAGTAGAGGGCGATAAGTGGAGGGCTTTCTCGATGTGGGGACTTTCTCGGCATTCTCTTTGGCTTTTTGCATCTTCTCTTCTCCACTTTCGGCCGTCTCCTTCATCCGCTCCGCACTGATATTTGACATATTTGAATTATTGGTTTTGAGATTCATTTTGTATTGACATATTGTTATTGATAAACATCAATAAATGATGTTTCATGTTTTACTTATTTTCCCTTGTATTCTTTTGTGAATAATATTCTATTTGAACACATTATGATTTATCAAAAAGGAACCTTATCTCCATGGTAAGCAAATGTTATGGTATTATATATAAGAAATACATTTAACAGCATGCTTTTCTTTATTCATTTGCATATTTTGTGGTAACTAGGGTTTTTTTTTTTTTCAGTTCTTTGGAAACCATTTTTTACCCTGTGATCTTAGGTCGTCAAGTTTTTAACTGAGTCCAACACTAGTTGGTCCATGCATCAGAATGTGCTCAAGTTGGACATTTGCCTCTCTTGCCATTGCAATAGATCATAGTAATAAATGTATCATTATTACTTCAGCGACTTCTGAAGATTTAACAGTACTTTGGTGGCTTTTAATGCAATATTAAACTACATGTAAGTTGTAACTAAAACTTATCAAGGAGATACACTACATTTTCCTTTTCTTGCTTAATATCATCAGGTGCTATGCAGCATGGTTTTTGAAAAATAGTATGAATCATGGATCTATATCATATAGTGTTTAAAGTAGCAGCTGGTGGACGCTAAGCTTCGCTACTGGTTTTGCCATATGTACAAACCGGTCCAATCGCTCATCGAATTGAGCTGCAAGATTGAAACTTTAATCCTTGATATCATACGCATATACTATGCGAATATGCAGTTCACACGCTCATTATATGGCACAAATTTTGCCAACCGTAAAGTTAGTCTGGCCCCAACATACCTGAAACCATTTAGGCACCTAGGTTCAACTGTTACACTACCCAACTTGAGAAAACGCCCGAAGACCTAGGGTCATATGTTACTGTTCCTCCACCTCCATTATATCTTTATGCATATAATTAACTTCAAATAATTTTAAATACAAGTTGCTCTTGTGTCCAGCTTTGAGCTTGCATACATCTGTGCGCTGCGCTGCCAACCAAATGCCTAATGCTTTCATACTATTATGTGCTATACTGCAGGCTGCATTGTGCATGCCTATGCAATTTAAAATTTTGTATCTGAAGAACTTTATTATCCTCTAATTTGTTTTTTTTATTTCTGTGCTACATCATGAGAATCTTGATTCATTTCTAACCTTTTTATTCAAATATTAAACAAAAGGAGAAATTACTGATGGTAAAGATGAACTAAGAAACGAAATTATTCTTCATAATCTTTCTTTTCCCACCCTGTCTTTTGAACCATCCAAACTTTTGAATTTTATGCGAATTGCTGACTACATTGACAACTTGTAGTCAACTTTTTTTGTAGGAGACTACATTTATTGAGCAAATAGTAGAGGATGAAACTCAAATGGAAGGATTAACAAATGATTGCTCAAGGATCATGAATTGGCACCTACATCTAGAAGCTAAAGATCTAGTTTATCCTATAGGATGGAAAGTATGAAGTAACCTTGATCCTATCATCCGTCTTTAACCAGGTATCTCAAATTGTACAGTTCTGTTTCAAGATATCGGAAGGTGTGTTCTATTTTTTGTCTTTGTTTGTAGAAATATGCGTATCTTTTGCATTCCTATTGTTGTATTAGGCTTCTGCCTTTCAGTTGTAAATATGAATATAGATGAAGTTACAGTTGCATTGATATTTTGGCTTTGCAGCTCTTGGCAGTAGGAGAATAGCCTGTTATTCATCGTACTTTATGGAATTAGTGACGTCTACAGTGCCCATCAATTGACTATGACCAGTACTAACGCAGTGATCCATTACATAAATTTCAATTGGTACTTTGCTTAAAATGACTTGATTGTGATGTTTGATGAGTTTGTTTGCAGCCCCTTTAATTTAGCAGACTCTATCCTACTCAGATCGGATTGCTACCGAGAGAAGTGCATACTTGCTTAAGAAATAGGGGCTAGTAACGGATCACAGCTTATTCTCACTATGTTTTTATAATATATCGGGAGGTAAGTAAATGATCTCGATATAATCTTTCCATTTTAGTTTATCCTTAATTTACTGTGTACTTAATTTACAATGCCATTTTTGTGGTTTCAAACGACCACCCTAGCAAGTTGACGAACACTATTGTTGGTCAAGCAATAATTGTTGGCCTAAAGTTTTTTTCTTTTTTTTTTGGCAACGTAATATTTTTCGCCAGTTACTATACAGTACTTGCAAGATTTCAATCATCTTTCAAAAGATACGAGCTAGTTAATGGCCTCATTTGCTAGATGAGCAACCTTAGGCTTATACATTCTAGTAAGCAAAAAAATTAATATCCCTTGAGATATCGATAGTGCAAGCAAAAGAGGAGACTCCTTCCCCATGATTGTAGTCGACAGCTTGTCTGTAATCTTTTTCAGTATTTATAATGATTCTAAAATTTTCTTTCATAGTGTAGATAAATTGCAATGCAATTTTAATCGCTGAATTTGCAATAGATGGTTGATGGGCCATGAGGTGGATAGCCACAGCTACAAGGAAGCCTCCATTTCTGTCTCTGATTGAATATTCTAGATCTTCTCCTGAGTTCCACATGTAAGATTTGTCTACTGTGATCCACTCCTTGGCTGGACTGTCATTTGTTACCCCCATGTCTAAAGGTTAGAATCGCATCATTAGAATCAAGTAGAGCTAAATTGTCCCCTTTTGAAATTACAAAAATTTTAGCTCTCCAAACAGTCCAAAACAGAGATAAGATCAAAGGTGAATCGGATTCATTCAGCCAAAAACCTCTGTTCTATAATGCATTGAAAGAGAAAAGCAATCAAAAGAAATTATGATAAGAGTTTCGTATGTATTCTCCAAAAACCGCATTTAAAAGAAACATGCACAACTTTAGCAAGAACGGAAGTTGGGGACCTAGAAGTTATCAGGACTACAAGAGGCAGTTGATTATGCGTGGCAGAGGAGCGACTAGTACATGCTTGCTTAGAGGATATTGACCGACGTTAATGTGCAAATTTTGTTGACTTGTGGTTTCTTCCAAGGGTTAAGGCATAATATAAACATGTTATGTGAATTGCTCTATACATTATTCTCTTCTTGCAATTAAATTCAGAATTTTAATGGTTTACTTTTATTTGATTTTTTTTCAAGTGTTGCATCTCTTTATTTTTAATTTAATTAATTTAAAAATGTGTTGAAAATGAGAGACCATCTCTCCCATTTGATACACTTTTTTTATTTGTTTTAATGTTATTGGACTTTTCCCCTTAAGTTATTTTAAATTTTTTTATTTTTGTTAACTTTGAGCGAAATTATAATAAAACTTTTTAAATAATGTTGTTGGTAAGAATAGCATTCCCAATTTTATCTTGAGATGAAAAATCATGTTCAATTATTTAATAGCAAGGCTAAATCTTCACTGTTGGATGTATACTAATTGCATTTTAGTTTTTATTTTTCTAAACTTCTTATTTTGTTATTCATGCTATTTGCTTGATTGAGATTTATGATCGAACATTGGACTTTATCATGGTTCATTAACTTTTATTCTAATATTCTACAGAGAGTATTGGTAGAATGAGAAATTTTTTTATTAATATGAAATAATATATTCAAGATTAGTTAAACTTTAGTTTTACCTCATTTAAACTTGAGTGATTTTAATTCTTCCAATTATTATATAATTTGACTTCTAATGATTGAATTCAAAATCAAATTAACATTAATTATTTTGAATTTTCATAATTTGAATATAAGTGATTTAATTATTTACAATTATCCATAATTTGGATTTTAAATGAAATTTAAATTTTTAGAATTTAAATTATTTTGAAATTTATTTATTACAAATTTTAATTTAATCATTTCACATTTTATATAAATCAAAATTAATGAAAGCGTTTCAGAATTTATATCCTTTTTTAAAGTTAAATTATTTTCAATTCTCTATCATTTAAATTATCTAACGTTATTTCAATATTAACATAGTTTACAGTTTTTTTTAAATTTATATAATTCAAATATTTTATAATTAATTTGAAATTAATGTATTTCGAATTTTATATTATTTGAATTTTCAAAATTTATTCTTGAATTACTTGTTAAAACCAAAAGATGGATTCTGAAAAAAAAATGGAATAACATAATTCATAGTTATATAGTTTTAATTTTACATGATTTTATCGATTCAATTATTTTGCTTAAACTTGTTTTAATTATTTCTAGATTTACTTTATTTAAATTTTAATATTTAAAACTAATTAATTTGTAATTTACGAATTTAAATATGCATGTCATACAATTTGCCATTCAAAATTTACTAAATTCAATTTTCATTTTAAATTTAGATAAATGTAAACCAAAAGTTACGTCATTCATATTTTTGCAATTTAAAATTTACAATAATTCAATTATTGTAACTCTTTAATATACATAGATTATTTTGATCAACTTATAATTTATTATACTTTACATCATTGCAATTTTTTGAAGTATTTTTATTTAATTACTTCTATTGAGCTGCAATTTAATTATCTACATTTATTTGCACAGTATTGTTTTAAATAATAATTATAAATTACAAAAAAAATTATATTGGCATGCCTGTGCCATTTGAGTTAACCAAAAATAGAAAAGTTTTCCTAAAATCATAATTAATTGAAGGAAACGAAGATTTTTTTCATAATAAGTTTTTTTTTTTATCGTGGAACCAATTTTGGTAGGGCAAATTCTCTAATAGTATATTTTTTGGAACAAAAAATTAAAAGAAAAGAATGAAAAATACATTGAATCTAGATGTAAAATGCTACTAAATTTAATGTACTTTTTATTATTTCCTTGAGATCTATGTATAAAATGTCATGCCTAGAATTAAGGCAATAAAATTTTAACAAATTTACAGGTGAGTCAACACTTGACTCGCACCCAATCACTCCCATGCAGGGGCTAAGCGGTCGAACTGTAGAACTAGATGCGACTGGCAGGAGCACGTCCCTGACGTTCTCCTCATCCTATCTTTGACGACTACCTGTCTGCTCATCTCGATGAGTTGGGGATTGCCACGTGTATGCTAAGGACCGTTGCACACTCCAGTTTCAAAATCCACCTGAGAACATAACCTAGGACTCGAAGTCGGCGCAGCGCGCGTACGAGTTCGGTACACTGAAAAGTAATACAACCGCATGCAGGCGATGGCACACACACGTACAAAAGACAACATCATGCAGGATGCAGGACACACACCCTAACTTCGACCAGACCGCACGTAGGCGGTCAGAGTCATCCACTTGCCCAAAAGAGACGTATCGCAGACGTCAGGCACAAACAAACCGGCAAATGCCGGACAATATCACACAAGGCCGGCGCACATGACCGGAGCGCGAAGAGAGGCGAGGAGTCTCCGACCGAGAACAACAACTCGGCTGGGAGCGTGAAGCGCAAGGAGCCGGAGAGAGGAAGACGCCGTTTGAGGACAGCTAATCAGCTGAGAATGGGAACCGCATTCGGAACCCGCTAGAGGCACACACACAAAAATCAAGGCAGCATATCTCATTAGAGACCCGCCTGAGGCTCGCCGGAGCACCATCCAGCGGAGCCCAACCTCTCCGGAACCACAGGCAGTGCCTCTGAACTCGCTGGTGTTCACCGGACGCCAAGCAAAAAAAGGGGAAACCACATCCCTCTTCACCGGGACGACGCTTGAATCGCAGGAGATGCCGGTGAACTCACCCCATTTGCCGGACATCGCCAGGAAGAGGGGGCCGAAGTCCCAACCTCGTCGGTTGTCTACACTCTCGCCGGATATGAGAGAGGCAGATGACACGGCGAAGGGAGAAAACGCGGTCAGTGAATGCTTCGCCGATGAAAAACCACCCGTTGGATGGAGCTGCAGTGGGAGGGGGAAGAGGCATACCTCGGCGGACGTCTATCGCCGGATCCGGCACTGGCGACGCCGAAGAAGAAGGAGAAGAGGGGACGCCACCCCTTTTTCCCGCTGTGTCCCGTACTGCCTCACCCAACCCACCGGGATCGTAGGAGACTGCCACTGCTACCGCAGAAGCCGTCGCCGGAGCAACTCGATGCCGGAAGAGAGAACGAGGATGAAAGAGGGGGAGGCGGTTGTTGCCACCGTTGGCGTTCAATGCACGCGAGCCCCCCCTCCGCGTCGAACTCCCCCGCGGGCTACTATAGCCCTAGCTCCAAATGGAGCCCCGCTAGCCGCTACTCGATCCGCGCCCGCAAGCTCAATCTGCTAAGGGAAAAGGGGCTCGACTGCAAAAAGGTTTGAGCCTGGGCCTAGGCTTGGGCCCAACGCCTAGGCCTAACATTCTCCCCCACCTGAGGTGGTCGCCGTCCTCGGCGACTCGAGGTAGCTCCTTAGCTCACCCTCATATACTAAACTTCGAAGCCTCATACCAGATGGCTTCTCCCTCAAGTATATCATCTCCAATGAATGATAAACACCCATTGTTTACTCCTTCAACTATGACCCAAGGGTCGATAACTTTAAATCTCGGCAATCCTTAGATCGAACCTCATCCGAGCCATCGGAGGAGTATGATTCAGAAGCATTCTGCCAGGTTGCTTCCTTAATAGGGTATTCATCCCATCGGATGGGAAACTCCGTATATCGGTTTAGCTTACTTTGCCCCAACACCCACTGATCTAAAATATCACATATCTCTCAGTCGAACTCTGTTCGCACCATCGGTGGGGCTTGGTAATGCAATAACTAACAAGGATCATCCGAATCCTAGTGAAACTTCCTTAAGCCCACATGGAATGTAGGGTGAATCTACATTCTTTATTGGAGTTTCAAACGGTGTGCTACTGAGCCCACTCGACTCAGTATCTCAAACCGACCGTCGTATCTTCAGACAAGACCTTAGTGAGCCTCCCTCACTGAGATCTTCCTATAGATTTGTGAGGTAAGTTAGAGAAGAACTAAGTCGCCTACAATGAATTCTTCATCTTGACGTTGACGGTTTGCATACCTTTGCATCCGTTGTACAACCAACTCCTAGCTAACTCTTGTCTATCGGAGTGAATTGATTCGTTCTCGAGCCTTCCGTTGAGTCGTAGGGCACTTCCCCGCAGATCCCTATGCACCTCGTCAATAGAGTTAGGGGTTGACTCCCTAACATTAGCTCAAAGCTTAAAGGAGGTGAGACCTGTGGATGATAACCTTTGCAAGTTGTAGGCATACCATGCCACAATCATCCACTTTATCTAGTCCTTCTAACTGCCGATCATAGAGTGACAGAGCTAATCTTCCACAAGAGCATTCACCCACTCAGTTTGCCCATCCGTCTGAGGATGATTAGCTGTGGAAAAACTTAACTTAGACCAATGCTTATTGAACAACATGGTTCAAAAGTGTCAAATAACAACGACCATCCCTATCGCTCACGATATCCTCTGGGATGCCAAAATGTTTCACCACATTTTGGAAGAATATGTCTATAGCAACCCTTGTTATGCACTGCTCAAGTGCTGGGATAAAGACTCCATCCATAGAGAATCTATCCACAACTACCGGCACTGAGTTTTTCCTGTCAATTGTATGAACCCACCAATAAAGTCCTTGGACACCCTTGTCCAGGACGTATCGGGAACAGGCACTGGTTGTAACAACCCTACCTTTAGTCTCCGATCGATCTTGCCCTCCTGACAATTTTGGCAAGTGCGGACATATCTCGTGGCAAAATATAATCGCTATGTCCTGTTAGCTTTCAACTCTCAAAAGCTAAAGGATGCCCATTGATAGGCTCCGCAAGTGCACGGTTTATCGAAGTAGTAAAAGATCGTTCCCACAGGGAGCAGGAGTCAAGTACCAACGTTACGCATCATTGAAAGCTAGATAATTCAGACGTTAATTGAGCAAATGAACTATCTAATCCAAGCCCTAAATATCAATTCAGGAAATCAGCAACTAGTAGGGAAAAAGTTCTAGTTTCACAAAGGTTCAGGACTATAGGTTTCACCACATCGGTTAAATAATAATGTAAAACAAGTACTAAAATTCAGAGCATAGAAAGCTAGATTACCTTCTCTCGAAGCATAATTTGACAGTAAAATGCCTAAGGCGATTGATCATTCGGTACGGATTACCTTCTCTCGAAGCGTAATCCAGTGCCTACTTAAGCTAATTTTCTACTCTCGTAGCAAAATTAACTTAAGAAAGACCCAATGAGCTCTATGATAATCGTGGATCCTCGAGCAACTTTAAACAACTCTCGTAATTCGAAGTCACAAGTTAAAATTAGGCAATCGAGTGTTACGATTCACCTCTCGGTACATCTCGTAACACTTAATACATACAAATATTTGGCCAAAATATTAATACGCGATAAACACACCCAATAATAATAAGCAATTCACTTAAATAGACTGTGAAATTCATACAAAGTGTTTTACATATCAAGAATTTTCCAACGGGCTACATCCAAGCTCCGAACAAGGGTTTTACTCAACAAAATACATCGTAAACTCAAGAAAACCCTAGAGAATGAATTTGACAGTTAGTGGAATTACTAACTGAGGTTAGGAGACGATGGATCTTGGGTTTCCTCTCGAAAGCCCCAAGAAAATCTGTCGAATCGAGCCCTCGAAGTCGCAAAATCACCCTTTTCGCCCTAGTCGCGTTCTTCACCCAAAATTGAATTTTCTAACCAGCCAAAATCCTCTCTTTTCTCCCTTAATCGAGATTTTGGACGGTCAGGAATGATTATTGGGTATTTTTCCTAATTTTTGGGCCCTTGGATCGTCGGATTTGATGAAGAAACAGTTGAGAATCGCGACCTGTGAACGCGAACACGGGCGTGCTGATGAGCACGGAGAGTATTGGCAGAATGAGAAATTTTTTTATTAATATGAAATAATATATTCAAGATTAGTTAAACTTTAGTTTTACCTCATTTAAACTTGAGTGATTTTAATTCTTCCAATTATTATATAATTTGACTTCTAATGATTGAATTCAAAATCAAATTAACATTAATTATTTTGAATTTTCATAATTTGAATATAAGTGATTTAATTATTTACAATTATCCATAATTTGGATTTTAAATGAAATTTAAATTTTTAGAATTTAAATTATTTTGAAATTTATTTATTACAAATTTTAATTTAATCATTTCACATTTTATATAAATCAAAATTAATGAAAGCGTTTCAGAATTTATATCCTTTTTTAAAGTTAAATTATTTTCAATTCTCTATCATTTAAATTATCTAACGTTATTTCAATATTAACATAGTTTACAGTTTTTTTTAAAATTTATATAATTCAAATATTTTATAATTAATTTGAAATTAATGTATTTCGAATTTTATGTTATTTGAATTTTCAAAATTTATTCTTGAATTACTTCTTAAAACCAAAAGATGGATTCTGAAAAAAAAAATGGAATAACATAATTCATAGTTATATAGTTTTAATTTTACATGATTTTATCGATTCAATTATTTTGCTTAAACGTGTTTTAATTATTTCTAGATTTACTTTATTTAAATTTTAATATTTAAAACTAATTAATTTGTAATTTACGAATTTAAATATGCATATGTCATACAATTTGCCATTCAAAATTTACTAAATTCAATTTTCATTTTAAATTTAGATAAATGTAAACCAAAAGTTACGTCATTCATATTTTTGCAATTTAAAATTTACAATAATTCAATTATTGTAACTCTTTAATATACATAGATTATTTTGATCAACTTATAATTTATTATACTTTACATCATTGCAATTTTTTGGAGTATTTTTATTTAATTACTTCTATTGAGCTGCAATTTAATTATCTACATTTATTTGCACAGTATTGTTTTAAATAATAATTATAAATTACAAAAAAAATTATATTGGCATGCCTGTGCCATTTGAGTTAACCAAAAATAGAAAAAATTTCCTAAAATCATAATTAATTGAAGGAAACGAAGATTTTTTTCATAATAAGTCTTTTTTTTTATGGTGGAACCCAATTATGGTCGGGCAAATTCTCTAATAGTGTATTTTTTTTGAACAAAAAATTGAAAGGAAAGAATGAAAAATACATTGAATCTAGATGTAAAATGCTACTAAATTTAAAGTACTTTTTATTCTTTTCTTCCAATTTTGCATCAAAAAAACACAGTCTAAAAGTGGCTTGAATAGTGTGCTTGGGAGGAAAGTCAACACATTCTTACACCGGCTCCCATATATATACTGCTTCCGAGAAAAATTCATAAAGATAAGATAATCACATACCATCGTAAATATGCAAAGTTTAGTCATAATTTTTCATAACATATGTGCATTATTTAAAATTATACCAAAAGGGTGTAGTCTAACACCTAATTAACTCTACCCCTAATAGAGATCTATGTACAAAATGTCACGCCTAGAATTAAGGCAATAAAATTTTAACAAATTTACAGGTGAGTTAACACTTGACTCGCACCCAATCACTCCCATGCAGAGGCTAAGCAGTCGAACTGTAGAACTAGATGCGACTAGCAGGAGCATGTACTCGACGTTCTCCTCAGCCTATCTTTGACGACTACCTGTCTGCTCGTCTCGATGAGTTGGGGACTGCCACGCGTATGCCAAGGACCGTTGCACACTCCAGCTTCAAAATCCACTTGAGAACATAACCCAGGACTCGAAGTCGGCGCAGTGCGCATACGAGTTCGGTACACTGAAAAGTAATACAACCGCATGCAGGCGATGAGACACACATGTACAAAAGACAACATCATGCAGGATGCTGCGCACACACCCTAACTTCGACCAGACCGCATGTAGGCGGTTAGAGTCATCCACTTGCCCAAAAGAGATGTCTCGCAGACGTCAGGCACAAACAAATCGGCAAATGCCGGACAACATCACACAAGGCCGGCGCACATGATCGGAGCGCGAAGAGGCGAGGAGTCGCTGACCGAGAACAACAACTCAGCTTGGAGCATGAAGCGCAAGGAGCCGGAGAGAGGAAGACACCAGTTGAGGACAGCTGATCAGCCGAGAATGGGAACCGCATCCGGAACCCGCTAGAGGCACACGCACGAAAATCAAGGCAGCAGATCTCGTTAGAGACCCGCCCGAGGCTCGCCGGAGCACCGTCTAGCTGAGCCCAACCTCACTGGAACCATAGGCAGTGCCTCCGAACTCGCTGGTGTTCGCTGGACGCTAATAAAAAAAGGGGAAACCGCATCCCTCTTTACCGGACGACGCCAGAATCGCAGGAGATGCCGACGAACTCACCCCATTTGTCGGACATCGCCAGGAAGAGGGGGCCGAAGTCCCAACCTCGCCGGTTGTCTATGCTCTCGCTGGATATGAGAGAGGCAGACGACACGACGAAGGGAGAAAACGCGGTCAGTGAATGCTTCGCCAAAGAAAAACCACCCGCTGGATGGAGCTGGAGCGGGAGGGGGAAGAGGCATACCTCGGCTGACGTCTGCCGCCGGATCCGTCACCGGCAACACCGAAGAAGAAGGAGAAGAGGGGATGCCACCCCTTTGCTCCATTGTGTCCTGTACTACCTCACCCAACCCACCGGGATCGTAGGAGACTGCCACTGCTACCGCAGAAGCCGTCGCCGGAGCAGCTCGATGTTGGAAGAGAGAACGGGGAAGAAAGAGGGGGAGGCGGTTGTTGCCGCTGTTGGCATTCAACGCACGCGAGCCCCCCCCCCCTCTGCGTCGAATTCCCCTGCGGGCTACTGTAGCCCTAGAGAGCCCCCCTCCATGTCGAACTCCCCCGCGAGCTACTATAGCCCTAGCTCCAAATGGAGCCCCGCCAGCCGCTGCCCGATTCGCACCCGCAAGCTCAATCTGCTAAGGGAAAAGGGGCTCGGCTACAAAAAGGTTTGACCTAGGGGCTCGGCTACAAAAAGGTTTGACCTAGGGCCTAGGCTTAGGCCCAACGCCTAGGCCTAACATTCTCCCCCACCTGAGGTGGTCGCTGTCCTCGGCAATGCGAGGTAGCTCCTCAGCTCACCCTCATATACTAAACTTTGAAGCCTCATACCAGATGGCTTCTCCCTCAAGTATATCATCTCCAATGAATGAGAAATACCCATTGTTTACTCCTTCAGCTATGACCCAAGGGTCGATAACTTTAAATCTCGGCAATCCTTAGATCGAACCTCATCCGAGCCATCGGAGGAGTATGATTCAGAAGCTTTCTGCGAGGTTGCTTCCTTAATAGGGTATTCATCCCATCGGTTGGGAAACTCTGTATATCGGTTTAGCTTACTTTGCCCCAACACCCACTGATCTAAAATATCACATATCTCTCGGTCAAACTCTGTTCGCACCATCGGTGGGGCTTGGTAATGCAATGACCGACAAGGATCATCCGAATCCTAGTGAAACTTCCTTAAGCTTGCATGGAATGTAGGGTGTATCTACATTCTTTATTGGAGTTTCAAATGGTGTGCTACTGAGCCCACTAGACTCAGTATCTCAAACGGACCGTCGTATCTTCGGACAAGACCTTAGTGAGCCTCCCTCACTGAGATCTTCCTATAGATCTGCGAGGTAAGTCAGAGAAGAACTAAGTCGCCTACAACGAATTCTTCATCCTGACGTTGATGGTTTGCATACCTTTGCAGCCATTGTACAACCAACTCCTAGCTAACTCTAGTCTATCAGAGTGAATTGATTCGTTCTCGAGCCTTCCGTTGAGTCGTAGGGTACTTCCCCGCAGATCCCTATGCACCTCGTCAATAGAGTTAGGGGTCGACTCCCTAACATTAGCTCAAAGCTTAAAGGAGGTGAGACCTGTGGATGATAACCTTTGCAAATTGTAGGCATACCATGCCACAATCATCCACTTTATCTAGTCCTTCTGACTGCCAATCATAGAGTGACGGGGCTAATCTTCCACAAGAGCATTCGCCCACTCAGATTGCCCATCCGCCTGAGGATGATTGGCTGTGGAAAAACTTAACTTAGACCAATGCTTATTGAACAATGTGGTTCAAAAGCGTCAAATAACAACGGGCATCCCTATCGCTCACGATATCCTCTAGGATGCCAAAATGTTTCACCACATTTTGGAAGAATATGTCTATAGCAACCCTTGTTGTGCACTGCTCAAGTGCTGGGATAAAGACTCCATCTATAGAGAATCTATCCACAACTACCGGCACTGAGTTTTTCCTGTCAATTGTAGGAACCCACCAATAAAGTCCTTGGACACCCTTGTCCAGGACATCTCGGGAACAGGCATTGGTTGTAACAACCCTACCTCTAGTCTCCGATCGATCTTGCCCTCCTGACAATTTTGGCATATGCGGACATATCTCATGGCAAAATATCATCGCTCAGTCCTGTTAGTTTTCAACTCTCAAAAGCTAAAGGATGCCCATCCTATAAAGTATACCACCGATAGCTTGGTCCGAAGCATCGGTGTGAAACTCAGAAGGCATACTGAAGTCGGATAACTTCAGGATCGGTTCGGAGGTGACACAGACCTTCAACTCCCGGAAGGTCGACTGATACCGATCAAGCCACTCCCATTTCGAGTTCCCTTTCAGCAGATTACTGAGGGTAAGATTTTCCTCGAACAGCCTTTGATGAACCTTTGATAGAAGTTCGCCACACCAAGAAAACTCCATACTTAGTGTAATTTGAGAGGGTGCACCATTCCGCAATGGCTTGGACCTTTACCTTGTCCATACGCACTTGTCCGTGGTCCATCCCAAGACCAAAAAAAGAAATCTTATCCACCACAAATAAGCATTTCTCCAACTTCAAATAGAGTTAGTTTTTCCCTCAACACCAGCCTTAAATAACTTAGGTGTTCCTCAATGCTTGAGGAGAAAACCACGATATGGTCTAAGTATTCAACTACGTAGTCATCTAAGAAAAGGGGTCAACGCTTGTTCATTAGATAACAAAACGTAGAAGGGGCCTTAGTAGTTCAAAGGGCATCACTTTGAACTCAAGGACTCATATCGGGGTATCCTTATGGTTTTCCTATTCATCGCTCTCAGCAAAATGAATTTGCTAATGACCTACACCCAGGTCTAGCTTAGAGAAAACCTATGCTTTCTCTAGTCGATCTCTCAGATCAGAGATAAGTAGTATAAGATAACAGTCCCTCACTGTTATCTTATTCAAGGTTCTATAGTCTACCCAGAACCTTGGTGACTTGTCCTTCTTCTCTTAGAAAAGGATTAGGGCTCCATAAGGTAATACCGTAGGCCAAATGAACCCTGCTTCAAGTAACCCACACCATTGCTAATGAAGCTTGGCCAACTCCATTGGAGAAATACAGTATGGGCCTCTAGGCTTTTAGAGGAGGAGTGGATCCTATCATAAGCTCAATCTTGTAATCGATCGCTCTCTTTTAGAGAAGGTGTTTAGGAAGCTCCGAGGATAACTCGTCGGAGAACTCTTCCAATAACCCCTTCACTATTGAGGGGACCTCTCTTTTGCAAGAAGAGTCGTCAGCCCAAATTGCCATAATGGTTATCCCTCCATGGCATCGCCTTACCGCTAAGGTGTTGCTGACAAAGGAACCCCTCGTCTCCAGCATCACCTGGGCATACCGCCGGACATAGTCCCGTATGGCCCAGTATGCCCTAGTCGTTCTAGGATGCCTCACGCAGCCAACAACCAGTTCCCTAAATAGGAACTGATCCTGGATCTCATCGTTTTGAGTTCTCCTCATGAGAGCTCAAGGGTCGGATTAAACCCCAAAAAGGGCTGTGTGCGGCCTAAGTCCGTACCACAGCTTTGTATCTCAGGAGATATACGCGATACAGTCATATACCTACTCCTCAGCAGGAACCTGGGTATTCTGGAAATACAATTCCATTACGCCGTAGGAAGTTCTCAACTTCCTCAGTGTAGTAAACCCCTGAAAAGAGTGCTAGCTTGTGAGCGCATCGTCGCACGGCCATCACATGGCCAGTGTTCCGGATATGTCGTCACACGACATTTATTTGGTCACCATTGGCCAAACTGTGGGATATGTCATCACGCGACAATTCCATGGAGACATCGGCTGGTGTCCGGGACACATCATTACACAATTGTCCCTTGACCACCATCAACTACTCTCCAAGACAAGTCATCGCACGACTATCTTATGCTATCGTCGATTTACGTCCGAATACATTGTCACACGATTATCCCCTAGGTACGATTGACTGTCCTTCGGGACATATCCTCGCACAACAGTCCCCATGGCCACCCTTGGCCTTGGTCGGTGCTGTAGAAGCCATGGGAATGCGCTTTAGCTATGCGACCTCCATAATATATGTCTCCGCTAGGGAGACAAGAAAACTGAGCCGTGAGGCTCTAGTTGGACAAAGCCAACTCTGTCGATATTTTTGGAGCGTAGCTCCCCATATCCAATAGTCTCCACCAGCATCTCAATGCTGTGGATGTTTGTGATCATCGTAATGATCACTACTACCAATATGTGTACAATACCGGTGTACAAGTTAGAACGTGCAGAACTTGGCCTCTGATACTAGTCTATCACACCCAGAATTAGGGTAATAAAATTTTATCAAATTTACAAGCGAGTCAACATTTGACTCGCACCCAATCACGCCCACGTAGGGGCTAAGTGGCTGAGCCATATAACTGGATGCGACCGATAGGAGCACATCCCCCGACGTACTCCACAACATATCTCTAACAACCCCTTGTCTGCTCGTCTCGATGAGTTGGAGACCACCATGCATCTGCCAAGGACCGCTACACACTCTAGCTTCAAAATCCATTTGAGAATATAACCCAAGATTCAATGCCGGCGTAGCGCGCGTACGAGTCCAATACACCAGAAAGTAATACAACCGCACGCAGGCGATGACGCACACACATGCAAAAGATGAGGTCACGCTGGACGTCGGGCACATGCCCTAACTCTGATCAGACTGCACCCACTCGCCCAAAAGAGACGTCTCGTTGACGTCCATCACAAATAACCCGGCAAATGCTGAACAACATCACACAAGGTCGGCGCACATGACCGGAGTGCGAAGAGAGGCGAGGAGTTGCCGACTGAGAATGACAACTCGGCCGGGAGCATGAAGCGCAAGGAGCCGGAGAGAGGAAGACGCTGGCCGAGGACAGTTGATCGGATAGGAACGGGAACAGCATCCGGAACCCGCTAGAGGCATGTGCATGAAAACCAAGGCAGCAGATCTCACTAGAGACCCGCCCGATGCTCACTGGAGCACCGTCCGGCTGAGCCCAACCTCGCTGGAACCACAAGCGGCATTGGCGAACTCGTGTTTGCTGGACACCAACCAAAAAAGGGGAAACCATGCCCCTCTTCACCGGACGACGCCGGAACTGCAGGAGACGCCGGCAAACTCACCCCGTTCGCCAGACGTCGCAAGGAAGAGGGGGCCAAAGCTCCAAACTCGCCGGTTGTCTATGCTCTCACCAGAGATGAGAGAGACAGATGACACGGCGAAGGGAGAAAACACGGTCAGTGAATGCTTCGCCGATGAAAAACCACCCGCCGGATGGAGCTGGAGCAAGAGGGGGAAGAGGCATACCTCGGCGGATGTCTGCCCCGGATCTATCACCGGCGATGCCAAAGAGGAAGGAGAAGAGGGGACGCCTCCCCTTTGCCCCGCTGTGCCTCATATCGCCACACATAACCCACCATGATTGCAGGAGACCGCCGCCACTACCAGAGAAGCCGTCGCCGAAGCCACTCAACGCCGGAAGAGAGATCGGGGAAGAAAGAGGGGGAGGCGACTATTGCCACCATTGGTGTTCGACGCACGTGAGCCCCACCACCCCCCACGTCGAACCCCCCCTATAGCCCTAGCTCCAAATGGAGCTCCACTAGCCGCTACCCGATCCGTGCCCGCAAGCCTGATCTGCTAAGGGAAAAGGGGCTGGGCTGCGAAAAGGTTTGGGCCTGGGCTTGAGTAATACTCAATGTGATAATAACTAGTAGTATTTTTATTAATTTTAATATACTTTAAAAATTTAAATTTTGTGGGTAATTTTAAAGCCTTTTCACATTCTTTTAAAAAATTAAAATTTTTAATTATGTCTACTATCATAAGCTTGGTTTTAAATTTATCAAATTTATTTTTAAATAGTACTTAAATTAATTAATTAATTTAAAAGTGCACTGAGATGGTGCCTCACGATTTAAGTGGGCCTCCATTGAACTCACTTAAGCGGGCCCCTTAAGATTACTCTCATGCATCTCAAAGCATTAACTCACTTAAGATTACTCTGGCCTCGTTTGGTGTGACTGCATGTGAGCTTTTGCGTATGCGGGCAGTTGAAAATGAGAAGTAGGCGCGTTTAAGGTGCAGAACTGAGAAGCTACAAAGTTTGTGGCAAGTGCCTTAATTCCTGATTCTTATTCACGGGAGTGGCTACCCGCGTATAGTGCGCCTCTCGAAAACTCATCATGATCACCAAAAGCCAGAAGCTCATCATCGCTTTCACCCATCACCGCTAGCGCTCGTTGCCACCTCCACTTGTTGCAGCCACTAATCGTCGTTGATGTCTTGCATTTTAGTAGCAATTTTCATTATTATTCTATGATGAATCTAGGCCTATTTTAATATTTTTACACTCTTTCAAGACTTATTTACTTAAAAACTTCAGAATCTTCACTTTTTCTCGTTCTTGTGCAATTTCAGGTAAAATTGCCCAATTTTGAAGTCTTTTGATGATTCTGAGACCATAGGGTGATTCCTTACGTGAAGACGAAGCTGCCCGTCAAATTTGGGCTCAATCAGAGTTAGTTCAAAAAATACGGCCAAGTGAACCCCACAGGGTTCACCGGTGTTTTTACCGGAGGTCTGAAAGTTCACAGAAGACTTCACCACCTGGTGAACCCCATGGGGTTCACCCGTGATTCTCTCTGAAGTAATTCACCCAAAAACGTCCAGAAGGCTTCACTGGTAGGTGAACCCGGCGGGGTTCACCGGTGTTTCTATCTCGACGAAACTGTGTAGAGCACTTCACTGGTTGGTTAACCCGGCGGGGTTCACCTGTGATTTCGACTGAGGTGTACGATCGTCTGACTCCTTATCGGATTTTCGATGATTTCTAACTCGATTGATGTCCAAATTTGGAAAGGGAGGACTTTTTGGAAAGCTAATTCGAAGGAAAACACAGGGAATATAAAAGCCCTAATTTTTATGCCCTAAGGGGGGAGAAATCGGTGTGAAGGCAGCTAGGGTGAATGGATGAAGGCAACGAGGCGTTTCCAGGTGATTTTGGCGAGATTTCTTCATCGGAGCATCACGATTCTTCGAGCTTGGCTTCGGTTTAGCATCTCCCCCTTCTTAGAAACGTTTTCTTGTAGTTTTCCCCTCTTCATAGAGAGATTATTGAGTGATTCCCTGAGTATTATAGCGTAAAACTCTTTTCGGGGCTCGGTTGAAGCCGCTGATGATTGTAATTACAAACTCTTATTACAAACGGTTATTTGGATTTTTGTATTGACATATTTCACTTTGCTATGCTGATTTCATGATTTTACCTTGGCCACGTATTTTCATGTGTTAGTCGGCACGATTCATACAGAGAGGAAGATTGTGATGGTGGATGTTCTTAGTAAAACTTGTGAATCCATGACATGAGAGTGCTTGGTATTCACTCGAGGATTTCATAACCTTCCATAGAACGCATAGGGTTTATCTAGAATGATCCACCGCGAGAGTAGGAGACCATTCTAGATAAACACCAAGGTGTACCACCGAGAGGGGACACCTTGCACCTTAGGGATAGGTTCCTTATGTAAAAACCTTGAATTCATATAACTGATCTTTTCATTATTGCGATTAAGATTGTCAGCGTGGTGAATACCAAAGCCCCGACCTCTCTCACATAGATTCACTCTAGTCGTTGCTTTAGTTTCTCATTTACGATTGAAGTTCTCAAAAATCCCGTTTCGGTTCGCCTAGCTACCGAGACTTAGACTTTCTGGTACTTAACTTTGTTCCATGTGGGATTCAATATCTTTTATATTACTTCGACATAACCGTGTACTTGCGGGACCTGTCAAGTTTTTTGGCGCTGTTGCCGGGGAACAACGGTTAATATTAGTATATTTCTAAGAATTGATAGACTAGGCTTTAGTTAGTTTTTTTTACACTCCTGCACTGCTATTTTCCTCTACTTTCTTTTTGTCATTTGACTGAGAATGTTGAAATTGTGACTTACCCCTTTTATGCAAAGAAGTTCTAGGGCAGGCAAATTCTTTGACATTGATCTTGAGGTTGAGCGAACGTTTAGAAGAAGAAGAAAGCACAACCAACTTCAGAAAAAGGAGGACATGAATCATCCAGGAGGAGAGAACCAGATGGAGAACATCAGCTATATATAAATAATGATCAAGTACCCCAACCGGTGGGGAACAACAACAATAACAGGATGCTAAAAGACTATGCTGCCCTCTATGCTCATGGGTTACAATCAGTAATTGCAAGGCCTATAGTAGAGACCAATAATTTTAAAATTAAACCTGCATTACTTTCTATGGTGCAACAAAATCAATTTGGTGGTTCTCCTCTTGAGGATCCCAACATGCATTTAGTAATATTTTTGGAATATTGCGATACATTGAAAATTAATGGAGTTTCTGCTGATGCTATCAGGTTGAGGCTATTCCCATTCTCTTTGAGGGACAGAGCAAGAGCTTGGCTTCACACGATCCCTTCGGCGTCGATAAGGACATGGGCAGAGTTATCTCAAGCATTCCTCTCCAAATATTGCCCTGCATCCAAGACAATTCAACTGAGAAATTAGATAACCAGCTTTTTGCAGAAGGATGGAGAATCCTTATACGAGGCTTGGGAAAGATTTAAAGAGTTGCAAAAGATGTGCCCACATCACGGAATTGAGACTTGGGTTTTGATCCACACGTTCTACAACGGGTTGGATTATAACACAAGACTCACAATTGATGCCGCGGCAGGAGGAGCTTTAATGAATAGAAGGGTCGAAGATGCTATGAACCTCCTCGAAGACATGGCGATGAACCATCATTAGTGGACATCTGAGTGAGGTATGCCTAACAATAAGACAGGTAAGTACGAGCTTGACACTCTGACCGCTCTTACAACAAAGGTGGATAATTTAACTAGGAAAATTGATTCTTGGTCTATAAATTCATTGGATGTTAACTCTATATCTTGTGAGATGTGTGGAGTTGCAGGTCATGCAGGTCCTGATTGCCAGTCAGGAGATGGGCAGTTGACTTCAAATCATCCCGAGCAAATGAATACTATTGGAAACTTCAATCCAACCAACAATCCTTATTCCAACACCTACAACCCAAGATGGCGTAACCACCCAAACTTTTCATACCGAACAACTCAGCCGATGCAACTAGGATAAGCACCACCACACCGAGCCCCGCCTCCACAAGAAAATTTCAGGCAGCCTCCACAAGGCAATTACAGACAACCACCAGGATTTCAGAAAAAAAATTTCAACCCACAGCCAAAGCCAAACAATGATTTGCAACTGAGCAAGCAAATTGAAGGCTTGACTGACATGATGAAGTTAATGATGACAAGAATGGATTCCTTGGAAACACATAACAAGATGCTACAGAGTCAGCTAGCCCAACAAGCTAGCTCATCCTCTAGAGCACCAAGCAAACTATCATCTTAGCCAGAAGTAAACCCGAGGGAGCATTGCAATGCAATCTCCACTCGGAGCAGCAAACAACTTGAAGATCCAAAGATGCCAACTGATGATAGAAGAGATGATCTGACGCCTGATTATGAGGAACAACATACTGACACGACACCGGTGGCATCAGAATCAGCCGAAGAAGAGCGGCCCTATGTGGGACTGCTTGCATATAAGCCGCCGATACCTTTCCCACAGAGGCTTATCAAAGCTAAATTGGACAAGCAGTTTGGTAAGTTTTTAGAAGTTTTTAAGAAACTCTACATTAACATCCCTTTTGTCGATGCTCTTTCACAGATGCCAACTTATGCCAAATTCCTGAAAGGCATCTTATCAAATAAGAGGAACCTGCAGGATCAAGGAACCATTGCATTTACTGAGGAGTGCAGCGCCATCATACAGAACAAGCTCCTTTAGAAACTCAAGGACCTAAGCAGTTTTTTCATACCCTGCCAAATTGGGGAGATGGCCTTTCAGAGAGCTTTATGCGATCTAGGAGCATATATAAAATGATACAAAATATACTATATATTTTGGTGTCATCAAAATACATAAAGCTCAAACTTTGCTTGTCCCCAAGCAAAAATAAAAAATTGATTAAAAGATAAACTTTTTCATGCTCAATAAATTTCTAAAATACAATCATCAATGAAAAATTTCATCAATTGTTTCACAAAACTTTAAATAAACATATCATTCTTAGAATTCAATCCTCTAGATCTACATCTCAATCAAATAAAATTATGCAACTTGTGTAATAATAGAATTTTCAATCTCATGATTTCACCCAATTTTCAGTTCAAATCTATTATACTTTTGTTTACAGGAATTAGGTTTTCAATACCTTTTTCCACACATATTTTTTATTCATTTTTTTTCATGTATTTTGTTATTTTTGCACAGATGGCATGTACCCACTCAGATACACACATTTTATTTTGACTTCAACTCTTATCTTCGGTACCACTATCAATTTTGCATAGTGCCAAGTAGAGGAGTCTTATTCTTTTTCTCTCTCATTATGTTTTGGACATAGACTTTAACCCATGTCTTAGGTACCACTATCAATTTTACATAGTACCAAGTAGGGGAGTCTCTCACTATTTTTATGGATCTTGGATTCTTCCTTCCCAACAAATAGCAAAATAAACTAAACATCTACTATGTTGATCAATTGATATCAATTCCATAATTATACTCATATGCTCATTTTATTTAAAGGAGTAGTTTCACCTTTAGATCTTATTCCTCAAATTACACATCTACCCAAAATTTCATTGCATCAACCAATGTCAAATTTCAAAAGATAGATATGCATTGAAGAAATAAATCTAACATGATAGGTTTCTTTCTAATCATGAATACTGGTTTATTCATCATCAAGGAAGATATTTATCAATGAAAATCTTTTAAAAATAGAATCACACCACAATATAGTAGAAAGTGGATCATGAACGATCATATCATCATACAACCATATCGAAGAAATATCAGTGAGTGATACATCTAAAGCAAATCAAAGATGCAACCATATGAAATAATCATGAATACAAGAGAGTGCAAACGATACTCACAAAACTATATAGCAAGCTCTGACAAAAAATACATAAGGCTCAGACCAAAAATTATGTCGTGGCAGATGCTGCTAGGTCCATAGATGTGCCTTTTGAAAATTTTTCCTACACAATTTAAGATACATAAGGCTCAATCTAAAAACAATCATAATCAGAGGGGGAATTTTCTAAATCAATTTCTACAGTTTCCAAATCAAACTCAAATAAACAAGCTTGTTGTGCTAACTGAGTTTCTAACATTTCAGTATTAGCAGATATGGATTCTACTTGAGAAACAAGCTGACTAATTGTTCCCTTAAGATCTTCAATTTCTTTACTTCTATTTGTCATGAATTTTTCAAACATGGATTCTAACCTAGATTCTTCAGTATCTTCAAAGTATGGTTCAGAAACATGATTTGAGCAATCCTCATAAAAAGAAGTTTGATTTTTCCATCTAGAATTATAATGATCATCTTGATACCATGATGAATTAGAATTTTGAGGCATTAAAATTTGGCAATCAGAAGTATAATGATCAAAACAACCACAAATATCACATCTAACAGCATGCATACAAGAATTTAATTTATCTGCAAGAGTGCACAATAAATCATTTCATACCTTTCTTGTGGCATGTATATCTCACCTCTTTCAGTCGCCCAGGAGTTGTAATTAAAAGACATCTCTTCAAAACTATCAAGAACAGAAAGATTATCCAACACCAATCAATCAAAATTTTTTTTTTCTCAGAATATATAAAAAAATAGAAAATATAAAACAGAAGCAAATTCAAAACTTTCAGATATCACAGTTCCATCACAACTGTGAAAATACAAAGCCTACAAAAACAGAAAACAAAGTTAAATCTAAAACATATAAAACTTAGTCTAGCAATACTAATAACTACTTTGATATTAATAAAACTAAGGTCCCCGGCAATGATGCCAAAAACATGTTGTTCTCTGCAAGTGCATGGATACTCGAAGTAATAAAGAAAGATATTGAACCACAGAGACCTTATTGTTAAGTATCAAATAATTGTATTCTTACTAGCTAAGCAATCGATTATAATGCAAATAAATGATAGGAAGAGTATAAAGATAAACAGAGAGAAACTGAGACTAGGGTTTCATCCACCTTAATTCCAATGACTAGATTTAAATAAAAGGTCGTCAGTCTAATTTCATCATGATAAAGATGTGATTTACTTGATAAAGGTATTGTCTCACTTTCGTGCAGACAATCATGCAGGGACCAATCCTCGCTTTCACGCAAGATCTATCCCAACGCGGAAAATAAGTAAACCATCAACAAAGAACTCAAGGATCACTTTCGTGCATCTGAATTCTAAGTTGATTATCTCAAGGATCACTTTTGTGCATCCGAGTCTCAACACAGGTTCTACTTAAGGTTCTCCGACGACTCGATCCTCACTTTCATGCAAGATCAAATCAAGTCTAACACAATAACTCATCCTAGATTAAATTTATCAAAATGGCAATAAAATTACTAAAAATCAGAATTCAAAGAACAAACCTAATTTCTTACGATAAGTTCCAAACTTAATGATTTTTAGGATTCCAAATTTCACAATCAACCTTTCAATCTATTTCGTAAAATTCCAAAACATGAAGATAATATGAAACTATGGAGAATTAAAGACAAGTCATCACAAAAGTAGAATTATCATGATAAAACTATCTTGACAAAGTAAAAGTCATCTAGTCATATAAAATCATGGGAAATTACTCCCCCATGTCCCAAAATATGTTTAAGCAAGCATAGAAGAGGAAATACAATAAACCATAGTATCAAAGTGTCAGAAATCAAAGAAAGAGGGAGAATTAACGTTACAATACGGCTGTAATAGAAATTACAGCCGTAAATTGCTTGTAAACCCGCGGTGAACAATGCTGGCGACGCTCCTTTGTTGATTTCTCCTCTATCTGAGATCCTTTGGCTTTGAAACTTCTGCGGTGTCCTCTCCTTCTCTAGGCAAAGCTTTAGTGTAAAAATCATGGCCTGAGGTGACCTCCACACCTCTCGGCGTGAGGCCATGCCCTAAGGACCTCTCTATCAATTGCTCCCTCGATAGATCATAAAAATTAGTGCTTTTGATCCCTTTATCTTCTCCTCGTCAAGTCGAGTTTGTAGCTTCTTTTGGATCTCTATTTGGATGTCTGGATCTCAAGATATGGTTCGCGCAAGAATCGGGTTCGAAAAACTCGCGTGTCCAGGTTAAAATTATGGCCGTAATTTAAATTATGGCAGTGCTGTAATTTGGTTTTGTAAACCCTGAGTCAAAATTATGGCCCATGAAAAATATTACGGCAGTGCCGTAATTTCAGTGAATATCTCTGGTTTGAAAGCGCTCCAGAATACGGCCCGTGTAAATTCTTATGGCAATGCCGTATTTTCGTAAAATCTTCTGACAAAAATTTAGCTAAAATACGGTAGTGCTCTGATATTACGGCAGCGTACGAAAATACGATACCGTAATATATATTATGGCCCTGCTGTATTTTGGTTCATGGTTCCATTTTGCTTGAAATTTGTCATGTATCCTCTTCTTGATAATGGTAACTCTTCCATGTATTTGATTTTGCTTGAAAACGCCTAAAAATAGTGCCTTTTTACTTGAAAATCATCAAAAACCAAATAGAAGTAGATTTTGCAATACTTGATAAATTTGGCACAAAAATAAGCAAAATAGCTTCAATTTAGCATGAAAAGATATATAAAATGATATAAAATATACTATATATTTTGGTGTCATCAATGTCCCTATGGCACATACGCATATAGGAGGATGCCATTTGGTCTCTGCAATGCCCCAGCCACTTTCCAATGAGCAATGATGGCCATATTCTCTAACTTTAATGAAAATTTTATGGATATATTTATGGATAATTTTTCTGTGTATGGTTCCTCTTTTCATCATTGTTTGTCTAATTTATCTAAGGTTTTGTAGAGATATGAAGTGGTGAACCTAGTTTTGAACTGGCAGAAGTGCCACTTCATGGTCAAGGAGGGCATCGTCCTTGGGCATCTAATTTCTGAGCGAGGGATAAAGGTGTACAGAGCTAAAATTGAAGTCATTGAGAATCTTAAACCGTCCACGACAGTAAAAGGGATCAAGAGTTTTCTTGGACACGCTGACTTTTATCAACAATTCATTAAAGATTTTTCTAAAATAGCTCACCCCTTAACTAATCTACTTGCTAAAGATTCTACCTTTTGCTTTGACAGGGATTGTGAGGAAGCCTTGATGCCTTGCATTTTAGTAGTAATTTTCATAGTTATTTCATGTTAAATCTAGGCTTATTTTGACACTTTTATACTCTTTTAAAGCTTATTTACTTAAAAGCTTCGAAGCCTTCACTTTTTCGTGCTTTTGTGGAATTTTAGACAAAATCACCCATTTTCGACATCTTTTGAAGATTCCAAGGCCATAGGGTGATTTCTTATACGAAGACGAAGCTACACGTCAAATTTGGGCTCAAACTGAGTTAGCTTGAAAAATACGGCTAGGTGAACCCCACGGGGTTCACTGACACGTTCACTAGCCAGCAGAAACCTCACAGAGAGCTTCATGACTGGGTGAACCCCGAATATTCCTTTAGGCCGAAACCACCCAGAGCAAAGCACAGCCAGGTGAACCCAACGGGGTTCACCCGTGCTTTCTTTTGCGGAGAACTACATAGAGGGAATCACGGCCAGGTGAACCCGGTGGGGTTCACCTGTGATTCTGACCTAGGCGACGATGAGTCCAAGTTCCATTGGGATTTTTCCGGATTTCCAACCTGTTTGGAGTCCAAATTTGGCAAGTAAGGACTCTTTGGAAAGCTCTTTTGAAGGAGGAAGATATAGACCTTGTTTTACACTATTAATTTATTTTTCATTTAATTTTTGGTTTTCTAGAGGGGATTGCTACTAATTTGATGTCTCTTTATGCTGTAGGAGGAAGATATAGCCCATGGAATTTTTCCAGATTTTTTTAGAATTTTTTGAGTTGATTAGTGCACTTCACGAGTAGGTGAACCCCACGGGGTTCACCAGTATTTCTGTCTGCACAGGAACCCTCCAGTGTGCTTCACAGGCAGGTGAACCCCATGGGGTTCACCATATTTTCTGAACACCAGACGACTTCCAGAACACTTCACGGGCTGGTGAACCCTAGGGGGTTCACCCATGCTTTTGTAGCAACAGCTCGAGACCAGTAACCTCCACAGCCAGGTGAACCTGGGCGGGTTCACCAGTATTCCAACTCATGCTCTCCCGAAATTAGGGCACCGCGTGACTTTTCTGCCGCTGCCGCCCAATCGCCCTGACTTTTCTGCCGATCACGCCACCCGCTTATCTTTTCAACACATGAAGGAGATCTTCAAGGGTTTGATCCAAGTTTCCCATTCGTCCGAACAAGATTCCTCTTCGATTGATTCTGGATTTCCGCCTCGCCTGTTCTCCGGGTTTTTTCTTTTCAGTCGATCTGCCGCCGCCTTCATTTTCTTTGCGCCTCCGACTAGATCTTATCTCACCAAAGCTTACCGGTCTCTTTCTGATCATCTCTAGCCATCATGCCTCCAAGAACCAAAGCCATGGCTTCCAAGAAGACCACACCTCCGCAGGCATTCTCTGACTCGTTTGCCACCGACGACGAAGAGTATGAGCCATCACCAACTCCTCCATCCTTCAGGCCATCTTCAGCCACACCTGGTTCTTCATCATCTAGGCATGGATGCACGCCTACCAGTCGACCTCAGCCCTACGTCTCTCCCCCGAACGAGTTCGGGATCATCTTTCGCAACGCCGGGCAAGAGGAGCGTTATCAAACGCTGCGTCAACGCTGAGTGCTCAACATGAGATACCTTGACAGAGGCACGTTGCAGATGCTTGGGCTAAGAGAAGACGTTGACATGATATATGCAGCAGTTGGGTGGGAACAGTTCTAGCAGTTATTCTCTCCCACTTACGTTGGCGTCACACTGGAGTTTCTGAGTTCCTTGGATGTGAAAGCAGATCCGATACTTGAGGATGACCCAGGCCGCCTCACCTTCCGTCTTGGTAACATTGAACGTACTCTTACTCTTTCCCAGTTGCGTAGCATTTATGGTTTTCCTGAGTCTTGTGTACGCAAGGTCCCCACTGAGTACAATGAGCAGAGTTTCTGGGGATCAATTACTAATGAACATATCTACTCTGCTCGTGTGGCCCGTGCATCCAGCCTATGCAACCCAGTGATTAAGTATGTCCACCGCGTATTGGCCCATACCCTCTTTGGCCGCGGTGAGAGTGATGGCATGGTCCGACAGACGAAGTTATTCTATCTCTAGTGCATGCTCCACAGTTTTCGTGTGTACTCTGGGTACTATTTGACAAAACAGTTCAGCTGCGTCGCCCGTTCTTTGAAGGGGGCGATTGTGATTGGCGGCTTGATCACCCCTTTGGCAGTTTCATTGGGCATCTTTCCTTACGGTACACTGGAGGCTACTGGCAACAATAGACTCGAGATCGAGTCTTGCGTCGCCATGAAGCTAATCATACGCAAAGGCGACTCTTATTGTATGACATTCAAGGGGAGCCCATTTTGCCTGCCCTTACCGAACCCAGAGCGCACCACTGTATGTGTGCGAGGGAACTAACGTATCCAACCGACTGAAGATCCACAGCCTGACCCTATCGACACCGCACCACCAGCACCAGGAGCCTTCTCTTTTGGTGGCACCTCCTCTCATGATTCTATGATGTCTGTGTTGCAAGAAATTAGGGAGGAGCAGCTCCATCAACGAGAGGTGATCAATCACCTAGACACTACCGTTTCCTATATTCAGTAGGACCATTCCTCTCGATGGGAGTCGATGGAGGCACACATGCAGAGGCAACACAAGATGATGGGTTCTGTGTGGGAAAAGATATCCAGTATGGATGAGCGACTTTCCTTTCTCTCTGAGGTGAACATGGCTCGTATGGACATTTCTTCTGATGAGGAAGCCGAGCCAGACTACAGCGCATATGGGAAGAGCAAGAGTTCATGGGCTTCTGGCTCTTGCTCGCGCAAGTGGAGGTAGCTTCCTAGAGCATCGGCATTGACATCCACTCCTCTGACATTATGGTATTGCATAAAGGACTATGCAAACTTTTAGAGTGGGTGAGCTTTCTTTATTCCGGTTCCTTCTTTCTTTCTTCATGTGGCTACGACTTGCTGTGTTTTGGATTGATACTTTTATTCTGTGATGGATATTATGTGGCATTGTATCTTATATGTCATTATATTCGTGGGTCTGGTCCACATCTTCAGACCCCACCTTGTGACTGTATGACATTGCTTTCTTGCTTGTGTCCGTACTCTGCTATGATGATTATGTTTTTTATATATGCTTTGTGAAATTTTTCCATGAGTTTGTATGTGTATGAATTGTTCTATGATAGCTATTGCAAAATTTTTTTTAGTTGAATGCATGATTGGTTAAGAATAATCAAAGATTGTTGATAATACCTCCTTGTTAGAGATACCTTTTTGATCATGCCCATATGTTCTATGACTCAGAAATTTTGTAATGTGGATTGACTTTGAGTTTTTCATTAGTGGGTCAAACATTTCTATGATTGTTAAATCAACTCAAGCTTGCAACTTACATGAGAATCGTATTGAGATGCATATTCGCTTAGTTATTCTTTTAATTCCTTTCAGTTGTTGTGGAGACACTGCTTTTGTTAGAAAGGATATGTTATCAACTGCTGAGCATGAAATAAAAAAAAAAACAACTCACCCTTAGATTCCTCTACTTGGCACTGCGCAAAATTGGCAGTGGTACCGAAGGACATAAGTTGAAATCTAAGCGATGTGAGATGAAAACAATAAAAAGAGACTCCTCTACTTGGCATTGCAAAAAATTGGCAATGGTACCTAAGGTTATGAGTTGAAGTTTATTGCAATAATCAGTGTATCATACCCTGATGAAACATTTGAGTTAACCCCAATGATTTGACTAGGAAGGATTTGAATTGCATGAGTGTTGTGTGTAGGCTTGATTGAATCCTATGTTTGCTGCTTACTAGGTTGTTTGACATCTAGTTATTGTGGGACCAAACTGTTGAACACTTAAAACAACCATTTACTTGATTTCTCCTGATTAGATCTTGGAATGCTATTGAATATTTTTCTAACTTGGATGTATATCTCGACACAAAAGATTGCTCTTATACCCATATTGTACTTCATCTTATTTTATTGCTTGAGGACAAGCAAAGATTTAAGTCTAAAGTATTTTGATGCCTTGCATTTTAGTAGTAATTTTCATAGTTATTTCATGTTAAATCTAGGCTTATTTTGACACTTTTATACTCTTTTAAAGCTTATTTACTTAATAGCTTCGGAGTCTTCACTTTTTTGTGCTTTTGTCGAATTTCAGATAAAATCACCCATTTTCGACATTTTTGAAGATTCGAAGGCCATAGGGTGATTTCTTATATGAAGACAAAGCTACACATCAAATTTGGGCTCAAACGGAGTTAGCCTGAAAAATACGGCCAGGTGAACCCCACGGGGTTCACCAGCACGTTCGCCAGCCAGCAGAAACCTCACAGAGAGCTTCACGACCGGGTGAACCCCGCAGGGTTCACCAGTATTCCTTTAGGTCGAAACCACTTAGAGCAAAGCACAGCCAGGTGAACCCGGCGGGGTTCACCCATGCTTTCTTCTGCCGAGAACTACACAGAGGGAATCACGGCCAGGTGAACCCGACGGGGTTCACCCGTGATTCTGACCTAGGCGACAATGAGTCCGAGTTCCATTTGGATTTTCCATGATTTCCAACCCGTTTGGAGTCCAAATTTGGCAAGTAAGGACTCTTTGGAAAGCTCTTTTGAAGGAGAACGGCAGAAAGAGGAGTTCAAGGCAATTTTCAGAGGTCTGATCATCAGAGCGCTTCGATTCTTCAGGATTAATTTCGGTTTATCTTCTCCTATCTCTTAGAAACTCTTCCTTTTGATTTTCCCTTGTTAAAAGAGAGATTTTTGAGTGTTTCAATGAGGATTGTAGCATAAACCCTATTTCGGGGCTTGGTTGAAGCCCGTTGATGATTCTTGATCGCGAAACATGTTTTAATTCTATTATTTGGATTGTATTGTGAGCATATTTTACTTTGATGTGCATATCTCTTGATTTTACCTTGGCCGAGTATTATCATGTGTTAGCCATTACGATTCATACCGAGAGGAAGATCGTAAAGGTGGAATCTCTTAACAAAACTTGCGAAACCTCGACACGATAGTGCTTAGTCTTCGCTCAAGGCTTTCATAATATTCCACGGAACTCATTGGGTTTATCTAAAATGATTCACCACAGAGTAGGAGATTGTCTTAGTTGAACACCGGGGTGTACACTCGAGAGAGGGCACCTTGTACCCTAGGGATAGATTCCTTGTGCAAAATCATTAATCCGAATAACAGATATCTTTAAGCGCGATTAAGATCATCATCGTGGTGGAAACTGTAGCCTTGATATCTCTCTCATATTTACTCTCTACCGACGTAGTTGTGATTGCTTGTTTTCGATTTTAGTTCTCTAAACCTTGTTTCGATTCGCCTAGCTATTAAAACTTAGATTTTCTGGTACTCAACCCTTTTCCCTATGAGATTCAACATCTTTTATATTACTTCGACATAACCATGCACTTGCGGGACGTGTCAAGTTTTTGGCGCCGTTGCCGGGGAACAATGGTTGATATTAGTATATTTCTGAGAATTGGTAGTCTAGGCTTTAGTTAGTTTTTCTTTATTGCACTGCTATTTTCTTTTTCTCTACTTGCCCGTTGTCTTAGAACTTTAAAATTTTGACTGACCCTTTTATGCGAAGAAGTTCTAGGGCAGGTACATTCTTTGACATTGATCCAGAGATCGAGTGCACCTTCAGGACAAGAAAGAAGCAAAATGAAATTATGAAGAAATAAGTCATGAACCATCCAGAAGGAGAAAATCAGATGGAGAACATTCAGCTTGATGTGAACAATGACCGAGTACCACAACCAATGGGGAACAACTACAGCAACAGGACATTGAAAGATTATTCTGCTCCCTACGCTCATGGTTTTCAATCAGGAATTGCTAGGCCCGCTGTTGAGGCCAATAACTTTGAAATAAAACTTGCTCTTCTTTCTATGGTACAACAAAACCAATTTGGCGGCTCTCCTCTTGAGGACCCCAACATGCACCTCTCTATTTTTCTGGAATATTGTGATATGCTGAAAATTAACAGTGTGTCTACCGATGCTATCAGGTTGCAATTGTTTCCCTTCTCTTTGAGGGACAGAGCGAGAGCTTGGCTGTACACACTACCTTCTGCTTCGATAAGAACATGGGCAGAGCTTTCTCAAGCCTTTCTTTCCAAGTACTTTCCTCCATTCAAGACGATTCAGTTGCGGAATCAGATAACGAGTTTCATGCAGAAAGATGGAGAATCCTTATATGAAGCTTGGGAGAGGTTTAAAGAGCTCCGATGTGTCTGATGACACCAAAATTCATAGTATATTTTGTGTCATTTCATTGGTCTTTTTGTATCATATTTATGCTACTTTGCTTATTTTTAAGCCTTATTTGTCAAATATTGCGGAATCTACACTATTTCTTATTTTTGATTATTTTCAAGTTAAAAGTGCCATATTTTGATGGATTTTGGAAGATTTGAGCACACCAATGGATTCCAGACGTCGAAACGAAGCTACCTACCAAATTTCATGCGAATCAGAGTCAGTTTGGGCAAAATATGGCACTACCGTGTAAAATTACATGGTACCGTAATTTCCTGCAATTTAAACCAGAAAGTTTTGGCAAAAATACGGTAGTGCCGTATTTTTGGTGAAAACTTTCACGGTACCGTATTTTGGGCCCAAAAACGTGATTTTTACGGGTCCAAATCTTGCGCGGAGCATAACTTTTGATCCAGAGCTCCAAATTGAGATCCGAAAGTTGCTGCGAATGCATCGTTAAGAGGGGAAGATACACGAAGTGAAAGCCCTAAGTTTTATCACGAATTGAGAGAGCAATCGAGGGAGGCGTCCTTAGGGCATGGCCTCACATCGAGAGGCGTAGAGGGCACCTCAGGCCATGATTTTTACACCGAAGCTTTGTATGGAGTAGGAGAGCACGCCCTAGAAGTTTCAAAGCGTTTGGAGTCCGATCGAGGAAGAAATCATCAAAATAGTGGTGACAACACTGTTCACACGCGAAATTACGGGTTGTAATTCAATTACAACCCTGTTTTGTAACTTTTCTTCCCTCTTCTTGATTTCTATTCGTACTGAAACAATGTTTTATTGTAATTCCTTCATCATGGAAGCTTAAACATCTTATGTGACATGGGGTGTAATCCCCTTAATTTTTAATGACTAGATGATTATTATTTTCGTCATGATAATTCTGCTTTTGTGATGAATCGTCTTTAATTCTTCTTAGATTTATACTATCATGCATGTTTCAGAATTTTACAAAATAGACTGAGAGGTTGATTGTGAAATTTGGAACCCTAAAAAATCATTGAGTTCGGAACTTATCGTAAGAGATTAGGTTAGTTCTTTGAATTCTGATTTTTAGTGATTTTATTGCCATGTTGATTTTATGATTCTAGGATTGTGTTATTGTGTCAAACATTGATAGATCTTGCACGAGAGTGAAGATCTGTCTGTTGGAAAACCCTAAGTGATACCTGTGTTGAGACTCGGATGCACGAGAGTGATCCTTGAGTTTCCACATGAGATGTTTGACTTAGAATTCGGATGCACGAGAGTGATCCTTGAGTTCTTTGTTCAATGATTTACTTATTTTAAGCATTGGATAGATCTTGCACGAGAGTGAGGATTGGTCCTTTGTATGATTGTCTGCGTGAGAGCGAGACGATCATTTTATGAAGTAAATTAGGTCTTTATCATAATAAGATTTGACTGACGACCTTTTATTTATATCTAGTCATCGAAATTAAGGTGGATGAAACCCTAGTCCCAGTTTATCTCTCTGATTTCGTGTTCTTTCTATCATTGACTTTCATCATATTCGATTTACTTAGCTAGTGAGAAAATAATTATTTGGTACTAACACATAGGTCTCTGTGGTTCGATAATTTTATTACTTCGAAGTATCCGTGCACTTGTGGACACAACAGTGTCCACATCATGGAATAGAGACTTGGGTCTTAATCCAAACGTTCTATAGCGGTTTGGATTACAACACAAGACTCACAGTGGATGCAGCAGCAAGAGGCGCCTTGATGAATAGGAGAGTTGAAGATGCAATGAACCTCCTCGAGGATATGGCGATCAACCATCACCAATGGACATATGAGAGAGCTACTTCTACCAAGAAGTCAGGTAAGTGTGACCTAGACTTTCTGACTGCTCTTTCGGCTAAGGTGGATAATCTGACTAGAAAGATTGATTCTTGGTCTGTTAATTCAATGGATTTTAACGCTATTTCTTATGAGGTCTGTGGAGTTGCATGTCATGCAGGGGCAGACAGGTAGGAGATGGACAGATGGCTGCAGTTCACTCTGAGCAATTGAATGTTGTTGGAAATTTCAATCCCATCAACAATCCATATTCCAGCACATTCAATCCAGGATGGCTGCAGTTCATGAAACTTAAGGAAGCATTGATTTCTGCTCCAATAATCCAACCTCCAGACTGGTCCTTACCTTTTGAGCTCATGTGTGAAAGTGACCAAGCCGTTGGGGTGGTCTTGGGGCAGAGGAAAGACAAGATGTTGCATGCGATTTATTATGCTAGTAGAACACTCGACAATGCCCAGATAAATTATGCGACCACGAAAAAAGAGCTGCTAGTGATTATTTTTGCTTTCGATAAATTTCATTCTTATTTAGTTAAATCGAAAGTAATTATTTTTACTGATCATGCAGCTATTAAATATCTCATGAACATGAAATGCAAAGCCAAGACTAATTCGATGGATCCTCCTCTTGCAAGAATTTGATGTTGAGATCAGGGATAAGAAGGGGAGTGAAAACTTAGTGGCTGACTATCTTTCTAGGCTTGAACGCGGTACTAAGAAGGAAACTAATGATGAGTTGGAGATCAATGACGCCCTGAAGAACATCTTTATGTTTTACTAGATCAACAAGTCCCATGGTATGCAGACTATGTCAATTACATTGTGTCTAATATTTTTCTTCTTGATCTTACTTTTCAGAGGAAGAAAAGTTTTTACATGATGTGAAGTTTTATTATTGGGATGAGCCATACTTGTACCGGTGATGCGCAGACGGGTTGTAGAGACGATGCGTGCCAGAGGTGGAGATACATGATGTGTTGACCCATTTCCATTCTTCACCCTATAGAGGACACGCAGGGGCCTCTAAAACAGCTTTTAAAGTTATACAATCAGGTTTATATTGGCCCTCCATATTTCATGATGCTAAACACTTTGTTTTAACATGTGATAGTTGCCAGCGGACTAGAAACCTCTCAAAAAGAGATGAGCTGCCTCTTAACAACATCATGGAAGTGGAAATTTTTTATGTATGGGGAATCGATTTCATGGGACCCTTCCCTTCTTCATGTGGTAAACGGTATATTCTGGTCGCTGTTAATTACGTGTCGAAATGGGTTGAGGCATCCACCGAAGCTACTAATGACTCTAGAGTCGTTCTGAAGTTTATGAAGCGAACTATTTTTCCTCGATTTAGAGTTCCACGTGTTTTGATCAGTGATGGCGGCTCCCACTTCATTGAGTAGAGGTTTGGAGCACTTTTGAAAAAGTACGGTGTCAAGCACAAAATTATCACGCCCTATCATCCTCAGACTAGTGGTCAGGTGGAGGTCTCTAATAGAGAAATCAAACAAATTTTAGAGAAAACTATATCGCGATCACGGAAGGATTGGGCAATGAAATTATCTGATGCTTTATGGGCCTACAGGATCGCATTCAAGACACCCCTCGGTATGTCTCCTTTCCAACTTATTTATGGAAAATCATGCCACTTACCTATTGAACTTGAGCACAGGGCGTATTGGGCTGTTAAGCAAATCAACTATGATTTCAAAAGCGCCAGTGAAAGGAGAAAATTGCAACTTGACGAGTTGGAAGAGATACGCCTTTTTGCCTATGAGAATGCCAAGATTTATAAAACACGCACTAAGTATTGGCATGACAAGCGCATAGTGAAGAAAGAATTTCGCGAAGGGGACAAAGTGCTTCTCTTTAATTCGAGACCTCGGCTATTTCTAGGGAAGCTATGCACGAGGTGGTCTGGGCCTTTCATAGTTCAGCATGTTCAACCGTATGGCACAATCACGATTTGGGCCGAACGCACGGGAAGTTTCACAGTCAACGGGCACCGCCTCAAGCACTACTTTGAAGATGAGCGGGTCGAAAAAGGGGAAGTCCTTGCCCTTTCAATCCCTGCAAGTTTGGTGATCTGAACTCTTTTGGTCGAGCTACCGACCTTAAACTAGCGCCTTTGAGAGACAACCCAAGTTTTCCCCTTTTCTCAATATGTGTTTGGATTTTAGTTTATTATTCACAAGAACTTTCATTCTCTTGCTTTGCTTGTTTCTTTTAGAGGATTTTGCTTTCGAATTATACTGATGGGAGGCCTATTTTATGATGCAGGCGTGCTGGGTGAACAGTTAATTTAAATTGGAATTTTTCTGAAGCACAGTGCACTTCACGGCCAGGTGAATGTTGGTGTATATGCCCTGCAGACCAATGTATGGACATGGTCAGACATTGTTTGAATGTACTTTGATAGAACTATTATTCTTTATAGAGGCATGATCGTTATTATGCAGACATCTCTACCCGCGTTGATGTATTGAGTTGCATAAATAATGTCCCAGGAGTTTGGTTGGATCCATTCTCATAAGCTATCCCCAGTCATGGTACCTTAGCTGATATGAGACAACTTTAGTACATGTGAGACTGGTGTATGGGCTGGTTAGGTGCGAGGCATAGTAACGCAGACATACAGGTGCATTGGATGCACTGGAGTGATCCACCGTGAGGATTAACTTGTCTAGCCAACAAGTCAATCTCACATGCAAGAGGTTTGCATTGATCCTTAGACTTGAGGTATTCATGTCTAGATTTGATGATGGATATGCTTTGATGTAGTCTTACATCTCTCCGTAACTGGGTGACCAAAATGATTGTCATTGGGCATGTCATAATTCATGTAGAGACATGGATGACCAATAGTAGGATTTGTCCCTTCCTTCAGAGGAAGCATGATATCCACTCTGGGGCACCCCACCTCATTGGTGCATGACAGGAATGTGTGGCCACACTGATTGAGTCATGACCAATATATTGGATTAATAAACTTGAGACTAATCCAATGGCGGGATATCAGTTTAGGCAAAGGGATATATATAATACATGGGAATCCTCGTTGCTTGTTAGGGAGTTGTTGCCATATGACTTAAAGTCCTATGACATGGGTAGTAGTGATGTGTTGCTAGATACTCCTCACTACTTATGATGTTTACATTATTGCCATCGTCATATGGATCCTACGGGGTCACACGCAATAGACTCTTGACGTTGCTTTAATCAGGAGCCTTAGGATCAAGTTATTGGATAACTTGGATCCATTTGGAAGATTTCATCAGCGCTAATGAGCCTGATGAGTTGGAAGAAAGTTATTGGAGCCAAACTTTATTTTTGGCAGGTTGACCTAGATTGGTCACATTTGGATTAGGGTTGCATTGGATTGGATCCAATGGCTTAATCAACCCATGCCATGAAGTTTGGGCTAACTCATTACCCAATGAGGCCCAATAACCTATTGTCATGAAGAGGTATAAGCAAATAAGAGTATAATGGGGAAGAATTTCACCCCATTGGTGCCAAGGGCATAATGGGGTGAAGTAGGCGCATCTTACTTCATTAGGAAACATTAGGTGCCTCCCCCTTTCTTCCTTGGATGGAAACCTTGCCTCTATGGCAAGGGTTGGGGCTGATATGGCTTGAGGACTCTTATGGAAGGTCCTTAGGCGCATATGGTGTGAGGGAAGAGGTTTATGGTAAAGTCTTGGAGACTTTCCTTACCTCATAAACTCTACATGCACCCAAACCCTTACCCTAGCCGAATGCCTCTTGCATGTTGCGCCTAGCCCTTTCTCCTTTGATGGTAAGAATGCATTTGTGGCATGTCTTGGGCTAATATGGTGTTTGGACTTTTATGGATAGGTTGAATGAGGTTTATGGTAAAGTCTTGGAGACTTTCCTTGCCTCATGACTTATCATCCTAGCCATACACTTGTCATCATCCTAGCCATTGCCCAAACCGCCTCTTGTCTTATAAAAGGGACCCTAGCCACCCCCTCCCAATGTTCGATACCTTGAAGGCATGGACATAATCTCTTGGAGAGAATTGGAGGGCAAGTGGCGAGAGCAACATAGGCTTGGCGCAATCTTCTTCCATGTGACCACAAGTTCTTCATCTCCCTCTCTTCTTGGCGCAAGGACTCTTAGTGCTTGGTGGCATCTCCTTGCCACAAGCCCTCTCCGTTCCTTGGCCATAGGCACACCTTGCTTGAAGGTGGCGCAAGCAAAGAAGAAGGAGGAAGCAACTTGGCGGCATCATCCTCTTCCTCTTCCTAAGGGCCAAAACTCTTCTTCGCCCTCTTCTCTTGGAGTGAAGAGGATAAGGAGTTGGCGACATCTTCCTTGCACTTGACGCATGATCCTTGGAGGTGGCGCAAGAGAAGTGAAGGAACCCTAAGGCTTGATTCTCTTCCCGAGGCTAGCACCAAGAGTGGAAAGGAGTAATGTTGAGACGGTCGACGCGTGGATACTTGTAGAGGGCGAACACTTGGGCGCCTTCAACATGGCTTCGACAACTAGACAAGCAAAAGAGGTACATCTCTAACACATCCTTGTGTCTTCTCTCTCACATGGATCCTTGGGAAAGGAAATGTTTTGGGTGTAATGATTCTTCCGCTGCGTCCTGGGATTGAAAAATTTTAAATTACACCTAGTATTCCCCAACAGTGGTATTAGAGCTACTTGCGAGAAACACAAGGTGTACATTTGCTTGTGTGAAAAATTTTTGGAAAATTTTTCTTCTATCCATGCGCGTTTCACGTAGAAAGTGTTTTTCATCCAATCTTCTCTTTTCAATTTTATGGCCGAAATTTGATTGTGTTTTATGATTGATTTAAGGCCAAAGGCACACGTAGTTTTGTCAAGTAGGACGGACATTGTATCTTCGGACTGGCCGGGTCTCTTGATATGACAAAACTGCCAGCCGATAGGGTCTATGAAATCATTATGGAACTTGATCTAAATTTTAGCTTAAATTTGGTTAAGAGAGTGCTTTGGATGATGATGGCGCATAAGGGGCTAAAATTTGATTTTTCCCGGCTTTTCAAATTTTACATGCGCCACTTGATTGGGTTGATATGGTCATAGCAAGTGCCCTCCTGTGTTGTGATGTGGAAGCATGTTTCCACTTGTGATGAATGCTTGTAAAATCTCCTTCCACCTGCGTGTGGTTCTTTCCTTATCTTGTTGTAAAGTTTTTCATCTTATTTTAGAATAGATGTAGAATTATAGGTTAAGGCTTCATCAAGACAATAAGGAGTCTTCTTCAACTGAAGTCAGTAATGGTGCCAGCTTTGGAAGAGTGGTGATGGGCTTGCGGCTGAAGGAAGGACACTTGCTTTCGGCTTCCGGCATGGGCTGATTTGCTTCAGGGACTCGCAACCCTTGGATGCACGATAACATGTCACATGGCTCGTGACAAGTTATGTGTTTGAAAAGGGCTATGACCATATCGACCATACTTGCATGCCTATGATGGTTTATTATTCTGTCCATAGCATGCCTGTGATGTTTTTCCTTTGCTGCCATAACCATAGGAAAACTGCATGCTAGAAAAGAATAAAAAGAACATGCAAAACTCTCAATGCAATATCAAGTCGATAGCCTTCTAACGCGTAGCCCTCATCAAACTATCGATCGGTGGTGTTGTGAACTGTTTCCCACCCTCGTGGGACACACCCACTTATCTTTAGGAGGTGTGTGTGGTGGCAATGGTTTCCCCAGTCCGTTTTAACCGGGTGCGCCTTCGCAAGGAAACTCGTTGACCCTGGGCATAATAGTTAGGATCAGACTTGACTAGTTTTTCATATGTCACTAACATGATGAATCACTAGAGGCAGCTGTTGAGAGGATAGGGTTCTGTGTTGTATCCAGCCCTCGCTGGACACAGGGCGCCTAGTCTGTCTTAACTAAGAGGAGTTGTGCACGACACAATTGGTTGGCATGCCTACCTAAAGAAGCATGAGATCACTCTATGCATCCCAACTCACCCTCGTGAGTCGCGGAGACCTCATGTGAAATTAGGATCCTACTCACTTCTTTCCATGTTGAGTTTGAGAGCTCTCAACTTGTTTTGGAAATAGTGGGAGCATAGTATTTAATTAAAGTCCTAGTTAAATGCTTTATCATAGTACTTATTTTACTTATTTGCTTATTGTAGATGGCATCTCCTAATCTAAGATTGAAACTTTATAAAAACAAATTGGATGGGGCAAATTGGACAAAGTGGTTCAAGATTTTGTCCAAGATACTCGAACAAGAAAATAAGGTGCATCTTCTTGAAAGACCTCCATCCCAGCCCAGTATGTATTTTACTACTGAGTGGGAGTGGAATGTCTATCTTGAATATTGTGAAGATAACAAACAGTACACTACTCTTGTCTTAGAGTGCATGACCCCAGAGGTCAAGGTTGAGTGTGATGAGATGGGGATTTATGATCTTATCATACATCTCAAAGGTCTCTTCACACCATGCTCTATAGATAAAGATCAGGAAAGTTTTGTTGGATCTTCAAAGTGTATGCCTGAATCTGAGAATGACCATGGTTATGTATCTTCGAAGTTAATACTTCGGAAGATTGGGAATGCATGGGTATTTCGAAGAGGATTAAGGCCTAAGAAGAGCATGGCAAAGAAGAAGGGATGTAATCCATCCGCTTCAGGTATTGTGTTACCGAGGTCTTTAGGTCTACTTCTTGATCATGGGTACTGGGTACCGCATGTGAGGCTCACATATGTTTTACATGTGCAGGAGCTCAAAAGAAGTAGGAGATTAGGCTTGGTGGGATCGACTCTTGTGTTAGGGATGGAGCATTGGATGCTGCTGTTGATATCATCCCACTGCCTTGAAGACTTTATCTAGAACTTTGCTATTATGTATCAGCTTATGTATTAGAACATCATTCCTTTTGGAAAGGATTTCAGTTTGAAATAATAAATGATATTTTTCTTTAAATCTAAGATGTTCTATTGAAGTGATACAAATGACAATAGTTTGTAGTTCTATATGTAACATGAGATCAGATCCAATGATTCAATCAACACCCTCTTATAACATTATCTCTTATACCATAGAACAATGGTCACATCCAAAGGTCCATGTACTATTGGGATCATTGTCCTTGTAGGATTATGATAAATGTGAGCCTTGTTCAAAGGAACAAAGTGATAGATGCTACCTTCACCAAAAGGGTTGAAGGATAAGTGGCTTGATTGGATCTATTACACAGCAATGTGTGTGGACCCATGTAAACAAGCACGAAGAGGTGTTGTATACTTCATTAGGTGTGGGTATGCCTTATCCAACCTAAGAACTTTGGAGAAATCTAAGAAGTTCACAAATGAAGTATTGAGTCAAATTGGAGGATCCATTAAAGCACTTTGGTTGGATCAAAGTGATTAGTGAAAAATTTGATGACTGTCCTAAGGAGTGTGGGATTATCTCACAGCTTACTTAGAACACCACTGTGTGGTGATTTTCAAAGATAGAAAGAGGAACACATCGGATGTGGTTCCATCTTTGAATAGTCATACAAATCTACTACTATGACGCCATGTAAACAGATGTACTGTCACTCCATAAGGAAATGTGTCTAAGATAGCTTTTGAGTTGGAAACTGCAAATATCCCATCTCTTCAAAGGATTTAGGAATGTAATATGCAGTAATCTCAAAAGTATGTGTTTGTGGAGCACTGTTGGGTGCTTATTCTATCCCAAAGAGAACAAACTATTTGTTGCTCAAACTGCTGTCTCTCTTGAGAAGATATTTCTTTTGAAAGAAGCTAGTGGGAATAGATTTGATTGGGACAAGGTCCAGAATCAACCACAATATAACTAGACACAAATGGAGAGTAGAATCTCACATACAGGTTCAAAGTAACCTGTAGTTCAAGTAACACAGGAACCACATAAGTTTGGATGGATTCGAAATGTTGGGCATGACGAATTTTTCATCTAGGATGAACCTAAGACTTATGATGTAATGGAAGCGGTCGGTGGACCAGATTCCAAGAAATGACTGAGGGCCATGAGAGCCATAATGGACTCCATGTCTGCTAATCAAGTCTGGGACTTGGATGAGCTGCCAAAGGGGTAATTTCCACAGGCTATAAATAAATCTTCTAGGAAGATAGACATGGAAGGTAACATTGTTACCTTGAAAGGCAAGCTAGTGAACAGAAATTTCAGGCAAATCCACTGGGTGGATAATGATGAAATTGTCTCACCAATAGCTATGTTTGAAGTCCATTAGGTATCTACTTGTTATAATTGCATGATCTGTTATGGCGTGTTGTTATGAAAACTGCTTTTCTTAAATAGACGTCTGGAATAGGATTCTACAAGGAAGTAGCCGAAAGGTTTTCATATCACGGCCATAAAGATATGCATGGTGTTATGCAAGCATGTTTAAAAGGCCTGTGTTTACAAGAAGATCAGTGAGAGCACCATAATAGTATTTCTTGTTCTAGATGATTGATGATATTCTCCTCACATGAAATGACATCCCAGCTCTTCACGCGGTGAAGTCAAGGCTTGGGAAATATTTCGAGAAGAATGATCTAGGGAATGATGCCTACATTCTAGGCATGAGGATCTAGAGATAAGGATCCAAGAAAGTCATTGCCCTTTAGTCAATCTTTGTTCACCCAGGAGTTTCTGGAGAGGTTTGTATTGGATGATTCCAAATATTGATACCTTCCAGAGAGATATGGTCTGACTCTCACAAGGATGCTATGTCCTATGACACAGCTGGAGAGTAGTAACATGGGTCTAAAATCCTGTTACATTGGGTATAGGATAGATCATGTTTTGTGTAATATACACAAGACCATTTGTGGCAGATGCTTGGAGCAAAGCCAGTAAGTTTCAATTAGATCCTAGTGTTTGACACTGGATAGCTGTGAAAATAATCCTTATATATACTTGGGAAGTACAAAGGATTGAGTTGTAGTCTGTGATAGACAGGAAGAATTTTGTGTACAGGGGTACACTAACACTTCGTTCCTGTCTAATGACTATTGATCACAGCCAGGATTTGCGTTTTGCCTTGTTGTGGTATTGTGTGCTAGAAGAGCATTAGACAAACCATAGTGGCAAATTCTACAATTAAGGCTGAGTACATTGCAGCTTCTTGTGGCAGCCAGGGAAGCAGCTTCATTTCTTTTGAACTTGATTTAGTTCCTGGTGCTTGATGGTCCAATATAGTTCTTACTGGGGCCATAGCATAAGTGAAGGAACTTAGTACTCAAGTATGTACTGCAGCATATCATCTGATCTTGGAGATCATGGATAAGGATGATGATATCAAATTTGTAAAATAAACACAGATAGCAATCTGGAAAAACCCACTGACATAGCCTCAAGCGCAGCGGAAGCTAAATGGGTCATACTAGAGACATCAGAACTGAATAACATTAGTAGCCCTTGGTCTTAGTGGAAGTGGGAGATTATTGGTGTATATGCCCTGCAGACCAATGTATGGACATGGTTAGGCATTGTTTGAATGTACTTTGATAGAACTATTATTCTTTATAGAGGCATGGTCGTTATTATGCATACATCAATACCTGCATTGATGTATTAAGTTGCATAAATAATGTCCCAGGAGTTTGGTTGGATCCATTCTCATAAGCTATCTCCAGTCAAGGTACCTTAGCAGATATGGGACAGCTTTGGTACATGTGAGACTGGTGTATGAGCTGGTTAGGTGCGGGGCATAGTAACGGAGACATACAGGTGCATTGGATGCACTGGAGTGATCCACCGTGAGGATTGACTTGTCTAGTCAACAAGTCAATCTCACATGCAAGAGGTTTGCATTGATCCTTAGACTTGAGGTATTCATGTCTAGATTTGATGATGGATATGCTTTGATGCAGTCTTACGTCTCTCCGTAACTGGGTGACCAAAACGATTGTCATTGGGCATGTCATAAGTCATGTAGAGACATGGATGACCAATAGTAGGATTTGCCCCTTCCTTCAGAGGAAGCATGATATCCACTTTGGGGCGCCCCACCTCATTGGTGCATGACAGGAATGTGTGGCCACACTGATTGAGTCATGACCAATATATTGGATTAATAAACTTGAGACTAATCCAATGGCGGGATATCAGTTCAGGCAAAGGGATATATATAATGCATGAGAATCCTCGTAGCTTGTTAGGGAGTTGTTGCCATATGACTTAAAGTTCTATTACATGGGTAGTAGTGATGTGTTGCTAGATACCCCTCACTACTTATGATGTTTACATCATTGCCATCGTCATATGGATCCTACGGGGTCACACGCAATAGACTCTTGAAGAGGTATAAGCAAATAAGGGTATAATGGGGAAGAATTTCACCCCATTGGCACCAAGGGCATAATGGGGTGAAGTAGGCGCATGTTGCTTCATAAGGAAGCATTAGGCGCCTCCCCCTTTGTTCCTTTGATGGAAACCTTGCCTTTATGGCAAGGGTTGGGGTTGATATGGCTTGAGGACTCTTATGGAAGGTCCTTAGGCGCATATGGTGTGAGGGAAGAGGTTTATGGTAAAGTCTTGGAGACTTTCCTTACCTCATAAACTCTACATGCACCCAAACCCTTACCCTAGCTGAATACCTCTTGCATGTTGCGCTTAGCCCTTTCTCCTTTGATGGTAAGAATGCATTTGTGGCATGTCTTGGGCTGATATGGTGTTTGGACTTTTATGGATAGGTTGAATGAGGTTTATGGTAAAGTCTTGGAGACTTTCCTTGCCTCATGACTCATCATCCTAGCCATACAATTGTCATCATCCTAGCCATTGCCCAAACCGCCTCTTGGCTTATAAAAGGGACCCTAGCCGCCCCCTCCCAATGTTCGATACCTTGAAGGCATGGACACAATCTCTTGGAGAGAATTGGAGGGCAAGTGGCGAGAGCAACATAGGCTTGGAGCGATCTTCTTCCATGTGACCGCAAGTTCTTCATCTCCCTCTCTTCTTGGCGCAAGGACTCTTAGTGCTTGGTGGCGTCTCCTTACCACAAGCCCTCTCCGTTCCTTGGCCATAGGCGCACCTTGCTTGAAGGTGGCGCAAGCAAAGAAGAAGGAGGAAGCAACTTGGCGGCATCATCCTCTTCCTCTTCCTAAGGGCCAAAACTCTTCTTCTCCCTCTTCTCTTGGAGTGAAGAGGATAAGGAGTTGGCGGCATCTTCCTTGCACTTGGCGCATGATCCTTGGAGGTGGCGCAAGAGAAGTGAAGGAACCCTAAGGCTTGATTCTCTTCCCGAGGCTAGCACCATGCGTGGAAGGGAGCAATGTTGAGACCGTCGACGCGTGGATACTTGTAGAGGGAGAACACTTGGGCGCCTTCAACATGGCTTCGACAATTGGACAAGCAAAAGAGATACATCTCTAACACATCCTTGTGTCTTCTCTCTCGCATGGATCCTTGGGAAAGGAATATGTTTCGGGTGTAATGATTCTTCCACTGCGTCCTGGGACTGCAAAATTTTAAATTATACCCGGTATTCCCCAACAGTGAACCCCAACGGGTTCACCCGTGAAGCATTCTGTGCCTGAGTCTTTAAACTGTTCTCCATAGAATTTCACAGTCTGGTGAACCCGGCGGGGTTCACCAGTAATTTTGACCACAAGGAGCATCTAACACACTTCACAACCTGGTGAACCCTAGCGGGTTCACCCATATTTCTGATGACTGATGTTTCCACTAGAGAGTTTCATCGCCAGGTGAACCCCAGCGGGTTCACCCCTATTTCTGATCGCTTCTTGCCTATATTTAGGGCACCGCACGGTTAGGGCTTCCGCCAAACCCGTGTGCCGCCTCCCTCAGCCACTCGAAGCCATCTCACTTGGGCCGCCATTGCTTCCTCAACGCTTCCGGAAGATCTCAATTTCCTTGCCTTGAGATTCCGACCAGGTTCGAAGAAGATTCATCTCTTCCCCCATCGGATTTTCGGTTTTTCTTCCCTTCTTCGTCGCGTTCTTTCAGCTGACGGCATTACTTCATTGCTGCCACCAGTCTTTGCCCATGCTTTTCGCCCTGATTTCTCTATACCAATGGCTCCGAAAACAAAGGCTCTGGCTTCTAAACGCACTGCGCCGCCAGTCTTCTCAGACTCCTCCACTACGGACGATGACTATGTGCCGTCGCCTCCATCTCATCCGCCGCCATCGTCCACTCCGGGACCTTCATCTTCTCAGCGCGGGCGCGTACTGTTGTAGTCCGCAAGTGCACGGATACTCGAAGTAATATTTAAGATATCGAACCACAGAGACCTACGTGTTAAGTACCAAATAGTTGTATTCTCACTAGCTAAGCAATCGAATGATGAAAGTATGTAATATGAAGATTATATGAAATATCAGAGAGGAAGC